>CM021103.1:320631695-320865995 GCA_007115665.2 Sequoiadendron giganteum
TCTTCCTTCCTCCCACACCTTCCCTCTCTACTCTCTAACCTATCCCTATCTAAATTTATATCTACCTCCCTCCTATCTCTCAATATCTCCACCTTCCTCTCTGTTTCCCCTTCCCTCTCTACTTTTCTCTATATCACCTTTCTCTCTCTATCTCACCTCTCCCTCCATATGTAGCTCTCCCCCTCTCTCTCCCTCCCTAGCTCTCACTCTCTGTCTTCCTTCCTCCCACCCACCTTTGTCTACATCTCTTTATCTAACATATTCCTCTCTACCTCACTCTCTCTCCCTCCCTCCTCTATATCTCAGTTCTCTCTCCCTCCTTCCCTCCTTCCTTCCCTCCCTCATTCTCTCTTTGTATATATCACCTCTCTCTATACTTCTCCCTCCCTCATCCCCTTCTCTATCTCTCCTTACTTATATACTTCTCTCTATCTCTCTCCATCTCTACCTCTCCCTCCCTCCTTCCCTCTCTCTCCCTCTCTCTCTCCCCCATATTTCTCTACTAGATAACTCTCTCTCTCTCTCAATTCTTTCCCTCACACCTCCTCACCCTCTCTTAGGTATCTCTCTCTCACACTCCCTTTATATCTCTCCCACTCCCTCTCTCTCCCTCACTCCCAGGTCTCTCCCTCCCACCTCCTCTCCCTCTCTCAGGTCTCTCTCTCTCTCTCCCACTCTCCCTCTCTCCCTCTCTCTTAGGTCTCTCCCTCCCACCCCCTCCCCCTCTCTCGAGTATTTCCCTCCCACCTTGACTAGAGAATAACCTCTCTCTCATGTCTCTCCCTCACACCCCCTCACCATCTCTCTCTCTCTCTCTCTCTCTCTCTCTCTCTCTCTCTCTCTTCTAAACCCTAATCCCTATACCCTATAAACTTAACCTTAAACCTTCATCCCAATAAACTCAACCATATACCTAATATCCTAAACCATAATCCCTATACCCTATAAACTTAACCTTATACCTTCAACTCTATATCTTAAACCATAAACCCTACACCCTCAACCCTCATATCTCTTCCTCCCTCCCTCCTCTTCTCTATCTCACCTCTCTCTCTCTCTCCCTCCCTCTTTCCCTCTCTAATTCCTATACCTAATACACTTACCCTTATACCCTCAACCCTCAACCCTACATTCAAACTTGTAACCTAAACCCTCAACCCTATACCTAATACCCTCAACCCTATACCAAATATCCTAAACCCTAATCACTATACCCTATACCCAATATCCTAAACCCTAATGCCTATACCCTATATACTTATTCCTATACCCTCAACCCTAAACACTATCACTCAAACCTAAAACCTATACCTTAAACCCTAAATCCTACACCTTCAACCCTCATCCCTATACCCTATACCATTAACCTAATACTGTAAACCTTGAACATTATCCCTTAACCCTATACTTAAACCCTAAACCCTACACTCTCAACCCTTAACCCTATACCTTATACCCTAAACACTACACCCTAAATCCTATACCCAATATCATAAACCCTAATCCTTATAACCTATACACTTTGACCTTATACCCTAAACCTTCAACCATATACTTACACCCTCAACCCTAAACCCTAAACCCTATACCAAACATCCTAAACCCTAATCCCTATACCCTATACACTTAACCCTATACTCTCAACCCTGAAAACTATCCCTCAACCCTCAACCCTATACCTTAAACCCTCAACCCCAAACTCTCATCCCTCATCCCTATAGCCTATACCCTCAACCTTATACCCTAAACCTTAAACATTATCCCTCAACCCTATACTTAAACCCTAAACCCTACATTCAACATTGTACCCTACACCCTAATCCCTAAACCTGTTACCCTCAACCCTATAACTAATATCCTAAAACCTAATCCCTATACCTTATGCACTTAACCTTATACCCTTGAAACCCTAAACACTATCCCTTAACCCTCAATCTTATACCTTAAACCCTAAACCCTACACCCTCAACCCTCATCCTTATACCCTAAAACCTAAACATTATCTCTCAACCCTTAACCCTATAATTAAACCCTAAACCCTACATTAAACCTTGTACCCTAAACCTTGAAACCTAAACCCTAAACCCAATACCCTCAACCCTATACCAAATATCCTATATCTTAATCTCTATACTCTATACACTTAACCCTTACCCTCAACCCTGTACACTACCTCAATCCTCCACCCTATGCCTTAAACCCTAAACCCTACACCTTCAACTCTCATCCCTATAACCTATACCCTCAACCTTATAACCTAAACCTTGAACATCATCCCTCAACCCTATACTTAAACCCTAAACCCTCAATCCTAAACCCAATACCCTCAACCCTATACCCAATATTCTAAACCCTAATCCCTATACCCTATACACTTAGCCCTATACCCTCAACCTTGAACACTATACCTCAACCGTCAACCCTATACCTTAAACCCTAAACCATACACCATCAACCCTCATCCCTATACCCTATACCCTCAACCTTATACCCTAAACCCTAAAAATTATCCCTCAACCCTCTACTTAAATAGAAAACCCTAAACTCTCAAGTCGTAACCATATACCTTATACCCTAAACCCTACACCCTAAACCCTATACATAATATCCTAAACCCTAATCCCTATACCCTATACACTTAACCTTATACCCTCAACCCTAAACATTATACCTCAACCCTTAACTCTCAAACTTATACATAAATCATAAACCCTAAATCCTCAACCCTAAACATAATATCCTCAACTCAATATCCTCAACCATATACCCAATATCCTAAACCCTAATCTGTATACCCTATAAACTTAACCTTAAACCCTCAACCCTATACCTTAAACCCTACACCCTAAACCCTCATCCCTCATCCCTATCCCATATACCCTATACCCTCAACTTTATACCTAATATCCTAAACCATAATCCCTATACCTTATAACCTCAACCATATACCTTAAGCACTAAACCTTACACCATCAACCCTCATAGGGGGAGAGATAAAGAGGGGAAGGGAGGGGTTGCCTAGAGAGAGCGAGGTTAGGAGGGGAAAGGTAGATAAATATAAGTAGAGAGGTAAGGAGATGTAAAGATACATGAGAGATAAAGAGTAGATAAGGAAGGATAGATGGAGGGAGAGGTATGGAGGGAGAGTGAGGGAGGTGAGAGAGAGGTGAGATAGAGAGAAATAGAGAGAGTGTGCTAGGTAGTGATGGAGGGAGATGCGAGTAGAGAGGGATAGGTGAGATAGAGGGAAGGAGGGAGGGTGGGCAAGAGAGGGGAGGAAGGGAGAGGTAAAGAGGGATAGGTTAGATAAAGATAACTAGAGAGAAAATGGTGATATATAGAGAAGTATAAAGTTACAGAGAGGGAAAGAGAGAATGGTGAGATAGAGAGGAGAGAGTGAGAGAGAAAGAGGGTGAGGGAGGAGGGAGAGAGAGTGAGAGAGAGGTAGAGGGATGGATATGAGAGATAAAGAGTAGATAGGGGAAAAGGTAGGGAGGGAGACATCTAGTGAGAGAGAGAGAGGGGGGAGGTAAAGATAATTAGAGAGGGAAGGAGAGGTAGAGAGAGAGAAGTAGAAAATGAATAAGGTAGGGAGGGAGAGAAGCAAGATAGAGAGGTAGGTAGAGAGGGATTAGGGAGATAGAGAGTAGATAGGGAAGGAGAGGGAGAGGTATGGATGAAGAGAGTGGGATGTGAGATAGATAGTAATAGAGAGAGTGGTAGGCTATGATGGATGGAGAGGTAGGTAGAGAGGGAGAGGGGAGATATACATAAGTAGAGAGGGAGGGAGATGTAGTGAGGGAGAGAGAGGTGAGATAGAGATAAATAGAGAGTGGTGGAAGGAGAGGTAGGTAGAGAGATGGAGAGAGGAGATAAAGATAAGTAGAGAGGGAAGGAGAGGTAGAGAGAGGAGAGATAGAGAGAAGTAGAGAGGGAATGAGGGAGGGAGAGGTAGGGAGGGAGAGAAAGGTGAGATAGAGAGGTGTAGAGAGAGTGGTAGGGTGTGATGGATGCAAAGGTAGGTAGAGAGAGGGATCAAGAGATAGAGAGTAGATAGGGAAGAAGAGAGGGAGAGAGAAGTATGAAGGGAGAGAGAGGTGAGGTAGAGAGAAATAGAGAGAGTGGTAGGGAGTGATGGAGGGAGAGGTAGGTAGAGAGAGAGGGGAGATAGAGAGAAGTAGAGAGAGAGGGGGAGGGAGGGAGATAGAGATAAGTAGAGAGGAAAGGAGGGATGGAGCAAGAGAGAAGTGAGATAGAGAGAATTAGAGGGAAAAGGGGAGAGAGAGGTAGTTCTTGAGATCAAGGGAGAGAAATTCAGATAAAGGGATGGAGATAGTGAGAGAGAGGTCTAGAGTGTAAGGGATAAAAATGAGTGATATAGAGAGAGAAATAAAACAACTTGCTGATTACTGAAATTTGTGAGATCTTCCAAAAGCTATAATTTGCATTATAACTCCTAGAGATCTGAAACCACTCTCAAACATCCTAAAACTATATACATGAAATACAACTTAAACTATAAGAGAGTAAACATCCATATGTAAATTTTTATTTCATGTATATAGTTTTCCTCAAATATAACAAGAAGAAAGAAAAAGAAAAAAAGACAAGAAAAATAAATCTAATGTAGACCAAAATGCAAGCGCGTTATAACACACTCGTGTTTTGTCAATACATTCAAATAATGTGAGCGTGTTATAACGCGCTTGTGTTATTTATTGCTTTGGGAATCCTCAAGACTTTGGCTTGGATTTTCTTTGGATTTCCAACCCAAATGCTTGGAGGTCCTTCCCAACATCCAAAGACTTGTTTTTGCATATTCAACAAAATTTCACATAATCTTGTCCATGCTCAGTGCTAGGTTTGCATGTGTTTCAAGTCGAACAAATTGAACACATGGGTAATGTTAGGATCACTCTTCTAAGCTATCTAATGATATAATTTTTTTCACATTTTGAAAATGTTAAGCCTTTGATCTATAATTTCCTTTGTTTGTGTGTCTATTTTTTGGAAAAAACAAGTGTTTGGTGTTTTTTCATTATAGATTAACCATTCATCAAAATTTTAAATAAAATACATTTTTAGAAACTAGACTCCATTATACACATATTAAAAAAAAGATTTTCAATTAGTTTTCAAAATTTATAGGGGTAACATGGCCAAAATTTTATTTTTCAGGAAGTTTCCACTTTGAAAATTAGTAAAAAATTAGATATTATTTAAAAAATTATTAGAAAAATCAGGCATAAACTACATACTGCTAGCTAATTTCTCATCGAAAAAATTTATAACAATACTAAAAAAAAGTTAACCGTGTTAGGGAACCACAAAAGTTGCTATGTTATGTTTTTTGACAAAAATAGCACCAATTTTTGTGGTCCCCTCTTTTGAACCCCTTAATCTCAACCATTTAAAAAAAAATAGTAGTTTAAAAAGTAGACTCGGAGCACTACGATCCTTATTTTTGTTGCATCTCAAAATTTTGAGTGTAACTATCCTCAATTTCACATCTAAAGTGAGTATTTCCTGATTTCATAAAAATAAGCGGCCACTTAAGCCCCCTTTTTGGTTCCCCATCTTTTTGCACTTACCCTACTCCTTGTTTGTTTTCCAAATTGACAATTCTCGCAAACAACATTGATAGGCTTTGTGATTCTTGATAGGTCTCTCACTGCATGAACTGAACTAATTCTTACAAAATTATCAAAGTTCATGTGACACATCCTACGGTGCCATAAATAACTATCATTAATCTGAGACATAAAGCAATGACCATTGTAGACATATAAAAATGCCTTCATAATCATATTCATCTATTGCAGAACTTATTCCATTATCTGCATAATCATATCTCTCATTGCATGCTTCATGTGATCATTTGCATATCACCATACTCATAAAACCATTTGCATATCTCATCGATCCATTTCATTTAAATATATTTGCATAATCATTACTCATCCATTTCATTAATCATTAATCCATGATCATTATATTCATACACTAAATCATATTTTTGTTGGAATTTGGGAATAGTGAGAGGGGGGGTGAATCAGTGTTCTGCAATCTTCAACTTTATTAATCTGATATTTAAACAATTTAGAAATTTGAATTGAAGGAAAAATGAATACACACAAAGCAATCATCCACAACACCATAACACAAGAATTTCCATGTGGAAACCCTGTTAGGGGAAAAACCACGGTGGAGGTCAATCCATAATTTGAGTACTCAAATATAAGTTTTACAAAATGGGAATGCACTTGCATTCAGGCACACTACCTAGCTCACTGCTCAAAATATGAAGGCTCACTGCCTTACAAAATGTTTAGATTAAATCCATTTGAAGGGTTGAACTAAAGGAATAGCATCTTCTAATGCTAGATTACAGTTTTAGTTAAGCACATTAGTTGATTTCAAACCTTCTGTCTGATTCTGCTCTTCTAATCTAATCTGTTGCAACTCACATCACAAATATTCTATGTGTAGATGAAATCGAACATCTACCCTTCCAAATTTCACATCACACAGTAATAGACTTCACATCTATCATTATTTGATTTCAAAATGATATAAACAATCGATCTTATATATCCACATCAAAGGATAATATCATCTTCCTGTCGACTTTAACAAAACATATAATATTTTTCAACCGTCAGCCAAATCCACAAATGATTCTTAATGTGTACCATCCAAAGTCATACATAGCATAGTGAGGACCTAAATAAACATGTTCAAACACAAAATCATTTAAGAAATTACTCCTTAAACATCTGCAATGACTATATCCACCAAGTCGGCCTTCTAGCACTAATAAATAGAAAATCAATACACCAGATCCTCTAATTCATACACCGATTGATGCACCAACACAAAACTCAAAAATAAGGTATTCCAGATACCCAACGACCTTCCTTGAGATGCGCAACATGAACTGATAAGCAGATAATGCATATTGATCGACATAATTAACTTTAACTGGATACCATTTTCTTCACTTTGACTCCCAGTATGAATAGATACATAAGTGCGTACTAGATCAATGACTTAGGTTTCCATCAATGACAACACTAGAAGCCATATGCCAACAATTTCCATATTCATAAATCCATTATTCATTTTATATACAATTCATTTCATATTCATGGCATAACCATTTCATAAATATTTATCTCTCATTAAATTATTTATAAATCTATAGTCATTAAAATATTATCCATTAATCATTTAAATATTATATTGGTTATCCATAATCATTCATTCATTGGAATAAATAATTAATCCATGTCACTTTAATCATCTGCATAATCATATATTAATATTTTGCATATCCCATTTATCCAATTCATTAAAATATTGCACATATTCATAATTTAGTCATTTTATCTATTTACCATTTGCATGCATTTTTTCTCCACTACAATCATTTGTCCCACATTTCCCTCGTAACTTGAATCCACCATGTGAATTCAACTATAAAAGCATGTTTTTTCCACACATTTGAAGATACATGAATTGCAATCTTATTTTGATCTCATCCAATTTCATAGAGATTCTTGTGCTTTTTCTTGTAAAATCTGAGAGCAAATGCAAGATATTGTGGAAGAGGATAACAATGGAGTGAATTTATTGTGAATGCATGTGGGTTTTTCATAGTTTAGTTTTGTTATTGTATATGTTTTCATTTTAGAGAAACTTCATTGATGTCATGTTGAAAGGTTGATTTGGGGTTTATAGATTTAATCATTTAGCTCTTTTAGTTTTTCAACATTACATAATGGTGAACCCAACATCTGATTTTAATTTCTTTTTCGATGAATAAGAAAAAACATCTGCACTCCAACATCTCTATCTTCCAATAAATCTAGCATCTGGTTTTAATTTCTTTTTCGGTGAATAAAAAAAAATCTTCAGTCTAGCATCTGGTTTTAATTTCTTTTTCAATGAATAAGAAAAAAATTTGTAGTTGAGCATCTCTATCTTCCAATAAATCCACCATTCTAGTTTTGATTTATTTTTTGGTTTCAATTAAGTTTGTGGTGCATGTTTCTTCATCTAGCATCTCTATCTTCCAATAAATCCATTTTGCATACACATAGTTTTTGATTCAATTATGTTGAGGTTATAATAATTTGTGAATCTTAAAGCATGTGGTTGGTAATAGTCATTTAAAATTTCTCTCTTTTTGGAATAGAAACTAAATTCTCCATCCAACCTATGATCTTCATAACTTGTTGGAGAAAGATTTGAATTTTTATATTGCAAGGCTTCTTCGGTTACACAAGATAATTCAGGACAAGATCAATGTCATAAAATCATCCATCAACTCAACCGCTTGAGTAAGATCACTCTGAGAACATCCACAACATGCTCATTATCCTACTCAACGATTTCATGTTGTAGATTCTTATGATTTCACTTTCTTTTATTACATCAAACAACATAATCTCATTTCCTAAAATATGATTGAATCGGAAAGGTAAATCTGAAGTATGTTGGAAAGGATGGTGAAGATCGACTATCTGGATATTTGCATATTTGCTTATTAAAATAAATATTTCCACTGTCATTTGTAATTGCTGAGATGTCTCATTCTGGTATGAAATCTTGGTATTTGCAAATGTCATTCTGAAAAGCAAGTTTTTGAATAATTAGTTTTTGTCAATTTTAGTTGATTTTGGTAAGTTTTTAATTTTGGTTTAGATTAATATTAAATTTACATCAATTTTAGTGATTAATTTAGATTAACTTTATTTAACTTAGATTTTAGTTAATTTTAATTTTGATTTTGATTTAAATTAATTTTAATTTAGATTACAAATTTTAATTAGATTTTTAATTAGAATTAATTTTTTTAGCTTTTAACTCTTTTTTTTTTAGATTTAAATTCTAATTTGGATTTTAATTTTTAGTTTAGCTTTTAATTTAGCTTTTGTTCTTGATTTACCTTTTAGTTTGATTTAATTTTAGCTTTTAGCTTTAATTTAGAACTAATTTATAATGTAGATTTAGCTTTTTAATCTAGATTTTGATTTCTAATTTAGATTTAGATTTGATTTTAATTTTTAATTAAGATTTAGTTTTTAATTTAGATTTATTTTAGAAGGTAGATTTAATTTAGTTTAGTTTAGATTAATTTCTAATTTAGATTAGTTTTAATTTAAATTTTAGATTAATTTTTAATTTTAAATTAACTTTTAATTTAGATTAATTTTTTAATTTAGATTAGTTTTTAATCTAGATTAATGTCTTCTTCCTTCATACTTTAATTGTTGATTTTGTGGCTAATCTTGGGTTTTTTGTGCAGGTTCGCATGTCAGAGATTTGAAAAGTGAAAACATAAACATACGTTTGACAAAGATTTGAAATCAAAACTACTAACTAATTTGGTACAAGACACGGTCAAAGGAATGTGATTTGAAACTAAGTGTATTCATGTTATTAGATCATATTTTTCATTTGGTGTTTAAAAAGAACGATTGTCTCCTTTCACATAGATTTAACTAGGATTCAATGAACACTGTTTGTTATGCTTGAGATGGTAGGGAGTATGCTCTCACCTTGTGTGAACTTGGTGATCAGAAACCAAACCCATCTATTTTTGTGCTTATTCCTTAGAGGGGCTTGCCTCGCAAGAGGGAACAAATTCAACCGGTTTTTTTGCTCGGGTTGGTATATAAAAGGATGAGACTAAACTGCCAAGTCCTCATGGTATGTAGGCCTTAGCCGTGCAGTGCCATTTGAAAATGGGTACCTACCTTTTATTCTAAAGTTATAAGAGCCCCCAGTAGAGTGGTTAAAGCCTTAAGTGGCTTGTTGTATGCTCGCAAGGTACCATGTCCCCAAGTATTCATTAGAACCCTCTTATTTTAGAAGCCAAAATCCCTTCTATTTGTTGGTGCAACAACAATCGTTGCCAAGGCATCTGCATTCTCATAGTTCTTAATAGAGGTGAAGAGCCTTTCATGGGAGATTCATGAGGGATCAAAGCTTGGTTGACCCAAGAAGTGAGCATCATAAAGGGGAGCCAGTGTGGCCAAGCTTCTAAGTCACTCGCTAAGAATAAGTGTGGTTGGGAAAATCCACATGGAATCCAAAAAATATTGTCCTTGCCAACCTCAAGATTTGTGATTGTATTGCTAAAATCAAACAACAATCATGATAAAAAAATAAAAAAACCTTTTTTTCTATGGTGTCTTACGTGTGTGTATTCAAAACATTATCAAAACAAATCAAACATCACACCAAAATATGATAACATTTCAACCTTGACACAAAGTGAACGAACATTTTCCAAACAAGCTATTTAAACCAGAGATTTGTTCACTTCATTCCCATCATTCCATCACATTCATTTATCTTACTTGCATCACTTAAACAAATCTTAGGTTGCATATAACTTTTTGAAAATTTTGGAATAGGGAAACTTACCATATCTTGTCATAGGCCCATTGCTACAAAGAAAATTTATCACTGACCTTATCATTTTCCACATTAGTCCTTATCATTTCGGTGTAACCTTTAAACTCATCAGTCTAGTTTAAGGCTCACCTTATCAAACTTGTCACTGTCATCCACTCTCCTTGAGGTCATTGATAATTTCATTTGGAAACATTGGACTATCTTAGGTTGGCTAGTAACTCCTTCCTTAAGTTTCACAGCAAAGGTGCATAGTACATACCATAGTCATCTCAACTGCATATCATATTTTTCATAAAACTTTGCATTAGCGTCATTCCCATTTTAGACTTGTTCATACTTTAGATTATAGTGACATTGTCGCTACCCTCATTTAGGCATATCTTATTCCAAAAATATCAAAAATATAATCTTAATCTCATATCATTTGTATTCCCCGTTTTGAGAAAATCGTTTATGGTTGAAACTAGATTACAAAAGTAGCGCAAGACCATGGATTTATTTCATGATGATGAAGACATTTACAACTACACTAACACTTTAAATATTAAAAATGATCCACATAATAATACCTTTGGAACACAAGACAACACAAATTTGGGACCTTCATCTCACGAGAAACCAAAGATAACAAACCTTTATGAACAATTCCTCATTAGGGATAAAGATGGAAATGTATACATAGAAGAGGTAGAGGCTACAACTCAAAACCTTGAAGTTTCCTCTCTGGTGGATGAAATTGTCATGCTAGACCCTCAAAGATTCTTGGCTAAACTATTGCATGATGGAGTCAAATTATCCCAAGGATTTTATGTCGATACCTTACACGATGCAATGCCACCAAATGACAACACACAAACAAGCCAAGGAAAATCTTCACCACAACTTACAGTTTCCATACCTATTGAAGCAACAAGTGAAAATAACACAAACACCAACACTTCATCCATCCTAGCAACACAATCTATGTCACAGTCCATGACACAAACCACATCACAACCATTATTCATGACACAACCCTTGGGCTCGACATTTACTTCCCTTGGGTCATCATCTCAGGCCATAGGGGCATCCACATCTAATATCCTTGGTAAACCTAAGCCAAGAAAGATTCTTATCCAAGGATCTCAATTGAACACAAATTCCATGTCACAAGGTCCTTTTGTTAATACCAACACCTTGCAAGGGAAAAACATGAACGTTCCATCTAGCCAAAACATAAACACTCCACATAGCTATAACGCTTTTCAACAAGGACAAGGGACACACACATCAAACCATTTCAACATATCATATGGATCCTCTTTTGGACATAAAAATCCACATAGAAAAATACAATACAACACAACCACTTCACACATTCCAACATATACATCACACGTACATACCTATGGACATGGTCAAAATCCACCTCACATGCACCACATGTCATCTCACTATAATACAAACATGGAACTTCAACATAATGTCACCCAAAATCTTGTAATAGATGCCTTGACTTCTCAAGTGGCCCCTTTACAAAAACAAGTGGAAGGAATGCAACTATCAAACAAGAAAACATACATGTCACATGACTTACATCCATATCCATATGATCCTAGCATTTACATGCCACCATTCCCTCATGGGTACATCATATCTAACTTCACTAAATATAAGGGAAAGACAAATCTGCTTGAACACATAAGGGAATTTAACATGAAGTGTATAGATGTGGCCTTTGAACACACTTAATTGATGAGATTGTTTCCTAGAAGTCTTGCGGATCCTGCACTTGAATGGTTTGCATTACGACCTAAAGGATCTATAAAATCATGGGATAACTTAGCCAACAAGTTCATAGAAAAATATGCCTATAACATTGAGAATGGTGTCACAATAGCCACCCTATGCCACATGACACAAGATGAGGGTGATACTTTCATTAAATTTTTCCAAAGATGGCCTAGCATGGCAAGTATATGTCCTATTGAAATTCCTAAAAAACAAAAAGTTGATATGTTTGTCAAAAATCTCATATCCAAATTAAAACATCCATTGCAAGTGCATTGTTGTACAAAATTTTTAGACATGGTGGAAAAAGGTATGACATTGGAAAAATTCGTAATAGCCCAAGGTGAACTCACATATGGCAAAAAAAATACACATAACCAACACACCTCTAACAACAAAAGCAAGTTTTGGTCCTGCAATAAGAATGTAACAAATATGGAGTTGTAGATGCCAAAGTTGTGAATAGAATAGGTCTCAAATTAACTCTCAAAGCACCCAACGCACACAATAACACAACATATGTTTCCAATCAAGCAACTAACACGATACAAAACAATCAACAAAGGGGACCCCCAAGACAACCAAGGCAATACACACAGAGACGATACACTTTGTTATCGGAACCAATTTAATTTGTCCTAAAGAAGCTGCTACAATCAAATGTTATGCAGCTCCGAGAGCCCAAACCATATGATCCAAGACAATTCAAACCCTCTTGGTGGGATGATAATACCTTATGTGAATACCACCGCATTAAAGGGCATAAGACCTCGTCATGTCGTCAATTGAAGAACATAATTCAAGACTTAATTGAAAACGGTACCGTAGAGGTCGAGGGACAACAACAAACTTCCAATAAAGATCATACAATTTTTAATAATCCATTGCAAGATCATGGAAAAGCCTCTAGTTTGGGTCAAAAGACAGACAACCATGCCAATTATACCAATTCCTCTTTTGACTATAAAATTATTAATCACCTTCAAGCTGCTGATGATCATGTTAACACAATCACTATTAAGAAATAGCCTGAAATTATCATCACTACCCACAGAGCTAAGGTTACTACATCTGGTCCTCCTCCAAAGTAGCCACAATCTAAATCCCAATATAACCTTCTTGACCAATTAGGAAAGTCACCCGCACAAATTTCCATCCTTGAGCTTCTGTGCATATCACTCGAACACAAAGCTATCCTTGATAAGGCTTTGAAAGAAACCTTTGTCCCTACTAACCTGGATGCCAACCAATTTGAAACCACGGTTGCATACTTGGCTAACTTCAACCATGTCTCTTTTTCTAATAAAGATTAATCCACCTCCAATTCAAACCATAATGACCCATTACATCTTGAGGTTTTCATCAATAAATGTAAGGTCAGAAGAGTTCTAGTAGATGGAAGAGTCGGATTGAACATTTGTACTCTAAAACTAGTAAAAGCATTGGGCCTCTCTAAAACATGTGTGGATACAACAAAAAGCATTATCATCAAAGCCTAGGATGATGAAGAACCTTCTTCTGAGGGTGTTATCAAATTTCCTATCAAGATTGGACCTGCATTGCTAGATACCACATTCCAAGTCCTAGATCTTGAACTACTATACAATCTAATCCTTGGCCAACCATGGATTCATTCCATGAAAGTTGTCCCCTCCACATACCATCAATGTCTGAATTTTCCTTACAATGGCACCAAAATCACAATCATTGGTGATCCTGACCCCTTTAAGTATTGCACTAACTTGAGAGAGGTCCCAAATCATCAAGTACCTATGAATAGTGAAGGTACAACATCTGCTCCATCCAATCTAACTAAATCCTCCACATCTACCATTCCATCCACTGATCCAAAGGTCCAAATCCATGATATGGGATGTGGAGAATATTGTATGGATAATTTATCGACGAATGATAATAATAATGTTGTTGAGAAAGATTAGAATTCTAATGTTGATGTCAAGATAGTTGTAGAGGGAACACAAAAAGATGGTCATGCTTGGATTGAAACCTTTTGGGACCCTGATGATACATAAACCTTTGCCATATTTACTTCCACTCAATCTTTTCATATCTATGATAACCCCTTGTTTGACCAGGACATCTACAATAACCCACTCTTTGATCATGGCCCTGCTGAGGATATCCAATCATCATCCTTCCATCCCACCTTCCCAGGGCTAGTATATGTATCTCCTATTATTGCCTCTACCAAGTCACCTTTCCAAGTCATTACGGATGTGCAAGCTTCCTTTAATGTTAGAAATATCGAAAAGGATAGTCCCAAAGACTCCATTGATGGCATCGCCACTCCCGTTCATCCACTAAAAATTCTTGTCACTTCACCTACTTCCTCCATCTCACTCACGCCCATCCACATCACATACATGGATCAACAAGACATAGCTCAAGAAAAGAATAAAGGAAAATCTCCAATGAACGAGATATCTTTAAAAGGAGATCAAGCATCAAAATACATAATGAAAAGAGTAGAAGATCAAGACAAGTCCCTTAGCCAAAATAAAAAGCTATTGGACAAATAAAAAATGAAAGAAGATCAAGACAAGTCCCCTAGCCAAAATAAAAAGCTATCGAACAAATCAAAAATAAAAGTTAAAAGTGAAAGCAAGCAAAAGTCAATCTCCAAGTATGCCTCTCCATCAAAAATCACTAGGGGAATTTGTCAAGGAAAAAATTTAAACAAAGATCGTGTTGATCCAAGGTCTCCATCCATGTCACTCTCACTCATACCATATATTCCATTCCACCCATCCATACTCACATGTCCATTATATCCCTCCTTTGGTGATGTTTTTCAATGGGCCTTTGACGACCACCCCTTCACGTACTCTAGCTCATTGACCTCCCAAGCTCCTTTTTGGTTGAAGCCTAATGGCCCACATAGTGTGCACATTAGGGATCATATCATAGCCTCTCTCGTCTACCACATATATCGTCCTTCATATTTACAACTTGCAATCCTCATCCCGGTCGAGTCCTTTCATCCAACATAATCATCCAAATAGGATCAAGGCATCGTCAAGGAAATATATGGATATGGTGTCTATCAATTCTATACCTAGCTTCAGAGAGCTAAGAAAAAGTCCTAAAAAAAATACAAAAAAATGAGAAAAAGTCCTAAAAAAATGGTCACCCTGATGAAAACCTGGCAAACAAGCATCTTGGTGACAAAAAAAAAAGTAAAGAGAAAAATTTCGTCCAAAGTTGAAAACCTGGCAAATAGGCGCCATGTGTAGTCAGTCTTTGCTTTGTCATCTACTATCACTCTGTCTGGTCTTCCATCCTAATGCACAAATAAGGTCTTTACCTTTCTTCATCTCCCATTCCATCTCCCATTTCACTTCCAAACGGTTGATGTCTTGTGTCTTTCTCCTACATCACTCATCCATGATTAAATCTTGTCCCATCCTATCCCTATTGGCTTGTCTTATACCCAATTAGGGCAATATCCTTGACCTATGCTGGATTTTGCACTGATCATTGGAAGTCACTATATCTAAAAGACAAAAAAATCATAAAATGTCTTGAAAAAATCCATAAAAATCATAAAAAGTCCTGAAAAAATCCATAAAAAATCATAAAATGTCTTGAAAAAAGCCATAAAAATCATAAAATATTCTGAAAAAGCCATAAAAATGATAAAATGTCCTGGAAAAATCTAAAAAAAATCAAATATTCCCAAAAATCCAAAAAAATCATAACATGCCAAAACCCAAAACATTCAAAAAACTTTCAAAAATCCCAAAAAATAGATTCACAGTCAGTCATGTCAATCTTTGTCATTGTTGAACTACGTTGTCTCTGGGACTGGATGTAGGCAAGGCCATCTATCGGTGTGCCCTCAAGGCATTAGGTCATTCCTTTAGGTTTGTCAAACAAACAATAAAATCATGATTTGATCCTTTGTCATTGAAACAAAGTCAAGGGTCATGTTGAACTACGAGGTCTTTGTGCATTGCTACATAGGCAAGGCCATTTGTTGATGAGCCCCCGAGGACCCTTAGGTCAATCTTTTAGGGTTCATCAAGTCAATCAAAATAAATTGGACATTGTCAACTCAGACGCGACATAATCATCTACACTTCAAACACAAATCCTAAATCATCAAGACAAGCAAGCCAACAAATCTCCAAGTCAAATTGGTCATTTGTCAAATCAATCAAACCAGTCAAATTGATCAAAACCAATGGTCTTATACAAGATGTGTCCTTCCTAAAACCACACCTTGTCACTGCCACACTTTTTCATTTTCCTTATACAAGTAGTTGCATGATCGAAACCAGACTTGACATCTTATACAACATGTTTCTTCTCCTGAAACTAGGCCTTGTCAAAACAATCAACCTGTCGCTCACTTCATCACTTAATGCACCGGGAAACACTTAATGGCAAATAATTTGAATGGTTGTTGACCTTGTTGGTCTAGTTTGTCTTATCTTTTTGGATTTTCTTTTTTTATGTTACTAGCCACCTCAAGGATGTCCCATGAAGCATTTAGAGGAGTGGTGATGTCTCATGACATGTCTTTTCTTTGATTGATGTCTGCGGTTTGTCTTGACAAAAATACTGGGGCAACTTTTCCCTTAGTATGAGTTAGGACATTCCTTCTCTATGACTTTTTGTTTTATAGATGGATGACCTTGCACACCTTGGTCTATGTCATACCATGGTGTTTGTTGTCCATTTTTCATATTTCACCACTCTATGATGATAAAAGCACTTTGTAAAGCACAAGAAGCTTCACCATTTTCATTTCCATCATATCTCTTTTTTCTCATCTATCATTTCTTCCATCATCCATTTTCGTTCATCATTTCATTTATTTCTTCATCATCCCTATCTATTTCCCTTTATCATTTCTATTCTTCATTCTCTCAGTCCTCTCATCCATTTCGAGATCACACTCATGTTCTTCAAACCCGTCTGTCCTCTCGAGGGGGCATACTACTACCTCCTCATCATCCTTCCTCATTCTTTCTTTCAATGGGGCATACATACCACTACCTCCTCATCATCCTTCCTCATTCTTTCTTTCAATGGGGCATACATACCACTACTTCCTTGTCATCCTTCTTCATTCTTTCTTTCAATGGGGCACATCTTTTTCTTTGGAACAATACGACAAGCTACATTGTCTCAAAGAGGGGGAAAATGTAGACATATAAAAATGTCTTCATAATCATTTTCATCTATTGTAAGACTTATTCCATTATTTGGATAATCATATCTCTCATTGCATGCTTCATGTGATCATTTTCATATCACCATACTCATAAAACCATTTGCATATCTCATCGATCCATTTCATTCAAATATATTTGCATAATCATAACTCATTTGTTTCATTAATCATTAATCCATGATCATTATATTCATACACTAAATCATATTTTCATATTCATAAATCCATTATCTGTTTTATATATAATTCATTTCATATTCATGGCATAACCATTTCATAAATATTTATCTCTCATTAAATTATTTATAAATTTATAGTCATTAAAATATTATCCATTAGTCATTGAATATTATATTGATTATCCATAATCATTCATTCATTGACATAAATCATTAATCCATGCCACTTTAATCATTTGCATAATTATACATTAATATATTTGCATATCCCATTTATCCAATTCATTAAAATATTGCACATATTCATAATTTAGTCATTTTATCTATTTACCATTTGCGCATTTTTTCTCCACTACAATCATTTGTCCCACATTTCCCCCGTAACTTGAATTCACCCCGTGAATTCAACTATAAAGGCATGATTTTTCCACACATTTGAAGATACATGAATTTCAATCTTATTCTGATATCGTCCAATTCCGCAGAGCTTCTTGTGCTTTTGCTTGTAAAATCTGAGAGCAAATGCAAGATATTGTGGAAGAGGATAACAATGGAGTGAATTTCTTGTGAATGCATATGGGTTTTTCATAGTTTAGTTTTGTTATAGCATATGTTTTCATTTTAGATAAACTTCATTGATGTCATGTTGAAAGGTTGATTTGGAGTTTATATATTTAATCATTTAGCTCTTTCAATTTTTTAGCATTACAACCATCAACACCCGTAAGCTGATAGATGCTCCCATCTTTCCTCTTACCAACAAAAATCACAGTTTTGGACCCTTTTCTAATCTCACATGTTTCATCCTTAAACACAAGATTATATCATTTGCTACACATTTTTCCAACACTCAAAAGATTATGCCTTAAACCCTAAACATAGTTGTAGACATTAAAAAATGTCTTGGTCTACGAGCATCATTTTTCCATTGTCTTGGTCTTCTTCTTTGCATAATTATTTAATTATTGTCTTTGATCACATTCCTCTATTAATTAAATATTTATCATTATTTAATTAATTCATTTCCTTGTATTCATTCTTCTTAGATTAATTAAATAAATTAAATATTTATTTAATTACGTCCCTAACATCCTATTTCTTTCTATAATTAAATAAATTCTCATTTTAATTATTCATCCTTTGCCATTTGTCTATAGTTAAATAATTAATTTAATTATTTGGCTATTCATTTAACCTCTTCCTTTATTATTAAATAATTAATCCAATTTAATTATTTAATATTCTTATTTCTATTTCGTCCACATTTAATTAAATGGTCAAATAATAATCATTTCAATTAAATGTCATTTTCCCTCTTTTTCCATAAATGAATAATCATTTTTTATTATTTTATTCCTCCACTTCCTCTTTCAAATTAAATAATAATATGATTTAATTTTCAAGATTCCCTTCTTCAATTAAAAATTATTATTTAATGGCCTACATGCTCTCCCAAATTAAACAATTATATTATTTAATTTTCTCCACTATTTTCCCTCCACTTTCTCATTTCAAATCTTGATCGTTGATTCTCTTTGGTCTTCTTTCAATCTTGACCATCTATCCTTAGCCGTCCCTAGCCTACTACTTTGTGGTACATAAATCCTCATCAATTGATCTTGGCATATTTCTAGAAGATCGATTTTATTCGTCTATTTGAATAACTCTTTTATAAAAGAGAGTTGCCTCCTTCATTTTTTCTTTCCAACCACATATCTCCAACATTCACGCCTACATTTATAGGTACTTGCATATAACAAAAACTGAGGTCAACTTGCAAAGGTAGATTATTCAAGTTCAACATGGAGAGTTTGCTTTAATTTTGTTCCTATAAGTGTAGAATATGTGAATACGATTATACACTTTTTAATAAGACATTATATCAAAGATAACTCAAATTGAACTAAATCAGAACAATAATCAAATGAAAGTGTCATATTATTCTCTATCCTCAAAGATTTATTAAATCTAAATTGCTCTCATATTGTTTAAGCAAATAAGACTGTTAAAATGACAATTCAAAGAACGAGATGATGATAATGCAATGCTAAATAATTAAACTAGCATGATATTGATGTGAAACAGATAATTGCAGCTACAGGAGGCAGCCATGATTGAAAGCTTGATTGCTTGATGCTTGATGTTGAATGCTTGATGCTTGATGTTTGAATTCCTACAGAGTAAGAGTGCATAAACTTGATTATCTGGATCCTTTTCTTCGTTCAATGATGCTTTATTTATAGAATTCCTGGCTGTAGAAATGCACAGGGAAAGCTTTGAGAGGCTTGAATTTGATCTGGAGAATTGAATGGTGAGAGATGGAGGAGATTGAGAGAAAGAGGGAGGTTGTCTCTACCCATGAAAACACCAGGCAAGAGAAGAGGAAAGATTGATGGAGGAGGATTGAGAGATCAAATTCCAAATTTGTCTCCAATTTGTCTCCAAAACTTCCTATGAAGTTTCAATTAATTAATTTGACATATTTTGACATAAATTAGACATGGTTTAGACATAGGAAATCTAATTCATTTTTGAGAGAATATAGATTGGAATATTCCTTGTGCAACAATTCAAATATTTTGATTTATTTAAATTAGGAAATGGGAGATAAATAATTTAATAAAATGAACTATAGGATAGTTGTTTATTAAATTAAACAGAAGAATATGGCAATTAATCAATAAAGTGTTTTGATCCTTAATTAAATGAATTTAAAATAGATGTGATAGATTGAAATAGGGATTTGATAACTGAATCGAACAAAGTATTTATTTTTGTTTATTTAATTAAGATGAATTTTAATGGTGAACTATATAAATAAATATTTCTATTTATTCGATAGTAGAGGAAATTAGGATAATTAATCAAATAATTTGTATTTAATTAATCGGATGCTCCAAACCAATTTTAGGTGTATACAGTTCCTATTTTATTTCTATGTTGATTGTTCTTGTTTGCTTTGGATTTGGGTTTTTAGCTTAGATTTAATAGAGTGGTTGCTATTATCTTTGTTATTTGGATTTGGATTCTAACCCATATCTAACATTTGGTGAACCCGACATGAAAAATCTATCTTCTGAGTGTTTTAAATGAGTTTTGTAGGTTACAACCAAGAATTTGCATTCAAAACCTGTCATATTCTTTTGAGAAAAGAAAAATGGGTGCATAAAATATTATAAAAAAAATTCTGGGTTTTTTAGGGCTCACAGTTAGCTTTCTAGAACTTTTTATAGTTTTAAATTTTGTTTAGATTTGAGAAAGCTATGGCTATTTTAGAATTTGTTTTTTTTTTTTTAAATTTAGCTATTAAAATCCGTGTTTTATTTTTCCTATTACAAATTTTGCATGCAAACTCTTTTGAAATAATTTTGGGGTTTTGTAGGGCTCATTTTCATCTTTCCGTATCTTTTTACGGTTTTAAATTTCGTTTAGATTCGCAAAAGTTATTGTCATTTTAGTTTGTTGATATCATTTAAAAAAAAATGGTATTACTAATCTCTTGTTTTCAGTGTGGCATCAATCTTGGAGGGAGTCTAAACTATTTCTTTTGAAACATTTTGTTGGCCTATTTTTGTGTTTTCTTAGCATAGAATCATCTTTCTTTTGTTTTACAAATTTTCACTCACGAGGATAAAATGAACAATAAATTGCATCTTTATGTCCATAGTTTTTTAAAATTTACCACAAACTGCATCTTTACACTCATTGGATTAAAATTTACAACAAACTATATCTTTACACTCATTGATTTTTAAAATTTACCACAACTTGCATCAAACTCATTGGGCTAAAAAGAACTTTCTTGTTTGACATCATAAGTGGGACTTGAAATAAATCAGTGTTGTATTATCTTGTGATTGTGTCTTCGTTACGAGGTATGTATGCTCTTCCCTCATGCCTAGTGTGACCTTGGGAATCATAAATACCTCTTGGAATTTACACTTTCACACCAAAAATTTGATTTTGAGGCTAAAATGAACATCATGCTAGAGTAAGGCAAACACATTAATGCTCTCTCCTTGCACTTAGTGTGATCTTGGAGATTCCAAGGCATTGTGTTTGTCTTATTTTTATTTACCTTTAGAGGGCCTACCTCCCGATTTGTGAGAGGGCACGACCCAAGCAGTACTTTCATTTCGGTCCTCTATACAAATAATCGTGGTTGTGACGAAAGTCATCAATCACCTGGTGCAATTGTTCTATATCGACGGAAGTATCCCTTAGTATCCATGAGATGTGTGAAAACCCTTTCTAAGGGTTGAGATACCTCTTAAATGAGTGAACCATCACATGTATACACACAAGATTATCCCAAAACACTGACTAAGAACCAAACTATTTAGAATCCCCCCTTTTACTTGAGTTTTGACGACATTCTTAGTGCTAGGGTGCAACACCACACCCTTAAGACTTTTATGCCCAACATTTGGCTCCCTTTAGTGAGATGAAAATCCTTGGCTTGCATAAGTCACTTTCTTTTGAGCTTGTGACTTTCCATGGAAAGGGTGATTTGCGGTATCCTTCCATATCAAGAGGCCCCTACCCATCCACTATTGTAGGCAAGAGGTGATACATACCCCAAAGGGTGTCTCATATGGGTGTCCCTCCCTTGTACCAAAGGAGATTCCTAGTTTGGGTCTAAGAGTTTTGCCATTAGCCATTGACCATAGGATAGGTTGTCTTTTGTGTGTGATTTTGTCTTCAATATGCTGTATACTCATGGAAATTGAGGTGAATAATGACAGTACATACACATGCGCATCTTGATATTTCCACAAATCAACAGTCAAGCCAATCTATTTTTCAGAGTGTTTTCAATGTCTTCATAATATCCTTGGTCACATTTCACAAATTTTCCAAAACAAAAACTAGTTGAGGTCATACATTTTATAGAATACTTATCCAAACTTCACATCTTGATAGTGATCTTATCATCTAAGTATCAGACTTGCATAACCTGATCTTTCCATTTCATCACTTTAATTAGGATTGCATTATATTTAGGTTGAATTCTTCATCCTTTCCTTGCATAGTTAATCTTAGGTTTGTCTTAGGTTGCATCTACCTTTGAGATTTCAGACATAGGAATCTTATCAAGCCTTTGGAAAATTCATGGTTTCTTATTCAAATTGTCATTGACCTTTATCCTTGAGCCTATCAATCATCATTATCATCTTTTTCATTATCAAAATTCGGTCTAAAACGTGTGTCTTAGTTTAGGCCCATCCTATCAAAATCTCTCAATATTGGTCATCACAAAGGTCAATGGCAATTGGGTTTGTTATCTTGGATCTACAATAGCTTGGTTATCATCCTTGTTCTTAAATATTAAAGGTCCATATACTTAGTGTCATTTTTCTAGTATCATTTAGCTTCATACCATATCCTTTGATCATAACGTCATTATCATCCTCTCAATCCTTAGTTTTGGACTTACATGCTTTTTCATCTTCCATCCTTATATCCAAAAAATCACAAAAACATAACTTAATCTCATATCATCTGGCATTCCCATCTTGGATCAACATAGATTTAGTAGTATCCTCCATCTTAAATCTTGAGGTCCACATCTTTAGTATCATTTAACATCCACTTTGGTCTCATTTAGCTTCATTTTCTTTGGTCATTATCATCCTTGCATTATCATTTTGCATCCTTATATCCCAAAATTCCAAAAAAACATAGTTTAGTCTCATATCCCATCTTGCATTATCATCATCATCCTCTTCACCTTTGCAAGTCTTACATGGTTGAAACAAGATCACGATAAAAAAGAAGGACATGGACTCTTCAAGTGATCCTTTTACAATCCCACAAGTGATATGAACCTTGGGTCAAATTAAAACCAAACCCCAACATCAAGAGGAATCTCAAATCTATTTTCTAATATCCCATTAGAAGAGGTCAACAAAGGTTTAACCCTTGAAGAAATCGAACAAGGATTACAAGACCCAAGAATAGTACGCATTGTTGAAGAACTAATTAGTGTTGAACCAAATAAATTATTTTATGCACTAGTACAGAAAGGTGTCAAACTTCCTCAAGGCTATGATGTTTCTACACTTGTAGAGGGAGTTACACAATCCCTAAACCAAGGATCTACCCAAAACACATTCACATTAGGTATGCAATCCTCTTCACATCAAGTATCACAAGTCTACCCCTTGGGACAACAACAAACATGGCAACAAACATTCACATTCCTAACAAACCATTTGGAAACAAGAGAACTCATGCTTCAACACAAGGACAAACTTTTATATTTGGTGCCTCATCATCAAACCCCATGACTATGAAATTTACAAATCCTCTTTTCTAAAGCACGAGTCAAGGTTTCACACCTCAAAATCAACCAAAAAATCAAGGAGGATTCATAAGGCACCAAACCAAGGTCCTACACCATTACTCCAAAATGAAAATCAAGGTACTACCCATCACTTCAAAATGAAAATCAAGGTCCTAAACCATCATTTCAAAACACCAACCAATGTCCAACATTTCAATTCCAAAATTCCAACCAAGGCCCAACACCTTAATTTCAAAATGCAAATCAAGGTCCAACCTTTCAATTTCAAAATACTACACCAAACACAAACCTGACTTTTGGGAAAAATAAAAATACCAATTTCATTCCAAATCAAACCAACCAAATGCATCATTTACACATCAATATCAACAAGGTAACCAAGGTCCCATGCAACAAAACATCAATCCAAATTCAAATAAAACATTTGGCCATCTCAATATCAATATCAATACCAATACCAATTCCATCATGTCAAATCAACCAAACACAACATCATCTCTCACAGACACCTTGATGAAACAAATACAAGCCATACAACAACAAATGAAAAACATACAATTAGGGACCAACAAGAAAAACTATTCCATGGAGGAATTGTGCCCCTATCCATTTGACAGAAGCTTATACATGCCACCCTTTCCCCCTCACTTCACAACACCAAGTTTACCCAAGTATAAAAGGAAAGGAGATTTGGTGGAACACATATGGGAATTTAATATAGCATGTATGAAAATCACTTTTGAGCCTCCATATTTGATGAGACTATTTCCACAAAGTCTTATAGGACAAGATCTAGAATGGTTTGCACACCTTCCTCTTGGGATTCAAACATGGGGTGACTTGGCTAATAGATTCATTAATCACTTTACCTTCAATATTGAAAGTGACATGACCCTCACAAAACTATGCACAACTAAAAAAGATGAAGGGGAGTCACTCACTTCATTCTACCAATGATGGTAAAGTATGGCTAGAAAATTTCCTTGCCACATCCCTGAGAAACAAATAGTCACCATGTTTGTGGAAAACCTCAATACAAAATTAAGGACTAGAATCCAAATACAATTTTTCACAACCTTTGAGTATATCATTGAAAAAGGTGTCTTTATTGAGAAAGCTCTTGTGGAAAAGGGACTAGTTAAGGTGCACAAAGAAATTCCAAAAGATAATAATGAAAAAGGTAAATTTTGGTCCCAAAATAAGAATGTCACTAATGATGGAATTGACGCAAAAGTGATAAACAAAGGTCTTACTATTCACCTTAAAGGTCCTTCCACATCAAACTCATCAAACACTCAAACACAAGGTCAAGTTCAAACATTGAATGCAGTCCAAATCAACCAACAACGTAGATGACCTCCATGCATTGAGATAATGTACACTCCCTTGGGTGAACATATTGAATAAGTTCTAAAGAAGCTTTTACGATCCAATGTCATTCAACTTCCAGACATCAAGAAATATGAACCCACATTGGTCAAACCTAATTGGTGGAATGATAATGAATATTGTGAATATCATCGTGGAAAAGGACATAAAACATCTTCATGTTGGACTCTCAAAAATATCATTCACGACCTCATTGAACAGGGAGACATTTCAATAGACAATCCACAACCTAGAACCAATGTTGATCATACCATATTCAAGACTCTCTTTCATGACCATGGAAAATGGAAAGCCTTTGGTTTAGGTGACAATAGTGCTAATTATACCAACATTTCATATGACTATAGTATCATCATTCACCACATTTGAGCCTTTGATAGTCATGTTGTCGCTATCACTATTAATAACAATAAAAATTAAAAATGTGTTGTCACTACCTATAGAGCCAAGGTAGCTCTACAAGGGGATACCTATAATCCACAACCCAAGAGTCAATATAACCTACTTGATCATCTAGGAAAGACACCCGTACAAATATCCATTCTTGAGATGCTTCACATTTTCCCAAAGAACATGGTCATCCTAGACAAATCCTTGCAAGAAACATTTGTACCCTTTGACCTAAAACTAATTTTAGGCCATGGTTGGATACCTATCTATGCTACACCACATCAAATTTTATGAACAAGACTTTTCTACACAAAAGTCGGATCACAATGATCCCCTACACCTTGAAGTTTACATTAATAAACATAAGATCATATGAGTTTTGGTAGACGGTGGAACTGGTCTGAACATTTTCACTTTGAAACTAGTAAAAGCATTGGGATACTCTAAGAATTGCATAGATCAAACCAAGAAAATTGTTATCAAGGCATATGATGATGTTGAGTGCTCGTCTGAAGGCATAATCTCACTTCCAGTAAGAGGTGGTCCATCTATACAAAACACAATGTTTCATGTCTTGGATTTGGATTTACACTATAACCTTATTCTTGGTCACCCATGGATTCATGCCATGATTACCGTACCATCCACATACCACCAATGCCTCAATTTTCCACATAATGGCATTGAAATTACTATTCCTGGTGATCTCGATCCCTTTCAGTATTTTACTAATCTTAGAGGAATTGTTAAGTATCAAGTGCCCATAAATCAAGAGGCCTCATCCTCCACTTTATCCCACTACATTGATCCATATTACCTCATTAAATCATCCACTCCATTCATCACACCTTCCACATCCAAGATCTAGATTCAAGACAAAGGATGTAAAGAGTACAATTTGAAAACCTTGTTCTGCATTGGAAAATTTCCTAAATCTCCAAAGACCTATGACAAACCCTACTTTATTCTGAAGGAGCCTACAATCATCATCCATACCCCTCCTACCACCTTCATTACGTGGGGAGAACTAAGCAAACAATCTATTGGCGAGGACATTTCCACATGGATTACAAGGATGAGCAAGACATTGAGCGTAAGCAGTTACCAATTGATCAATATCCAAAAGGGTTCAATCTCCTGAAACAAAATGGATATGATGGACATAGTGGCCTTGGTCTAAATAAGAATGGAATGAAAGAACCTATATTTCCTTCTCAACTACCAAAATATGGAGGGTTAGGGTTTGTACCAACAAAAGTGAGTGTCCTTAGTACTAGGTTTCCTTCAAGTGAGACCATTAATGCTTCAAATGAAACTGAGACATATGAGGACTATTGTACTTAATCTGATTCCAATCAATGGGAATGGGGTTCACATAAATCATTCAATGACTATGACCTTGAGGAAACTTTTAGAGAACCTGGTGAGCCTACCTTTAAGGAAAAATTCAATAAAATATTTAAAATTGGTCCCCCGTAGAACTTGTCAAATCCCAAACAAACAATTCCTTTGAAAAGGGAAGCTTGGATCGAAATATTTTGAGAACCAAATTACTCTACCTTTGTCTTTACCTTATCTACCTACACCATGACCCTTGATAGTACCAATGATGACTTACCCCTCATCTATCCCCAACTCATAGATTGGAAAAAACAAGGACCACCTATTTTAGACACATTCAAGAATGACGAAGCAATTGTTGAATTTATGGGACTTCATGAAGGTATACCAAGTGGGGACCATAAGGTTGGTTTCATCATAGAGCTTAACACAACATCATACTTTAGAGAGACTGCTCCTCCCTCTAGTCACAAAAGTGAAAATGAAAAGAGTCAAAATAGAAAGGAAAAGTCTTTAGGTGAAAACCTGAAGGTGTCTATTGACCATGAAAAAGTAAAAATAAAGGACGTATCTGAAGGTGAAAACCTCTCTGAGGCACCTAATGATGGAGGTTTTAATAGTCTCCCTATTGATCAAGAGCGATCAACATTGCTCGTAGAAGCAACAAAAGTAGTAGATCTTGGGATAAAGGACAATCCTAGAATCATTTAGTTTGCAGCCTTCTTGACCACAAAAGAGAAACCGGAGTTCACTACATTATTTTCTGAAAGACAAATCAATTTTGCATGGTCATATGTTGATATGCCTAGGTTGGACCCTAAAATTGTTTTACATCATTTACCATTACTTCCAAATGCTAAACTTGACAAGTAGAAATTGAGGAAAATGCATCCATAGATCACACTCTTGGTGAAAGTTGAGTTAAAGAATATTTTGGATGTTGGTTTTATTCATCCCATAGATTATGCAGAATGGATATCTAATCTTTTCCCTATCACAAAACCAACTGGTAGAATCATCATATGCATAGATTTTAGAGATCTAAACAAGTCTTGTCCTAAGGATGATTTCCCATTGCCTAACATTGATAGCATAGTTGACCTCATGATAGGATATGAAATGTTATCACTTATGGATGGATTTTCAAGATACAATAAAATTAGAATTGTCATTGAAGATCAACACAAGGTAGCCTTCACATGAACTTGGGGTACCTTTTTTTGGAATATGATTCCTTTTGAACTTAAGAATGCTTGAGCGACATATGAAAGAGCCATGATAACCATTTTTCATGACTACATGCATGTACTTATGGAAGACTATGTTGATGATCTACTTACAAAATCCTTAGAAAGAAGTGGTCACCTATAAATTTTGGATAAGATTTTTTAGAAGACTTGAAGAGTACAAACTCAGGCTAAATCCAAAGAAATGTGTTTTTGAGGTCCAATCAAGCAAGCTACAAGGATACATTATTTCTCACAAAGGAATAAAAGTCAATCCTACAAAGGTCAAAGCTATCTTGTACATGCTACCCCCCACCAATATCAGTTAGTTGAGAACTTTACAAGGAAGATTTCAATCAACCCACAAATTCATCACCTGACTAGTAGATAAGATTCATCCATTTCAACACTTGTTACGCAAATGAATCCCCTTTATTTGGACAGAAAAATGCCAAGAAAAATTTGATCAAATAAAGCATTATCTATTAACTCCTCCAGTTCTCATGCCTCCAATTGATGGAAGACATCTAGTATTATATGTAATAGCTACTACATCAACACTTGGGGCACTACTGGCACAAAATGATAATGATGGCAAAGATAGAGCAATCTATAACATTAGTCACACCTTGGTTAGATATGAACTAAACTACAATCCTGTTGAGTGAGAATGTATAGAAATTTTTTTCATAGCTCAAAAATTAATACATTACATGTTGAATCACAAGACAAATTTGTTAGCCAAAATTGATCCTCTAAAGTATCTTCTTAGTAAAACAACTTTGAGAGGAAGACTAGCCAAGTGGGTTATAATTTTAAGTGAATATGACATAGAATATGTTGATCAAAAGGCAAAAAAAGGACAAGTGATAGCCGATGAACTTGCAAATGTAGTGATAATAGCAGATCATACTCTAATATCTAATTTTCTTGATGAGTCGATCTTTGCAATAGAGACACCAATGACATGGAAATTGTGTTTTGATGGATCCTACATTGGTCGTGGTTTAGGAGTTGGCATTATTTTTATCACACCCCAAGGGGATTCCATTCCTAAGTCATTCTGAATAACATTTCCATGCACAAACAACATAACTAAGTATGAAGCCCTCTTAACAGGACTCTAAATGACAATTAAATGGAAAATCAAGGATGTTCAATTTTATGGTGACTCCCAGTTAGTGATCAAACAAGTCAATGATGATTATGGTACTAAGGATGAGAAGTTGACACCCTACAAGAACATGGTTGACACTTTCAAGTTGCACTTCAATGTTATCACCTTTGAGTAGATCCTAAGGATTCAAAATAGGGCAACATATGCAATGGAAACAATTGAATCTCTCTTAGACATTCCTAACAATGCATCGTAGTATGAGTTCTTGGTGGAACAATTGTTGGTCCTTGCGTTCGATGTCCCTGAAGCTGAACTTGTGTGCAAACTTGTTGGTCTTGAGTCCCCCTGGTACAAAGACATTTACAACTACTTGCATGACCAAATTATCCCTCTTGACTTGTCCTCCAACCAACATAAAACCTTTATCTAAAAAGCCTCTAAATATGCCATCATCGATAATACCCTTTACCGACGTAGCCTAGATAGTATCCTTCTTAGATTTCTCAACTCACATGAAGTATAAATGGCCTTACAAGAGGTACACAATGGTATATGTGGATCTCACTCTGTTGGCCCTCCTCTATCTAAATAACTCATGTGAATGGGATATTATTGGTCTACAATGGAACATGATGCCTACCACTTTGTGAAGAGATGTCACCAGTGTCAAATTCATGTGGATCTTATACATGCACCTAATCAGGAGTTGCAACCACTTACATCACCTTATCCATTCTCCCAATGGGGACTTGACCTCTTAGTAAAGATCCACCCTACCTCTGCAAATGGTCATAAGTTTATCCTTGTTGCTACAGAATAATTCACCAAGTGGATCAAGGCCATCCCAATGACCTATATTACTAGTAAGTAGATATCCAAGTTCATCCTGAACTACATCATATGTCACTATGGTGTTCCTTATTCAATCATCATGGGTAATGGTCACCATTTTAAGAATCAATATGTTCGTGAGCTATACAAAAAAATCCATATCCAACACCGTTTCACAACCCCATATTACCCCTAGGGAAATGGTCAAGCTGAGGCATCTAATAATACTATTCTAAAAATATTTAAAAAGAATGTCGATGACACTGGCCATGACTGGCGTGTCCAACTTAATCCTACAATATGGGCCTATCAAACTAGTATTTGTACCCCTACTAGAGCCACACCATACTCCCTTGTATTTGTATCTAAAGCCATCCTTCCTATTGAGGTCAGGTTACCATCCTTGAGGGTATCCATGCAAGGGCTGATTGATGAAGAAGGATATCGTGTGTTCAATCTACATGAGCTAGAATTATTGGATGAATAGAGATATAATGCCTTGGTCCATTTATAGGCATATCAAAACTGACATCTTTGCCGTAGTTACAATAAGAAGGTTCAAGTGAGAAGATTTGACATTGGTGACCTAGTCTTGAAGGAGAATCTAAAAAATCAGACAAATGGGGCCCTTACATCATTACAACAACATATGGGTCTAACACTTATCAAATCTCTACTCTTGAAGGTGATTCATTGCTTGAGCCCATCAATAGCATGCATCTTCGTAGATATTACACCTAGTTTCTAGAGTATCCCTTTCAAAAAGTTAGAAAATATTAAAAAAAATCAAAAAAATGGTCACCTTGATGAAAACTTGGCAAACATGTGTCTTGGTGACAACAAAAAAATAAAAAAATTAGTAAAGAGAAATAATATGTCCAAAAGTGAAAACCACTTCGGTGGTGCTTTGGATAGGTACCATGGTGAAAACCTGGAAAATAGGTTCCATGCGTAATCAGTCTATGCTCCTTCATCTACTATCACTCTATCTGGTTTTCCACCTTTCGTCCATCCACTCACACATATCCTTCATCCATAATAAAGCTTTGGCATCCTTCTCATGGCTTGAGAACCATTGACATTTAGTGTCTTTCACTTTCCATCCCCACCCATAACACATTAGCATTCATCAATCCCCTCGCCCATAATAAGTTGGTCCTATACCTGATGAGGGGTAATTCCTTGACTTACATCTTCATGGGATCCTACACATGGTATCAGCTTTAAAAACATAAAAAGATAAAATAGAAAATAGAAAACCATCAAAAATATATAAAAAAATCAGAAAATCATCAAAATCCAAAAAAATAAAAAAATCCAAAAAAATCAAAAAATATCAAAAAACCTTCAAAATCTAAAAAAATCATAAAATATCAAAAACTCCAAAAACAGAATCAAAGTCAGAGTCAGTCTATGTTAGTCCAAGTTCAGTCGAACTACACTACCTCTAAGACTTCATGTAGGCAAGGCTATCCATCAATGGACCTCTAAGGCATTAGGTTAGCCTTTTAGTTTTTTTGAATAAAGTCAAATCATGATTTCATCCTTTGTCAAATAAAAAAAAGTCAAGTCATGTCGAACTACGAGATCTCTACATGTATAACGTAGGAAAGGTCATCAAACAATGAGCCCCTGAGGCCCTAGGTTAGTCTTTCCTTAGGGTTTTTCGAGTTTGTCTTGGTCTATCATCATCTTAACATTTCAGGTGCAAAATAAAAATTTGAACCTTAACCAAATCATGCATCAACAGGCAACCTGTCCAACTAATCTTCAATCCAAAAAGATCAATTGTCAAATCACCAATATCAGTCAAGTCAATGGTCTTATATCAGAATGGGGATTATACAAATTGTCTCATTCAGTCTTATCATATGTCTTATATTAGGATGCATCCTTCCTAAGGTTTGACAATATCACTAGTCAACCTTGTCACTTTCCTTATATAGGATATGTCTTTCTTGAAACCAAGCATTGCCAAATTGGTCAAGCAGTTAACTGTCAATCTTTCCTTAAACAAGATATGTCTTTCCTACAACCAAGCATAATCACATCGGTCAATTCTCTCAAATCAGATCAGATCTTGTCAACCTTGGTCAATCAAATCTTTTCAATTGGTCAATTATCAATATTACCTTAAATAGGATATGCCTTTCCTAAAACTAAGTGTAATCAATCAATCAATTAGTTAGTCGGTTAATTTTTCCTTATACAAGATACATCTTTCCTAAAACCAGGCATAATCAAATCTAGTCAATCGATCTTGATCATTTAATCAATTTGGTCAATCAAATTTTTGTCATTCAACCAATCTTATTAATCAATATTTTCAACCAATTTATCAATCAACCTCGGTCAAACAATTGGTCAATTGGCCAACCTTATCTATTAATCAAACTCATTGGTCAATCAAATCATTCAATCGAATCAATCTCATCATCAAATAAACTCTGGCAACTAATCTAAATGGTTTTTGACTTTGTTGATCTAGTTGGTCTTATCTTTTTTATTGGTCTTTGGTCATGTTAATAGCTACCTAGATGTCCCATGAAGGATTTAGAGGAGAAATTATGGATCATGATCTCTTTTCTTTTGATTGTTATTTGTGGTTTGCCTTGACAAAAAAACTAGGCCAATTGGGTCCTCAATATGAGTCATGGCATTTCTTGTCTTTTGACTATTTTTCTTTTACAAGTGGTAACATTACACACCTTGGCCTATGTCATACCATGGTGTTTGTGCTCCATTTTCTATAATTTTGACACCCAATGATGATAAACATGCAAGTTGACATTGGTGGTACTTGTAAAATCCATGGCCATTTTGTTGAAATTTTGAGTCTCCTGAGAGCTAGGGTTCACTTTTCATGCACTAGGGTTTTGTCTTAGGGTTTAAAATCCCTCAAGCCTTCATTGTTTTCCAAAACCCTCCTTAAGCCCTAGGTGTTCTATTCCTTCGTTGAATTGCTATATCTGGTTGTAGGTCACATAAGTTACAACTTATTCCTTTGATGTCATTTAGGGAACCGGCCCCTTCACCTTGCATTTACCGACCGAGGAAATATTTAGTGTGTTTAATATTTCCTATGTCGCAGGGTTCTAAAGTTTCATAGCCTTCTGACTTAGCAATCTCTTTTTTGTCGACGAGTTGTAGATTTTCAAGATTTCATAACCTTTGACATGAGGTTCTTAAGTTCAAAATTTTAACAACTTAGCGATCACGTAATAGGAGAATGGATGTCGATTGTGGGACCTAGTAAGGTGGATGTGGTAGTGAGACCTAGTAAGATGAGGATGACATGCATTGATGGTACTATCATAAAGCGATAGTGGATGATGACATGTGGTGACACGATGGCATGGGGACCACTTATCTACAACAGTGAATGGTATCGACATGACAACACCATATTGATGAGAATGGAGTTTATGTCTCTTCAATAGCCTGATGGCTATCTCATTGATGTGACATTGGTTTAACGGTAAGAATCTGGAAGATGTCCTTTCAATGGAGCGATAAGGGAAAAAGATAAGTGGGACCCAATAGCCTAACGACGGTGATGGGCCCCTAGATTGATAGTCCCTTTTTGGTGATGTGGTTGCATCTTGATTGTTCCTTGCACCCCCCACTTGATCCCAATATTCATTAAAATATTTCAGTGGGGTGATCAGGTTGGTGACATGTGTCTCTAGTGGGACCTAGGTGGGAGGAAAGGCGATGCAGTAGGTGCTGAGGTGTAGCCAGGTGGCATTGCCTGATTGTGTGATTGGTTGAATCACATCATTGCTGTGATTCATGTGATGTTGATGGTGATCAAGCGGCCTAGATTTAAAGTGATCTAAATATGATGGTCGGGTTTTAATGTTATGGCCAGTGAGCGATAGGCATTGGATCTTGGCGTGAACAAGATAAATTGATGGCCATGGTTTAAAGTGTGATTTCCCAATGGTTAGTTGCTCATATTCATGGGCATTGACTGTGTAGTAATGGTGTGTTCATTTCTCAACTACCATATCAACTCCAAATGGCTTCATATCGCATCCTTGTGCTTCTTCCAAGGCTGAAGTAATTGCTAAGCAACACCATTTATTTCTTGAAGTGTTGTAGTGGTTGAATTCCTTGTCAGGTATGTTCTTCCTATTATGATCATGGATTTCTTGGGGGTGCCATGCCTATTTTTAGAATTCCATCAATGTTGGAATGTGCTCAAGGTGTTAGGGGCATTCAGGTTTGGTTGTTGCATCATTTTGGGGGGGAAATCCTTGGTGGACTATAGTTTGATCTAGGTGCTTGGGTTTGAAACACTAGTTTGGTTAGGGTTAGCAATTTCAAATTGAAATCTAGGTGCTTGGGTCCGAAACCCTAGTTTGGTTAGGGTTATGCTTGCACTATAAAGGAAATTTTTGTACATTTTATTGAGGTTCCATTCTCTCTAAATTTTTTTAAGTCTTTGGTCTTAGTCTATATAGTTTTTTTTGTCTTACACCTAGAAAGGAAATGTTGTAATTTTTGCTCTGTAATAACAATAGATGACCCAAATGTTCATTGCATTTTGCTTTTAAATATTGTATCAGTTCTATCAACCTCTCTAGTTTTGCACTCACTATATTTGAATCAATATATCAAGGATTGATTTTGGTTCTCAATCACATTTGTTGATCTTGAATGATTGATTTGTTAGTTTATGTTCAAGGAGAAAAGTAATTTCTTTCAATTCATATGTTAAGGTAGTGATGATGCAATAGGGATTTCAAAGAAGTTTGATAGTTATGTTCTTTTGTTGGTTTCTTGTTGTAAGGAAGCAAGTTTATGAGAAGCCAGGGTAGGTCTATTGCAGGAGTGTTACTTCATTTTTGGATTCCATGTGGATAAGGCATTGGTTAGTCTATGTTCATAAACCTAAGTCTGAGGTGGATCCAATTTGATTTCAAAGAAGAACCTTTCAATTTCCTGTATTTTCTTTTATGTTTACTTCCATACTACCATAAGATATTGAAGACAATGGAGAGTTGTGTAGATGATTTATCCCATTGAAAGCTTTCCACCATTGTAGTATGATGACCTGCCTTAATGTATAGGGATACCCACCTTGGTCCTACAGAGCCTAAAGTGCAGAGGAGAGGCTTTCCAATCAGTCATATCTTGTTCATTGGCCACTAACCTAGGGTCTCTGAGTATAAGGAGTAGCTACCCTTTAGGAGATGCTAGACCATTCGCTAGAAACACCAACAAAAATCTGTTAGGAAAGAACATCCATCCCTTTTCATTTGATTAACTCCACACTGACATTCATCTTCTCCATACTAACATCCATCTTCTTCACACTAACATCTTCCATTTGCAATCATCTTGAAGGCCCGTAAGCTGAATTCTTCTCCTATTAGTGCATCAAAGTGGCTTTTGAAATATTTTCTCAATTTTTTTTGAAAATTTGAAAAAAAAATCGAGGGGGTATAGGTCTATCCCACCTTCACTGGGGCACGTTGGGGCATGATATGATCCTGATTTTCTTATTTATTCTTTGACATAATGCTCAAATCACATTATGTCAAAGAGGGGAAAAATGTAGACATTGAAAAATGTCTTGTCTTGTGAGCATCATTTTTCCATTGTCTTGGTCTTCTTCCTTGCATAATTAAATAATTTTAATTATTGTCTTTGGTCACATTCCTCTATTAATTAAATATTTCTCATTATTTAATTAATTCATTTCCTTTTCTTTATTCTTCTTCGATTAATTAAATAAATTAAATATTTATTTCATTACATTGCTAACATCCTATTTCTTTCTATAATTAAATAAATTATCATTTTAATTATTCATTGTTTGTCATTCGTCTATAGTTAAATAATTATTTTAATTATTTGGCTATTCATTTAACCTCTTCCTCTATTATTAAATAATTAATCTAATTTAATTATTTAATATTCTCATTTCTATTTCCTCCATATTTAATAAAATGGTCAAATAATAATCATTTCAATTAAATGCCATTTTCCCTCTTTTTCCATAAATGAATAATCATTTATTATTATTTAATTCCTCCACTTCCTCTCCCAAATTAAATAATAATATGATTTAATTTTCAAGATTCCCTTCTTTGATTAAAAATTATTATTTAATCGCCCACATGCTCTCCCAAATTTCCACTACTTTCCCTCCACTTTCTCATTTCAAATCTTGATCGTCTCTCTAGTCTTCTTTCAATCTTGTCTATCTATCATTATCCATCCTTAGCCCACTACTTTGTGGTGCATGAATGCCTCATCCGTTGATCTTGGCATCTTTCTAAAAGATCAATCTTAGTCGTCCATTCAAATAGCTCTTTTATAAAAGAGAGCCACCTCCTTCATTTTTTCTTTACAACCACATATCTCCAACATTCATGCTTACATTTGCAAGTACTTTCATTTAACAAAAATTGAGGGAAAATTGCAAAGAAATATTTGAGGAGAGACAAGGAAGGTTATTCAAGTTCAACATGGAGAGTTTGCTTTAATTTTGTTCCTATTTTCTTTCTATGTTGATTGTTCTTGCTTGCTTTGGATTTGGGTTTTTATCTTAGATTTAATAGAGTGGTTGCTATTATCTTTGCTATTTGGATTTGGATTCTAACCCATAGATCTAACAATAGTAAACATTATCAATATTATGATTTCCATCAAAACTGATTGAAACTATTCTACAAATCTTAGCTCCTAAATCATCTCCAAGTTTAACTAATCCTCCATCATATTTTCCAAGTTCAACAAACTTAATTTTGTCTCGGGTCATGTGATTAGAGTAGCCACTATCAACAACCTATTAATTCTTATCTTCTTTAACATGAAATGCAGAAACCAAAGTACCTTCAACCTTATCCTTCTTCTTTGGAATACTTTCCTTCACACATCTTTCGAGGTAAGCAGAACTAGATTCTTCTTTTATAGCCAAGAACCAGAATTCATTATCATCAAAGTATCTATAATTAGGTTCATCATTAGAAATACCAGCATCTTCTCTAAAATAGTAAGTTATCTTAATCTTCTTTCCTTTATTCTCCTTACTCTTATTGTTTACAACTCTTTTTGGACATCTTGAAGCATAATGACCTATTTCACCATTGCTAAAACATTTGAAAGGTAGTTTACCTTTATACTTATTGGTGCCCTTTTACATCCTTCTTACAAATTTAGCTTCCACATCATCAAGATCATCTGAATCTGAATCTTCAATCTTTTCTGATTTTCTAGCCTTAAAAGTCTCCACTTTTTTACTATTTTTCAAACCAAGCTTTCTCATCTCAAATGAAGTTAGTGTACCAATCAACTAATCTCTAGAATAAGTATTAAAAATTTCAACTTCCTCAATAGCAGATACCTTTTCATTGTATGAATCATGAAGATTTCTAAGAACTTTCTTTACCACCCTAGGTTCTTTAACTTGTGCACAAAGACCTCTCATAGCATTTACCAGTTCATCAACCCTCTACATGTAGGTTTTAATTGTTTCATCTTCAGAAATTCACATGGTCTCAAATTGTGCCTTTATATTCTACAACTTTGCTCATTTGACCTTTTCATCTCCTTCATAAATACTTTCAATTTTATCCCAAACTTCTTTATCAATCTTAAGATTCACAAATTTAACCAATTTAGAATTTGAAATACTATTTGTAATAATAATTTTTTCCTTAGCATTTACCTCATGTGCCTTGATCTCATCACTTGTTCTCGAAAAATTTGCAGGTGGAGTATATCTATTCTTATAATCCTTTTCAATCTCATATCCCTAACATGCCAAATATCTTTCCATCTTTGTCTTTCAAAATGCATAATCAATTTTCTTTGCCATCCCAGATCTACCTTAAACGGTTAAATTCTTCAAGGAACCTTACTTTGATACCAATTATTAAGGACAACTAAGAGGGGAGGTGAATTGGTTGTAGAAAATTAAAACATCAAAACCCACAACAATAATTAGATCCACATGCATTCATCAAACCCTTATTCTATTAATGTGATTAAACATTAAATGTAGATAACAAAAACTAAAATAACAACACCATACACAAGAGAAGACCATATTTACATGGAAAACCCAATGAGGTAAAAACCATGGTGAGGATTAGCTCACAATATAAATAATTATAAACCCAGTACAAGGGCTCACTATGAGAATAGGACACACTATCCAAAAAGGATCGCATCCAAGGATCACTACCATAGAAAGAAATACAAGATAGAAGAGAATTGTTACACAAAGAACAACTTCTCAATGCAACAAGGAATCCAACACAAATGCTCCAACACTTTCGCAACCTTACATGAAATATTCCAAACACCTTCAACTCACTGCCTTCAAGAATACAACACTTTGAGTTTCACACTGCTCTGCTCAAATTTGCATCACACACATCACTCATATTGATCTGACATCTATCTTGCTTCTCTCTTGCATCTCACAAATAAACCATATTTATATCAACCTCAACCTCAAAAACCTTCTCTAAGGTCAGAAACTATCTGTTACACTTACAAATTCAAATTAGGTTAGAACCAAAACATTCCAATGGTGGATAGGAATGAAGGAAACCCATATAAATCCTCAATTAGGACCCAAATAGATTGTAACAAATCTCAAAACACTTTCATAAACCTCTCATGTAGTGCTAACACAAGGTTGGCCAATACTTGTGATAAACACCATAAACATTAAGTAGACTCTTCCTTAAATCAATCTAAAAATTCTGGACAACAAAATTCACTTAAACACAATTTAGAATAATATTCTAACCACTTGAGATCCATCAAACACTTCATCCAAACTCACATCATACAAATACTTAAGCTCAGGACAACTGGTAAACCTTATTCACACACTTACACATGAAATACACACTGTATTGTACCAAATCAAGTAAAACCTTGAATTATGAAAGATACAAACATTATAAGAAACTTACCAAATCTGCACAACCTAAAGCCAAACTGTAGAAAATGAAAAGCAAATAGATTTCTCCCAGGCCATAGAAAACATTGCTGAAAAATTGGTTTACACACTGGTGAAAATATCTCACACTATACAACAATCTAGAAATCCAAATTCTAAATATAGCAACCTATCAAAATCTCTAACATATTAGATCTGCACAGGTATAGCCTCAACACAAAAGAAACGTGGATCACAATATTGGAGCACTTTTTAAACACTTGCACAACATTGTTTTCTCTATTTATCAAATTTTCTCAAAAGCACTCAGAAACCAAGTACTAGAGACATCATCTTTGCACATTACTTCATTCCAACCCATCTTTAGACACTACAACATAAAGATAGCTCCATGTACTCACAATAATTCCTCAGTATCTCAACTACACATGCACAGCCTGAAACAAACAATTTTCTCAATATCCTCCACATTTTCAACATCCAACAAACTTCCTTAACAAATAATTGACATCAATGACAACACCAGTTAGTATAATTCTTGTTGACATCAATGAAAAAACCTTCATACTCCCAACAAATTCCTCTCCAACAAAATCTTCACTAAGATCGGACATCTAAAATACCTTCAATAAATATAAACATATCATTTATTTAGGTAACCATTTTTTTTAAGGTCCTTCATTATACTAACATTCTTTTTTTGAAGATATTTTGAACTAATACAAGATCATAATCCTAGCCATGAGTACATTTGAGATTAATAATGATATCAAGTTCCATAACTCCTTAAGACTTGAAAATTTTCCTATCATTTTTAGACTATTTGAGGGAGTCAAGTCTAGAAATGGACCAAGGATCTTTACTTGAGATGTCTAATTAGGGTTTGAAAATATAAACGAGTATTAGCTATTACAAGATGAGAGGTGGAACTACGGGAAGATATAGGTCTTTTGGACCTTTTGAGAATTTTTTTGATTGGGAGTAAAAATCCTGCAAGGCTCTTTCAGTGTATTACATGTTACTTTGTTGGGATTAAGATTAAAATTGGATATCAAACTTTATTTAAACTATCTGATTGAGGTTTTAAACTTTAAATGAATATTGGTAATATGTAATGAAATATCTTTATGAAAGGTCTGATTAGGACTAATAGTCCTACTCAAACTATACAAATGGGTGTTGGATCCAAGAATGGATCAAGGACTTTGGATATTTTGGAGATATATCCCATCAAGGTTTGAAAATTTGAAAGGACTTGAAGCTAGTATATATGCGATCGGGGCTAGAAACTTTGATTATATCTCTCAAAACTAGGGGAACTTCCAAGCAGGGATCAGAACTACAAATGGGTTTAAACCTTAATCTTTACATTCCACAAGGCCGAATGGGATCTAGAATACTGAGTGACCACCTAAATAACCCTAATCTGAATTAATTCAAAACTTCTATAAATTCATTGACATGGAAGACAAGGGTTCAAAGATAAATGAAGATTCAGATTCCAAGGAAAACCATGAAGACCAAAAAGGAAAGCCCTAAAACCTCAAGCACAAACTAAGATTTAGGGAACAGACCAAAAGCAAGCACCTAAGCACATTCCACAACCAAAGGAAAAAAAACACGAAAAAATAACAAAAGGGAAAAAAATCAAACTAAAATTTGAAACCACGCAAAAAAACAACAAAAATAAAGAACAAGAGAGACAAATAAACACCAACCTAGAACACAACAAAGGAAAGATTCCAATCCCGATGAAAGTGAAAAGAGGAAAAACTTTCCTACTAAAAAATGTAAATTTTGATTAGCTTGTAATGTCACTCTAGCAATTTTATAAGGTAGTCAAAGATTAAATTAGCAAATTGGTTTGATTAATGTCTCATATATGCATAAAACACTTCTACATGTGGGTGAAATTTTTTCCATTAATATGGTAGGTGGAGCAAGATCATGGGGTGGAAATAAATTTTATGACCAAAACGAGATAAGATCCAAAATCTATTCGAGACCCTGAACTTCTATCAGATCCAAGAAGGAGAAAAGGAAACAAGGGTAGAAGTGGGAATGGAAAGTGGATTTTGGATTGCTTTGAGATAAAAATTCCAAAGTGTAAAATCAAATTTGAGTCCCAACGCTTGACAAGGAAATGATGAGTTAGGAATAAAGATCCAAGAGGAACTTAAAATTTTGGAGAAAAGTATAAAATCCTTCTAGATTTTTTAAATTCGACAAAGAAGACCAAAAATGAGATCGAAGATCCGAGAGGAACTCAAAATTTTGAAGAAAAGTTTGAAATCCTCCTAGAGTTCTGAAACCCAACAAAGAAGAAACAAAGGCATTCTAAGGAAGTGAAAACCCTCGAGACCAAGACAAAATAAAGACAAAGGCATAAAGGAAACAAAAACCAAGTAAAAGGGAAAAAAGGGGATCCATTTTAGATTAAAGAAATGGGGTGTGTATGCAAGGCATAACACAACCAAAAGTTGGCTTATAGTTAGATTTAAGTTTGTTCACTTTGAGAGCATAATGTCTTATAACATTGATCTTTTTGATCTAGTGACTGTAATGTTATCATATGTAGAGAGACTTATATAATGTCTTGATTTATTTGAATGTTATGAATTATTAACAAACTATGTATTCTTGCATGTACCTTTGAGAAGTTGGTAATTCATCTATTGTTGTTGAGATATATTGATTTTTTAGTTGACTAGTTATAATCATAAATAATAACTTTGTTAATCGTATATGTAAATCTATTATGGTTTAGAATAAATTGAGATTTAAGTAGTTATTTGACTATATGAATATAAAATATTTTGTTTAAAATTTGTATCTCTCAATTCTATGTTTAGGATTCTCTAGGATTAAATATATAGGATTTTTTGTAATAGTTTATTGTTTGAGATAGAGAGTAGTAATGTTTTGACTATAGTTTTTAATTGATCGATTGGGTTGGTCTAATTTTTGGATATTTTATTTTTGCCAAGTATTTAAAAATTTATTTAAATTTAATCTCTTCATTCGATGTATATAAGTCTATGAATAAATTCAAGAAGGACGGTTTTATAACAATTTTGTAACAAAATGTTTTGATTAAAGGTAAAAAATGGGTTTTGAAGGGGCCCAAAACCCTTTACATCAAAAAGTAGATGTATCGAAAGAAAAAGTCATCTAAAGAAAAATAGCCCACCCACAACAAGACCATAGTGAACAGTCAACAAAAAATAAGGAACCCACCCAGTGACATTACATATTATTTAGGATATCTGCAGCCTCAACATCACAAGCCGCATTATTAACACCTTCATCCCCAGTAGCAGACATATCATTAGCAATCATTAGCAGTATTACCAACTTGAGTTTTGGTCTTGTTATGGGTTCGAATCCCAGGTCCACCCGATTTTACCTCCCCAATCAAAACACAACTCGCACCCTTGTCACCAGGCTTCTCGCCTTCCATCAACTTACCATCAACATCATCATCAACAACATCTTTACCATTTTTAACAATATCCACAAGGAATGACATACCAGTAGATTCAACATTAAACCCATCTTTGTTCCCCTCCTTACCTTTCTCCATATTAACAATAATCCTTTCCATGAGATTTTCCAAATTGAGGATTCTTCCTTCAAGATTTTGCTTCATCAGAAGCATTTCCTCTGCCACAATCTTCAGGGAGTTCATCAAATCATCGATTTGATCCTTAACATAGGAATCTTCCGTTTTGCTCGCAATACCCCACTTTCATATTAGTCATATTCATCTCATGGAAAATCCATTTAAAAATATTATTAAAAACAATAGATCTCTCTTTAGTAGCTCCCAAGACATCAACAATATTATCTTTACCAATATTAAAAACCTCTTTACCCTCGTCATCCTCCTCATGCAAGGAGCTAACCTTATCTATATCAGCAGCAATCTCCTTACCCTTTTCAGTAGCAATCGGTGTTGCAGCTGGCGATTTGATCTTGCGGATGGACTCCACAATCTCAACAAAAACCACCATCCTTTTCATCTACCTCTACGGGTCCACCATAGGAGGGTCCATAGCAGCATGCCCAGCCCGATGCCCACCTGAAGAAACCCCAGCAATCGGTTCCTTACCTTCTAGAGACCCACAACATTTTGTCCACCATCCACTTTAAGAGGAGTGTCTAGCTCAATATTTTTACAAGCAGACCTCACCACCTTCCACGTACTACCACCAGCCCAATGCAAATCTTTAGATCATTTTACATTGAGATTCCATTGTGAATTTTGAAACTAATTTTCTAAATTTTTGTAGTACCTTAATTCTTCTTTATTTTCAATATTATGTCATAAGAATTTTTTTTTTTTTATCAAGTTATGATAATTTTACTTGAGGTTGTAATTGTTTGAGTACAACCTCATTTTACAAGATGGGACTAATTTTTTTATAGCATTGGAAAGGTCTTGGAAGTCCTGAATTTTGTTAAATTTTTTAAAGTTTTTTAGATTCATTTCTACAAATTAATATCATGCTTATCTCACGTTCATGGATTCCACATGCCTAGTATTCTTGAATGTGTTTCATCCAACAATTCTTATCCCTCCTTACACTTGAAATTTCTTTGAGACATTTGGTCAATTAAATTGCACACCTCCATCGTAGATACATATTTCATGATATATTTTTTCAAACAATTCACTTTCATTCACAATTTGCACACAAGGTTACTTGAGTGGCTATGATAGTGGCTATAATAATAGCCTCTACACAAAATCTATATTCATATGTTCTTTTGGATATTCTCTAATCACATTTTCAATCACAAAAGCTATTGAGTTTAGGTCCAAATAATTTTAATTGATGTGTTATATTATGGTGACCACCTCTTTTTCATTATTCTTTATTTTTAAATGGAATATACCATTGTGAAATATAAAAACACCTTAGTATTCTCCCATTGGTATTATTTCATTCCTCAATCTACATGGTTGTTGTGTTCGATTAGACTATGCTCCACGTCGATTTTTTTAGCCATGTATAAAATATATATAAAAAGTAAATATTCGGTTCAAATGGTTTCTTGTACCTCTTGAATGTCATTAGATTTTAGGGCTCATATCAAGCTTCATGCTTTCTTGAACTTGTGTGGGATCACTATATGGCTAATCCATTAAATTTTATATTTTTCGTAAGAATTATTATTTTTGGATTGATGTTGCACTTATGATTGGTGTAATATCATTATATATGGGTAGTATATAGTCATGTAATGTATTGGTTGATTGTATAAATTCATTATAATTCATTATGTATAATTTTTATTATGTTGAAGTAGTGTTGCATCAAATAAACTTGCAAGGTTAACACTATAATCTCTTGGTAGAGTTGATTATTATTGTTGTGGATGGTTGATATAAAATACTTATAATTATATCATAAAAACATTATTGTAAGAGTAAGCTTTTGAGGATTTAGTATCTTTTTCCTAGGTTTGATTATTTTGTATACTCACAATAGGCTAATATTGAGAGTATAAATAAATAAAGTGTGGTAGACATCACTAACCTTAATTTTATAGTAGCAGAATATCATTATGTACTACACTTCAATGTATATGGTTAGAAAAATTTGTAACTAAAAATAATGTGAAATTTATTATCATGTTTTGTCACAACATAATAAATTACTATAAGTAGATAATAGAAAAGTTATGGGTAAGTGAAAAAAGATGGGGGACCAAAAAGTAGCCATGCCACTTTTCACCCCCTAATAAACATAACAAGAGCATGTTATAATGTGCTTGCATTTTTTCTTTAAATTAAAATATAAAGAGGTCGAGCACATTTGAATCAACCTCTGAACAAAAAAAACTAGTTTACATCCCTTTAGAGTGCACTCATATTGTGGAATAGCCATTTCATCACCATTTTCTTGCCAAATCATCATACAAAATATTGACATGATATCATAAAGGTCAAAGAGGTAAGTTTTTTAGTTTTTTAATGTGAAATATTAATTAAATAGATACACAAAAGAAAAAAAATGAGTGGATTTTCTCTAATTCTAAGAATTGAGAATGTCTCACCAGTTGTTGAAATCTTGCATTCACCAATTCATTAAAACCTACTATATAAAAATCACAAAAAACCACTCCAATAGTACCTTGACATCCTATTGAGATGCAAGAAAATATATTAGAGAAAATAGAAAACAAAAAAAGATAGCTTGAGACAATAATTGGAAGGTTGAGAGATCCATCACAAACAAACTCTTATTGGTATACCCTCACCAGTTCACCAGAATTGATCATCTCTCACATAGTATTCATGAGTGGAAAAATTAACACTTGGTCCAACAAGAGGGAAGAATAAAGAAAGTTTTATGTGGAAAAATTATCCTATGAGAAAACAAAATAAAACAAAATATTGAAATCTTATTTGTGTGTATTGTTCATTGACCCATGAACTAATACACCCACACACGACAATTGCAATTGGTTCCTTATTTTTTAGTGCCACCATCAAGGGATAAGAAATAATTTTTGAGATAGGTGTTGGATGGTTTCTTATTTGTCCTCAATGATATCCTGAATTACTTCAACATGCAGAATTTCCAAGGTAGAGGTGAGGGTTCAACATAAGACAAAGTGGGGACACAACATGCCTAAAACCAAGCATTGAGACCCCTTGCTATACCAAAGTTTGAGCATGTCACTATTTATTCCATTATGAAGGAGGGTGATCAATTTGAGACCCTACAGTCCATTAGTTCACTCACTCATACCCTTTTAGAGAGAACTAAGCCTCTAGCATAGGGTGACATCGGCAAGTCTTCTAGGTCTTGACCTTCACCTCACTTATTTCAAAATTACATGTCTCTTTGTTCTTATGGGTCTAAGGATGATGAGGATGCATATGGCTAAGAGTAAGATGCATCTATATTCAATTAGATTGTCATAATAAATGAGTTGTTGGATCAAAAATTTGGCATTGATAGACATGTAAATTTGAAAAAGGTCAAATTAAATTTACCTTATTTCATTTTAAATGTAATATTAACTAAATTACTAGATTTATTGTAATTAAATTTTAGGCTCAAATTTTTCACACTGTGTCTAGCGGCCCTCCACATCTCACTTACACGATAATTTGGAGTCCACGGGTATGTAACTAGTAAAGAAATAATAAATATAGTACACGTGCATAATTTTTAATCTTAAAAATGACATTGGATGTTGAATAGGTTAATGTTGGGCCTTTGACATTAGCACCTATCAGTCAAAGTGGTCATACATCTTACGTTGAGGTAAGCTTGAGTATTTTTAATCATTAAATGTTTGTAAAATAATTTTAGATATATTTTAGGAATTTAATAACATTTTTTCATTTTTTAGATGATCACATCATTTGATACTCCTCCTGGTATTTATACCAAAATGGAGCATGGTGTTTCTACAAAAAATTCAACTTTGATTCCTTTCACATAGGTATGAGACAAATTAGTAAATTTCTTATTATCTTTTTTTTTATATGTTTATTAGTGAAATTTTGAATGATATTCATTTGTAGTTTAATTTGTATCTTGATGCTTGTCACAGGCCTTCATAACTCCATTTCATGAACATTCCCCTATTATGAATGAAGAGAGGAAAAAATAGGTTCAGAGTGATTATGAGTATGTGGTAAGTGATCATTATGTTATATACATCATTTTATAATTCAATTTTGATACATTAATGTGTTTATTTTTTATTTTGTCAATTTTATGTTCAAAATAGTTTAGAGAGGAGGTTGACTTAAAAGGTTTGAAATCAACCATCATTATATGCCTCTCCATCCAATCTATGGTTAAAGGAATCTCATGATCTCTTCCCTTCCTCTAGAGGGAAGTGATTACATTAGGATCATTTTTTGTATGCCTATATCACATTTTTGTATACATATATGTGACATTATACACCTATACGAATTTATTATAATCCTATATGGCTTTCTTGTATATATTATACTTTTAGCTACATATAACATTATATTCATATATGTATTTTTGGTCATTATAAAAAAAATTACCATTGTGTTTGTACAAACAAGCTCATTTATATACTCATTTCACCATTTTATGTTTGATTTTTGGGTTATTTTGGTTGATACAAGACAAGAGTTTCATAATTTTTAAGATTTCATCCTTTTATGAGGATTTACTTGATGCTCCATAACCTATGATTCATTATATTGATATATTTTTATTGAGTTTTAAGACTTTTCAGATAAAAATGAAAGAAAACCAATAGATCTCTTCAAGTTTTGTTCAATGGTTTGGTAGCTTCAGGGTTTCAAAGAATTTATTTTTGTTCATTGTTGATATAAGCTTGATATATCATGATTTTTATGAATATTTAATTATTTCTTTGGTGGTTACAAGGTCATAAGAGTTTAACAAAATCATATATTTTGGATAGTCCTAGAAGTTTTAAGGGATAGTCTTACCTTATTGATTATTCATCAATCTAATGCCTTTGTTTGGAAGCAATCCCCATAATTGCATGATGATCTTGTGGGTTTTTATGATGATAAAAAATTACTAGGAATAATCAAGATATATTAACATAAATTCAAAATTACTAATGTTAGCATGCATATACATTAGGGTATAACTGCAACAATATTATTTCCACCTTTATCCTTGATTATCTTGAATAGGATTATATGTCTTTCAAATCAAGACTAAAATCATTATAAATTGGAGTTAGAAACTAATATCCACTATCATCATATTATTTTCAATCAAATTGGGTGTTCCTTTTGGAAATCCACCCAATTTAATCATTTTATCTCATGACCATGTTTCAACAACTCATCAAAATTCATCTTGTATATCATCATAGTTTACAATATTCCTTGTATCCATCCTTATAAAATTCTTACAAAACTATCCTTATATGATAACCACCATGTAACACATCAAGTTTAGTCTTTTTTATATCAATAATATTCAAGAAATTGTGGGTGGATGCATCTCACATATGTTCTTTTCATAAAGATCCTTGAATAATGAGTTATCACTTTAATTAATCTAAATCTCTTTCTATGACTAAATAATTCATCTTCAAAATCCATGAACACCTCTTGGTTTCTTCTCAAAGAATATTTCTTCTTATTATCAACCCTGCCACCATCTCTATAACCTATGTATGTGCAATAATACCATGATTTCATCCATTTTCTAACAAATCTTCTAATTTGACCACTAATATGTTGTACATATTTCTAGTTCAACCTTGTCATGACACAAACATGTGTATTTAGTACCCTTAACTATTATATAGTCATTTATCTTATATGATAGACTTCATAGCTTATGTGATTATCCTTTGGTGATAGTGTTATTTTTTATAACATGATAGTTTCAAATGATTATCCTAAATAGTACATGACTATATTGATGCCATTTATGATTATCTTTAGCTGTGACAACTATCCATTTTTTATGTGATTCATTTTGAATGATATAATTGTCCTCTTGCTATTTGTATGATAGTCTTGGTAATATGTTTAATATAATATGATGGTTTTGGTGACATAACTATATTTATTTGCATGTTAATATAGTCATCTATGTGTAAATAACATTATTATACTATAACTTATGAATGTCCTTTTGTGATAGAAATATTTATAATTTTTATGACCATCCTTTTTATTTATTATGGTAGTCAAGGTGGATTCTTGCAGTTGGTATATATTTATATGAATATCTCAAGGAATTGTGACTACTTGTGGTCTACTGAAATGGTCTCCTTATTACCATTGCAATCCTTTCATGTTGTTGGGATAATTCCTACTAGTTGTACTTGACTATATTTTTGTGTATGAATAAATTGCCATGATATGACCACCTTTTACCTTAATATTATCCACTATCATTTATTTTTATATAACTATCTCTTAATGACATGTGACATGATAGTCATTAGGTGAGAATCCTCTAGTTGAGATGAATGTATTTAAGTGTCATGACTATTCCTTTTCTAAAGTGATATAACTATCATTTTATTATGGTTTAACTATATTCAAATATTTCCATATGGATGTGATTATCTTCCCTTTTTTCCATTATATCCTTTTGTTTAGGTGTCATACCAATATTTTCTTGGCAAGGATATCCTTGTTGGCATGACACCATATTTCATCATAGAAAATTATCTATTTCAAACTATAAATTCTTCATGTTTCATTAGATCCCTAAGATGAGCTCTTTACTTGGAAATGATAGTCCTTTTGAAGATATCCCCCTCCTGCACTAAACCTCAAAATATAGAAATACATGATATTTTCAAAGATCTCCTACTCTCTCATCAAAATTTGATTAGTTGTCTTAGGAAAATTAAATTTTGAGCTTAAAAAATATATCTTCCTTTGACCTCCATGACACTCTCTATTAGTTCATTCTATTTTTGTAACTTCAAGATAAAGTATTCAACTCTAATTCAAGGAATTTTTAAGATTGTGAAGCTAAGGTAGCCTCCTAGTAGGATTTTATCATCATAATAGACCACCATATCATCAAATCACATGAATAAATGCTAGATAAATAAGATATGTTGGCTGTCTAAGTCAGTACACACCATGATCTAGCAATGAGTTGTCATTAATTCCACAAAAATGAGAAAAATAAGGTAATTATGATTGTTGTTGAGCCATAAGAGGGGTGTTCTAACAATCATAAATAGGACAAACCTAGGTGTTTTGAGGGATTGACCCATCCATATTAACATGTTAGCGTAGTCGATTGGGCTCCATCAATAAATGCAAAAAGTATTTTTCCATGATTAACTTGCTCTCATCTAATACTTTTTGCAAGAATACATTCATTTTTAGAATGGTCAAGAAATGTCAAGTTTTTTATGAGGAAAAGTAGGTTTTGATGGGACTTGAAACCCATTACAATAATGTTTTGAAGGGACCTAAAACCCTTTACAAGGAAAAGATGCTGCTAGAAAAATAATTTGAATGCCAAACCACAGCCCAATGCCAGCAACCAAACATAGATATTTAAATTAAACTATGCTGCAACAAATAGGTTTTGAAGGGACCTTAAAACCTTAACAATCAGGTTTTGACAAGGAGCTTAAACCTTAAGAGACTAACAAACAACTACTTGAAAAAGACAGGAAACAAAGAAAAAGAGGGCAACAAGACTCCCTATCAAAAAATAAGACCCTCCACCTTTTACATCTAGGTTTTATCAGGGACCTTGAAACCTTACAACTCTTGAGCACAACTTGAATCAACTAGGCATCAATAAACCAGCCACTCAGCACAACCAAACACCCCACCTCGATAGGGGTATTGGGAAGCACAACTGAACACATCAACGCATCAGCCATCTTGCAGCTCCAATCCACCTAAAAATCCAACCCCACCTCCACCTCTAAAGGAGAGGGCACCCCTTTATAGGTGAGGATGATAAGAAAACCCTTACCACCAAAACCCCATCTCTCCAAGCCATACAAGTGTTAGGGTTAGAAGGCAGATATCTAACAAGTTAAATGCAGATTTGAACAATAAAATAGAGTAACAAAACACACATAAAAGACAAAACAAAGAATTTAATGTGGTTCACCCAATCCGGGCTACATCCACAAAACCGCAACCATCCAATGATTTTATTATCTAGTGTAAAACATATTACAATATCGTAAATAATGCCATACTACAACTCTCCATCCCAACCACTTATAACAAGCTTTTAGAAGCTTCCAAAAATTAGGGTTTACAAAGTCAGCCTTTTTCCTTTTCGGTGACAATACTAAAAAGTGTACAATATAGCATGATCAGTCACCACATACCAACAATCTCCCACTTGGAGACTAATCGGGCTCCACACCAACATAATCTCCCACTTGGAGACTGATCCTGGACGACACCGCTGCACTTAAAACTCACACTGGAAATAAGCACCTTGGACCTTGCTGCTCTATTATACTTTTAACCATGAAGACCAACCAAAGTTGAAGAGGACCTCAACTTCTCCCTTGTCACTGCCTTTGTAAACATATCCGCTGATTTTCATCTGTATGTATCTTTTCTAGCTTTACCTGTCCATCCTCCAATACTGACCGAATCAAATGATATCTCAGTTGTATGTGTTTGGTTTTAGAGTGCAAGGCAGAATTCTTTGCAAGATGTATAGCACTCTGGCTATCTATAAACAAGTGATTTTCAACCTGTGTTTTTCCCAACTCTTCCATGAAGACTTGTAGCCATATCATCTCCTTTGTTTCCTTTGTTGCAGCCACATACTCTACCTCTGTGGTGGATAAAGCAACCACCTTTTGCAACCGAGAAATCCAACTCACTGTTGTCCCACCAACTGTAAATACATAACCTGTGGTACACCGCCTGGTATCTATATCCCCTACCAAATCTGAGTCAACATAGCCTTTTAAATCTATATTAGAGCCCCCAAAACATAAACATATATTGGATGTACCTCTCAAGTACTTGAGAATCCATTTTATCGCATTCCAATTCTCAACTCCAGGATTACTCATATACCTGCTAACAACTCCTACGACATGTGCAATATCCAGTCTCATGCATACCATGGTGTACATTAAACTGCCTACAGCTAAAGCATATGGTACCTTGGACATTTTTTCTTCCTCCTCTTGTGTCTTTGGACACATATCCCTAGTCAATTTGACATGACTAGGCAAAGGTGTGCTGACAACTTTTGCATTCCCCATATGAAATCCCTGCAACACCTTTTAAACATAATCAGCTTGAGATAGAAACAATTTTTTGTTTTTCCTATCTCTGGTAATCTTCATACCAACGATTTATTTTTCTACCCCCAAATCATTCATAGCAAATGAATTTGCTAACTGTTATTTTAACTCCTTTATGTGATCCATGTTAGACCCCGCTACAAGCATATCATCAACATATAAACATAAAATAATGTAGCTATCTACACCTAACATCTTAAAATAAACACAATGGTTTGAATTACAACTGTTCTTGCCTTGCTCAACCATAAACTATCAAATTTAAGATACCATTATCGAGGTGCTTGCTTCAAGCCATATAAAAATTTTCTTCAATCTACACACTAGTTTCTCCTTACCTTTGACCTCAAATCCTTGTGGGTATTCGATATATATTTCCTCTTCCAAATCACCATGGAGAAAGGTTGTTTTAACATCAAGTTGTTCTAAATGCAAATCTTCAGCAGCCACAATACTTAAAATAGTACGAATAGAAGTCATTTTAACAACTGAAGAAAAGATTTCATCAAAATCAATACCCTTTTTATGTGCAAATCCCTTTACAACCAATATGGCTTTAAATCTTTGCTTACCTCCATCCTCCTCTTTCAACCTATAAACCCATTTGTTTGGTAGAGCCTTTTTACCTACAAGAAACTTGCATAATTCCCAAGTCTGATTTTCCTGCAAGGAGTCCATTTCTTCTTCCATTTCATGCTCCCACTGAACCTTGGTATCCACCTACATAGCTTCCTGATAACATTCAAGTTCACCAACATCAGTTAATAAAATAGAATACAAAGAGGGAGAAAATATTTATGGAGGTCTACTTTCCTTGAAGTCGCCTAACATTCACTGGAGTTTGTGGTATTTCTTCTTGTTGTTGTTGCAGAGCATGAGGAACCACTGGAACATTGTTGTTTTTAATATCATCCAACACTGCATAATCCTTTTTTGTCTTCTCATGATGCTGCAATAGATCTTTGTAAAACACTTTCTCATTGAATATGACATCCTTACTTCTCACAATTTTCTTATTTTCAAAATCCCAAAGCCTATAACCAAATTCATCAATGCCATATCCAACAAATATACATTTCTTTGATTTTGCATCAAGCTTGGTTTTATTTTCAGAATCTACATGTGTAAATGCTTCACAACCAAAGGTTTTGAGAAAAGAATAACTCACCTTCTTACCTATCCATTCTTCCTCTGGAATACCACAACCCAAAGGATTAGAGGGACCTCTATTAATTAAATAAATAATAGTGTTTACAGCCTCTTCCCACATATTTAAAGGCAGCCCAACATGCAATATCATAGTTCGTGCATGCTCCATTATTGTTCTATTCATGCGCTCATCCACTCCATTTTCCTGTGGAGTCTTGGGAACCATTTTCTGCCTATGAATACCATTAGAGGAACAATAATCTTCAAACTCTTTGCTACAATACTCACCACCATTATCAGATCTAAGACATTTTATCTTTTTACCTGTCTCATTCTCAACCAAGCTTCTCCATTTTTTAAAAGTTTCAAATACATCAAATTTATGCCTAAGGAAATAAATCAATACCTTCCTAGTTGCATCATCAATGAATGTAACATAATACTAAGAGCCTCTGAGAGAAGATACCTGAGCTGGTCCCCATACATCCATATGCACAAGCTCCAATTTCTCATCTTTCTTTTGTTTCCCATCTTTGAGAAAACTAACTCTCTTTTGTTTCCCATAAACACAATTTTCACATAAATCCATATTAACACATTCTAGACCTGGTAAAGCATTCTTTGAATGAAGTGATTTCATAACTTTTGCACTCATATGCCCAATTCTATTATGCTATAGTGTTCATTCAGAATCCACAGCAACTATTCAATTTTCTGCATGTTGAACTGCAACAATTGCTCCTGAACAATGTTTTTTATCTACAATAGCTAAAGTAGAAGGAATAGTATGACCTGTACAAAGATATAAGGTGCCTACTTTCACACCTTTTGCTACTTCTAAGGCACCTTTTGTAACCTTCCAATTTTGATCACTAAATGTAACAATATAACCTTCATCATCTAGTTGCCCTGCATAAATTGATTTTTTTCGAAACTTTGGAATGTGCCTTACCTCATGTAGTAGCCAATGATTCCCATTCTACAACTTAATCTTGATTCTTCCCTTTCCAACAATCTAATAGGTTTCATTATCTCCCAAATAAACCAACCCAAAATCCCCTTAGACATAATAAAGAAAATAATTTCTATGGGGTGTAGCATGAAATGAAGCCCTTAAATCTAACACCCAAGAATCATCAATATTGTAAAGGGAGAGAATCAAAGCATCCTCATCAGATTTATTACTTACCACATTTTCCTCTTTATTTCCTTCCTTTTTGTCTCCTTCTTTATTTTTCTGAGACCAACAATCTTTCTTTAAATGACCCGGCTTACCATAGTACCAGCAATCCCTCTTGTCTCTAGATTAAGACCTTATGTCCCTTGATTTTCCTCGTGACTTCCCACAACTTCCAAAATTGTTTCCTCTCTCCTTTGTTTTGCCCCTGCTTTCTGCATTCAAAACACTTCCTGATGTGGATGTTCCACCTGAGCTTTTTCTACAAATTTCCTCGCTCAAAATAACACCATCAACATCATCAAACTTCAATGTATTCGAACCAGAAATAGAATTGCTAACAGCCATTACCAAGCTATTCTAGCTTTTAGGCAAAGAACACAGAATCAAAAGAGCCCTAACTTCTTCATCAAATTTTACTTTTACATAAGTTAATTTAATGGTAACCTATTAAACTCATTTAAATGATCAGCAACTAACCCACCTTCTACCATTTTCATATTAAATAAACGCTTCATAAGAAATACCTTATTCGAAGCGGAAGGCTTTTCATATAACTTCGCTAGGGTTTCCATAAACTCTTGAATTGTCTTTGTTGTTGTGATATTGAATGCCACCGATTGTGCCAAGCATAAACGAATAATACCAAGTGCCTTTCTGTCCAAAATATCCCACTCCTCATCCAACATTATTGTGGGTTGTTTGGTTTTCCCTTCCAATGGCTGCCATAAATCCTTCTGATAGAGTTAGTCCTCCATCTGCATCTTCCATAACTGATAGTTCTACCCATTGAACTTCTCAACCTTCAACTTACCCTTGTCTTCCATTTCTCCCACTTAATCGTGAGACTCCCACTCAACCGTGAGACTTTCTTGCAGATGATAATCGAAAACAACCCACTCTGATACCACTTTTTAGGGTTAGAAGGCAGATACCTAACAAGTTAAATATAGATTTGAACAATAAAATAGAGTAACAAAACACACATAAAAGACAACACAAAGAATTTAATGTGGTTCACCCAATCTGGGCTACATCCACAAAATTGTAGCCATCCAATGATTTTATTATCCAGTGCAAAAAATATTACAATATCACGAATAATTCCATACTACAACTCTCCATCCCAGTTGTTTATAAAAAGATTTTAGAATCTTCCAAAAATTAGGGTTTAAAAAGTTGACCTTTTTCTTTTTCGATGACAATACTAAAAAGTGTACAATATAGCATGATCAGTCACCACATACCAACAACAAGCTCCACCTCAAAAGGAACTAGTGCTCCACCTCAAAAGGATGAATCTTCCCCTCTATAGGAAACAACAACTGAAGAATTTGATGGTTAGCAGCTTCAGTAGAAAGGGTTTTCCTAACATCCCTTGGCAGCACAAGTATCCTCCAAAACAGAGCCCCAAGAGACACAGGGATAAAACCCACCAACAAGCACAACAAAACCCCACCATTTGTTGCAAATCCACCATCAACAACTCCCTCAAAAGGGAACCAGTACTGTCAACTACAAGCACCAAGCAATTTCCTAGAACAGCTTTCAGCAACAATAACCCTTCCAACATCAACATCCCTACAGGAAGATAAAATAAATCCTCACAAAAAAAGTGAAGAGATCTAACCAATCCATTAAGCACCTCATCCTCCTTGACATGCTAGCCAAGAATAAGAGATAGCCAAAACTCCCAAGACCCTCCTGAAAAAAGAAAACCATACCTCACCCCAAGTAAGGCCACAGATGACAAAGGGATCACACAACAGGCAAAGGAAATCATCCACAAAGAAAGGTCTATAGCATCAACAACAACCGCATCAAACATAATCCCACCAACAACCATAAGCTCCCAATAACTGCCCACAATAGCTACCAGCAACAACAACAAAAGTGTCGACAACAACCCTTCCACCATTAGCAAAAGCCTCCACACAACAAAGCGAACAAAAGAAGGCAGCGTAAAAATGAGCCCACCAAAAACCAAGAGCTCCAAGCAGGAACCCATAACAAAAACCACCAAAAGAAACCCTATTGTTGACAGAAAAGTGTCTTCTACCAACAATCCTCCAAGGAGAAAAGGGAAACCCGCATAGGAAAAAAGAAGGGAGATAGCCAATCCATTTAGCACCCCATCCTCCTTGGCATTCTAGTCAAGAATAAGAGAAAGGAAAAAATCCCAACTGAGTCCTAACACAGGAGAACCAAACCTCACCCTAGACAACAGCAAGAAATTTGTTTCCAACAGCAACCCACAAACACCAACAAAACCATCTCCCAAAGAGATGACAACTGCAACCCAGTCGTCAACTTCCCATGATCCATCACCTGTCCATGACCCATCAACCAAGCATATCCCATCTGCTTCATCCTTAGATTCAACATCTCCCTCACCCTCTGCAATAGAGGAATTCAAAATCTCACCCTTGCTCTTGTTCTCGTCGCTTGCCATCCCCCAATTCCTAGGGTTGATTGTTATTCAATTTTTTTCCAAGTGATGTCAAGGTGAATATAACCAAGATAGGGTATTGTAGAAGGACCATGTATCCACTTGTAGCTTGAAATGAAATATTCATGTAGGATTTTATTGTGAACTACTCAACACCCTAGGATCACCTGTAAGATAAAATAACTTCCACAAGAGAGAAATGGAAAAAATATCATGCTATGATTAAGGATGTAAGAATGCCAAAATAGCAGCCAAACTGAATATATGGCAATGCATATATGATGCCTTGCTTATATAGGCAAGGTGAGGAATAGGATTAGAAAATATCATGAAAAGTTTCTTAATCCTATCACATGAGACAACTAACTCATAACAACCTAGGATAAGATAAAATATAGAAATGACAACTAAGACTTCTAGAAAGAATCTTAGAACCTAAGTAAACTTAACATGTGATTATTTCCCCTAAATCACAAACAAAGAAAAGGATAAAACCCAATGGGAAAAAACTTCTCCCCAAAAGAGAGATAAATACAATAATGATATATGTCACAAATCCAATCAATCTCCATCCACACAAAGGATGAAAAAAGAGACCATACAACCCCCCATAATGAGATAACTTGTTGCAAAGAAGCATTGGAAGCATAATTATGGAGTAACACTGGAATCCTTAATTTGGAAAGCAAAGGAAATATAATTTTGTTTGCTAGAAACCATATTAGAGTCACTCAAGGACTCAGTTTGGAATCATGATAAAGCAACAACAAACCTGGTTCCAAGGAACACAACACTCACAAACTAGCACAACCCTAGAATCTATGAAGCAATAGTTGATTGAAAAATGATATGGAACTAAAATGAAGTGAAAAGATCAAAATTGCACCCTCCCAACTATCAAAACACCCAAGTAATCTCCAGAACACCCTTTGGGAAAAACTAAAATAATTATCAACCTGGGATAGATAAAGAAAAACTATAAAGATGGTAATGTAGAACTCCTCAATACCTTTCCAACACTGCAAGAATCACAAAACTCAAAGATCATGGAGAAAATCTATGAGCTTAGGAGCCAAAAACAAGATCTGACTTCAACCAATAATAAATTCTATCAAACAACAAAATTATGCAAAATAACCTACACCACTACAAAATTTACAATGTGAGCTTTTCGACGATATCTCATTTGAAAAAAATTGCTTTCTAGATTGTAAGTTATAGTAAAATGGAAAAAGGCATATAAAAGGACATTTGAAGACTAATTGGGTGCAAAAAATAAGCCCCTAAGGGTTGGCAGCTGGTATGCATATGACCGTTGTTAACTACAGGTTTAAAAAATAACCTACCACACCACCATCGGTAGATTGGCGAGTGGGTGGTGAATGAGTGGTGTAGGGGTGATGCACCAAGGCCACATTGCTCGAGGGATGGCCCTCTTGCAATTCATATGAAAATGGGATGATGCCCATAAGACCATGGCCTACCAAAACTATAATCAGCACCAAAAATAATTAACAACTATTAGTGTTGTTAAAAACAAACCAAATTTTAATTTATATAAAACTAGTGGCGATATAATAAATACAATTTGTACCAACTAACAAATGATAGCCAAGCCACATAAATAATACGCCTGGGTAGGAGGATGCCAGAGAGGAGAATATGTCAATAATATACCAAAGGTACCACAAAATATGCCAAATGCTAGAGAATATTCCACCGTTAGAGAGCAATTTAAAGACAATGTGGGTTATACAACCATGTATGAATCTGTAAGGTCATATGACCTAAAAAATATTCCTCACACGCCAACTAAAAGTATTAAAAATTAATGATTTTACAATCAATCCCTAGGTTCTTGATCCTTCTCAATGCAATGGAGAGGTTGGTTTTCACCCAAACCGCTCCAAAAAATCAGCTACCCCCTTGAATCTGGCAGCTAAAACCCTTCTTTAAACCCTTGTAGATAGATCAATATATGATGAATTTTGATGAAATAAAAGCCAAACCTAACTTTCTCTAATTCCTTGGATTCTATGGAAATGTTCTCAAGACCCCTAATCACACCCAACAAAAATTTCATGCCAAGATTTGTCCCTCAAATCTGGGAAGAATTCTGCAGCATTGAAGCTCTAATACCATGTATGATTTTATTGTGAACTCCTCAACACCCCAGGATCACTTGCAAGGAAAAATAACTTCCATATGAGAGAAATGGAAAAAATATCATGCTATGATTAAGGATTGAAGAATGCCAAAATAGCAGCCGAATTGAATATATGACAATGTACATATGATGCCTTGTTTATATAGGAAAGGTGAGGAGATCATGAAAGTTTCTTAGTCCTATCACATGAAACAACTAACTCATAAAAACCTAGGACAAGGTAAAATATTAAAATGACAACTAAGACTTCTAGAAGGAATCTTAGAACCTAAGTAAACTTAACTTGTAAATATGTCCCCTAAGTCCCTAGTGAGTGAATTAACTAGGTACAAGACATTTATTCACACCATAAATTCATATGTATGACATATTCTAAGAACCAATCTACCATAGTTTGGTAGTTTTTTGCACTTAGGATCTTAAGGGACTACAACTGAATAGTGTAGCCTAAAATGATCAGGATAGCTTCAATGCAAAATAAGGCCTCCCTACTATTTACCCACCCACCCCAATGTTTTTATGCAATTGGTTGAGCCCCAAGAGATGAAGAACACAAAATATGGCTCTCGAAAAGATTTTTTTGAATGCAAATGATGTTTTTTTCAACTTTTCATACATTGTCACCATAATCAAATATCTTGGAGATATAAAAATTTAAGAAATTTTATTGTGGAGGGACCCTACATGCAACTTTAGATTCATAATAAACATTTAGAGGTGCCACATATTTTAAAAACCAATCCATCATAGTTTGGAAATTTTTTGTACTTAGGCCTCTTAAGGAACTACACCAAAATAGTGTAGCCCAAAATGATTGGGACAATTGGGATATGAAATAAGGCCTTGGGTAAACCCACAATACTAGTTTACAATTTTGTTGAGGAAGGAAAATTTCAAAAAACAACCTAAAGATTTTTTTTTGGGTTTTTAGGGGTTTGTGTGAAGGGGGGTTTGTATGAGCCCAAAAAGGGGTTCGCTCGAATTCCCCTTCAAGCAAACCCCTTTGTGTCATCATGCACTTTTTTGCATGTTTTTTAAATGAAAACAAAGGAAAATTTCAAAAAAGGGGGGTTTGAGTGAACCCCCCTTTGAGCGAAGGGGTCAAGGGGGGTACGCTTTAACCCCCTTTTTTTTCCCTTCTCCCTCTCTTCTAGCATTTTTATGTAGAATTTTGCCTTTCGGAGCTCAAGTTGAGGATGAAAATGAAGGAAATTGTTAGGGTTAGAAGGAAAATATCTAACAAGTCAAATGCATATTTGATCAATAAAACAGAGAAATAAAACACACAGAAAAATATTGTAGAAACAAGACAACACAGAGAATTTAATGTGGTTCACCCAATCCGGGCTACATCCACAAAACCACAGCCATCCAATGATTTTATTATCCAGTGCAAAACATATTACAATCTTGTAAATAATGCCATACTACAACTCCCCATCCCAATCGCTTATAACAAGCTTTTTAGAAGCTTTCAGAAATTAGGGTTTTACAAAGTCAGATTTTCCTTTTTCGGTGACGAAGCGAAAAAGTAGAAAAAAAATTCTTGAGGGTTGCCACCCTCGAACCCCCCTGGGGCCGGACCCTATCCTGGACCCTGACGAGGATAAATGAAGAGTGTACAATATAGCATGATTAGTCGACACATACCGGCAATCTCCCACTTAGAGACTAATCAGGCTCCACACCAACACAATCTCCCACTTGGAGACCGATCTTGGATGACACCATTGCACTTATAGCTCCCACTGGAAATAAGCACCTTGGACCTTGCTACTCTATTATACTTTTAACCATGAAGACCAACCAAAGTTGAAGAGGAGCTCAAATTCTCCCTTGTCACTGCCTTTGTAAACATATTTGTTGGATTGGAATATGTATGTATCTTTTCCAGCTTTACCTGTCCATCCTCCAACACTGACCGAATGAAATGATATCTCAACTGTATGTGTTTGGTTTTAGAGTGCAAGACAAAATTATTTACAAGATGTATAGCACTCTGGCTATCTGTAAACAAGTGATTTTCAACATGTTCTTTACCCAACTCTTCCATGAAAAGTTTTAGCCATATCATCTCCTTTGTTGCCTCTGTTGCAGCAACATACTCTGCCTCTATGGTGGATAAAGCAACCACCTTTTGCAATTGATAAATCCAACTCACTGTTGTCCCACCAACTATAAATACATAACTTGTGGTACTCCACCTAGTATCTATATCCCCTGCCAAATCTAAGTCGACATAGCTTTTTAAATAAGTATTAGAGGCCCCAAAACATAACCATTTATTGGATGTACCTCTCAAGTACTCGAGAATCCATTTTATCACATTCCAATGCTCAATTCCAGGATGACGCATATACCTACTAACAACTTCTACACGTGTAGTATTCGATCTCGTGCATGCCATGACATACATTAAACTACCTACAACTAAAGCATATGATACCTTGGACATTTTTTCTTCCTCCTCTTGTGTCTTTGGACACATATCCTTAGTCAATTTGATATGACTGGGCAAAGGTATGCTGACAACTTCTGCATTCTCCATATGAAATCTTTGCAACACCTTTTCAACATAATTAGCCTAAGATAAAAATAATTTTCTATTTTTCCTATCTCTTGTAATCTTCATACCAAGGATTTGTTTTGCTGCCTCCAAATCCTTCATAGCAAATGAATTTTCTAATTGTTGTTTTAACTCCTTTATGCGATCCATGTTAGACCCCGCTAAAAGCATATCATCAACATATAAACATAAAATAATGTAGCTATCTTTAGCTAACCTCTTAAAGTAAACACAATGGTCTGAATTACACCTATTGTATCCTTGATCATCCATGAAACTATCAAATTTAATATACCATTTTCGAGGTGCTTGCTTCAAGCCATATAAACTTTTTTCAATTTGTACACTAGTTTCTCCTTACCTCTGACTTCAAATACTTGTGGTTGTTCCATATATATTTCCTCTTCCAAATCACCATGGAGAAAGGTTGTTTTAACATCAAGTTGTTCTAAATGCAAATCTTCAGTAGCCACAATACTTAAAACAATACAAATAGAAGTCATTTTAACAACTGGAGAAAATATTTCATCAAAATCAATACCCTTTTTCTATGCAAATCCCTTTACAACTAATCTGGATTTAAATATTTTCTTACCTCCATCCTCCTCTTTCAGCATATAAACCCATTTTTTTGGTAAATCCTTTTTACCTATAGGATACTTGCATAATTCTCAAGTCTGATTTTTCAGCAAGGAGTCCATTTCTTCTTCCATTTCATGCTCCCACTGAACCTTGGTATCTACCTACATAGCTTCATCATAACATTCCGGTTCACCAGCATCAATTAATAAAATATAATACAAAGAGGGATAAAATCTTTCTGGAGGTCTACTTATCCTTGAAGATCATCTAACATTCACTGGATTTTGTGGTATTTGTTTTTTCTGTTGTTGCAGAGCATGAGGAACCACTAGAACATCATTGTTTGGAGTATCATCCAGCACTGCATAATCATTTTCTTTCTTCTCATGTTGCTGCAACTGATCTTTGTACAACACTTTCTCATTGAATATGGCATCCTTGCTTCTCACAATTTTCTTATTTTCAAAATCCCAAAGCCTATAACCAAATTCAGCAATGCCATATCCAACAAATATACATTTCTTTGATTTTGCATCAAGCTTGGTTCTATTTTCAGAATCTACATGTGCAAATGCTTCACAACCGAAGGTTGTGAGAAAATAATAACTCACCTTCTTACCTGTCCATGCTTCCTCTAGAATACCACAACCCAAAGGATTAGAGGGACCTCTATTAATTAAATAAATAGTAGTGTTTATAGCCTCTTCCCACATGTTTAAAGGAATCCCAACATGCAATCTCATAGTCCATGCACGTTCCATTATTGTTCTATTCATGTGCTCAACCACTCCATTTTCCTGTGGAGTCCTTGGAACTATTTTATGCCTATGAATACCATTAGAGGAGCAATAATATTCAAACTCTTTTCTGAAATACTCACCACCATTATTAGATCTGAAACACTTTAACTTTTTACCCGTCTCATTCTCAACCAAGCTTCTCCATTTTTTAAAAGTTTCAAATACATCAAATTTTTGCCTAAGGAAATAAATCCATACCTTCCTAGTTGCATCATCAATGAATGTAACATAATATTGAGAGCCACCGAGAGAAGATACCCGAGCTGGTACCCATACATCCGTATGCACAAGCTCCAATTTCTCATCTTTCTTGTGTTTCCCATCTTTCAAAAAACTAACTCTCTTTTGTTTGCCATACACAGAACTTTCACAAAAATCCATATTGACACATTTTAGACCTAGTAAAACATTCTTTCAATGAAGTGCTTTCATACCTTTTGCACTCATATGCCCAAGTCTATTATGCCATAGTGCTGATTTAGAATCCATAGCAACTATCTGATTTTCTTCCTGTTGAACTATAGCAACTGTTCCTGAACATTGATTTTTATCTGCAATAGCTAAAGTAGAAGGAACAATATGACTTGTACAAAGATATAAGGTGCCTACTTTCACACCTTTTGATACCACTAAGGAACCTTTTGTAACCTTCCAATTTTTATCACTAAATATAACAACACAACCTTCATCATCATGTTGCCCTACTGAAATTAAATTTCTTCTTAACTTTGGAATGTGTCTTACCTCATATAGTAGCCAATGATTCCCATTCTACAACTTAATCTTGATTCTTCCCTTTCCAACAATATGATAGGGTTCGTTATCTCCCAAATAAACCAGCCCAAAATCCCCTTGGACATAATCAAGAAAATAATTTATATGGGGTGTAGCATGAAATGAAGCCCCTGAATCTAACACCCAAGAATCATCAACATTGTCAAGGGAAAGAATCAAAGTATCATCATCAGATTTATTACTTACCACATTTGCCTCTCTATTTCCTTCCTTTTTGTCTCCTTTATTTTTTGAGACCAACAATCTTTCTTTAAATGACTCGGCTTACCACAGTACCAACAATCCCTCTTGTCTCTAGATTGGGACCTTTTGTCCTTTGATTTTCCTCATGACTTCCCATGATTTCCAGAATTGTTTCCTCTTTCCTTTGCTTTTCCCCTGATTTTTGCATTCAAAACACTGCCTGATGTGGATGTTCCACCTAATCTTTTCCTACGAATTTCCTCACTCAAAATAACACCAACAACATCATCAAATTTCAATGTATTCGAACCAAAAATAGAATTCCTAATAGCCATTACCAAGATATTTTCGCTTTCAAGAAAATAACATAGAATCAAAAAAGCCCTAACTTCTTCATCAAATTTTACATTTATAGAATTTAATTGACTCGTAACTGTATTAAGCTCATTTAAATGATCAGCAACTGACCCACCTTCTACCATTTTTATATTAAATAAACACTTCATAAGAAATACCTTATTCGAAGTGGAAGGATTTTCATATAACTTTGCTAGGGTTTCCATCAACTCTTGAGTTGTCTTTTCTTTTGTAATATTGAATGCCACCGATTGTGCTAGGCATAAACGAATACTGCCAAGTGCCTTTCTATCCAAAAATCCCAGTCCTCATGAGACATTGTTGAGGATTTCTTGGTTTTCCCTTCCAATGGCCACCATAAATCCTTCAGATAGAGGTAGTCCTCCATCTGCATCTTCCATAACTGATAGTTCTACCCATTGAACTTCTCAACCTTCAACTTACCCTCATCTATCATTTCTCCCACTCAACTGTGAGATTCCCACTCAATCATGAGACCTTCCTATAGATGATAATTGAACACAACCTGGCTCTAATACCACTTGTTAGGGTTAGAAGGCAGATATCTAACAAGTTAAATGAAGATTTGATCAATAAAAAAAAGAAATAAAACACCCAAAAAATTATTGCAGAAACAAGGCAACATAGAAAATTTAACGTGGTTCACCCAATCCAGGATACATCCATAAAACCGCAGCCATCCAATGATTTTATTATCCAGTGCAAAACATATTACAATCTCTCAAATAATTCCATACTACAACTCACCATCCCAACCGCTTATAACAAGCTTTTTAGAAGCTTCTAGAAATTAGGGTTCTACAAAGTTGGATTTTCCTTTTTCAATGAAAAAGCGAAAAAGTAGAAAAAAAAATCTCAAGGGTTGCCACCCCTGAACCCCCGCTCGAGGCCCGACCTTGCCTCGAACCCTGGTGAGGATACATGAAGAGTGTACAATATAGCATGATTAGTCACCACATACCAACATAAACTTCACATACCCAATTGGATGATGGTAATCCTCAGAATGAGCTATCCATCAAATATAATTTTAATATATTTTTCTTTCATTATGTATTTTTTTAGTTTAATTAAACATAGGTTTTTCATTGAAAATCAAACTCTTTATTCTGCACATGTGGAAAAATAGTAGATTATCAAAAAAAAATTCTAAAAAATATGCCCGTGCTAGGTATTGATGTCTTTGATCCAACAAAAAAATTAAATTTTGATACATATAAAAAATTTATGTTGTATACGGTCCGCCTATGTCTAAATTATAATTGGTTTGACTTCAAAACTTAATTAAGAAAAAATATTCAATAATACACTATGAAACCAAATGAATGTGCTAGATATCATAGTTACAAAGCTAAAATAAAAAAATTTATCCTTCATAGAAAAAAAGTTATGTTTTTTATGGTGAACATCACTCTTTAAAAATGGTGTTTACTGTTAAAAATTAGTTTTCAAAGGAGATGGAAAAAGAAATGCAATTTGATTCCAAATATATATATATATATATGTTATAGGTGCCCAAAAGTGAAGATTTTAGTTAAAAAAAATTAGTTCAATGTCCAGTTTGGCCAAAAATTGTAAACTAGTATTGTGGGATCACCCCCTCCTATAACATTCAACCACCCACCCTAACATTTTCATGCAGTTGGTTGAGCCCCACAAGATGAAGAACGCAAAATATGGCTCCCAACAAGTTTTTGTTGAATGAAAATGATTTTTTTGTAACTATTAATGCATCATCACTACGATCAAATCGTTTGGAGATAAAATTTTGAGAGATTTTATTTTGGAGGTTCCCTATGTATATTTGTAGGTTTAGATAGAACATTTGTAAGTGCCATATATTTTGAGAATCAGTCCATCATAGTTTGGCAGGTTTTTGCACTTAGGGCTCTTAAGAGACTACATTAGAATAATGTAGCTTAGAGTGATCGAGACAGCTGGGGTGTGAAATAGGTCCATCCCTAGTGTTCACCTACCCACCTAAACATTTTTTCATAGTAGGTTTTTCCTCACAATGTTCAAAATACAAAATGAGGCTCTTGGAAAGTTTTTGTTGAACACAAATGACACTTTTTGTAACTTTCCATATATACAAATTGTTTGGAGATATAAAAATATGTGAGAGATTATTGTGTAGGGACCCTACATACAGCTATAGCATCATATGAAATATTCATAAGTACCACAAATTCCAAGAATCGATCTGTCATTCTTTGGTATTTTTTTGCACTTAGGGCTCTTAAGAGACTGCATGGAAATAATGTAGTTTGGAATGATCAGGATAGTTGGGGAACTAAAAAATTCCTTCCCTAGTGTTCACCCACCCACTTGAATGTATTGAAGTGGTTGATTTTGTCTCACAACATACAAAATTCAAAATATAGCTCCCAATGAGTTTTTAATAAACGCAAATGACACTTTTTGTAACTTTTATATATTGTCACCACGATCAAATGGTTTGGAGATATAAAACTATAAGAGCTGATATTATGTAGTAACCCTATGTGCAACTGTAGATTCAAATCAAACATTCTTAGGTGTCATAAATTTTGAGAACCAACTTATCAAAGTTTTTCATATTTTTACACTTGGGTCTCTTAAGAGACTGTGCTAAAATTGTGTAGCCCAAAACTATTAGGTGCCCTAGGTAGAAAATAAAGGTCTTCCCTAGCATTCACCCACCCACTTTTATATATTATCATAGTTGATTTTTCCCAATGACACACCAAATGAAAAATATGCTTCTTTTCATATTTGCACTACTCTTAGTTGAAACTTTTTCCAATAATGTATTCATTGTTGAATGATGTTGAGTTGACCAAAACTGAGAGAGGTTAACATGGAGGGACCCCAAATCCATGAATTTATAATTTGTAAAAGTTGCTTCAATATTTTGAATTTCTCCAATACTTAATTGAAATTTAATAAATGGTTTACCTTCAACTTGATATGGAAAAGATGATGTTCATTCAACTTTAGATGGAAAATATGGTGTACCTTCAATTTGAGATGTGAAAGATGGTGTGACTCCAACTTGAGATATGAAAGATAATGTACCTTCAACTTGAGATTGGAAAGATGGTGTGCCTCCAACTTGAGATGTGAAATATGAAATGTCTTCAACTTGAAATTTGAAAGATGGTATGCCTCCAACTTTGAGATTGGAATTCCTCATTGTATAAAAGTTTGGTATTCATTCCTTTTTTTATATAAAATTATTCTCTCTTACCTTGAGTGTATGTTTCATATTCATCCTCAATTTGAAATGATGATATGTCTTCTTTTATGGTGTTCAATTTCCTACTTTCACAAAGTAGCCTTATTCCTTCTCTTTTCTTCACATTCTTAGCTTCATTCTTGTCCAGTGTTAGATTCCTTGGTCATTGCCTTGGAATAATGATGAATTATACATGTACCATGAATAATACATAGATATTAGATACATCATGGTGCAATAGAGAAAATTAATCTCATACACAAATCTCAAACTAATCTTAGAACTACCATTATAACCTTTAAAACTACTTTTGACACCTTTTTAAAATAATTGAAATCATTTATACTTGGATTATCACATGCTAGAACACTTATAACAACCATGGGTCAATCATAATAACCAATTATTAAAGTGACTAAATGATTATAAAGCTGTCATTGGTCTCTTCAGACTGCCATAAGTCTCTTATTATTGTTGTAGGTCTCTTAGGACAACCATAAGTTTCTTAATATTTTCATAGGTCTCTTAGGACTATCATAGTTTCTTAGGAATACAATAGATCTCTTAATGTTTTCATAAGTCCCTTAATACTATCATATGTGACTATCATAAGATACAAGGAATTGTAGGAGGCACTTTTCAATCTAAGCATGCAAGTATATAATCATGTAAGGATATATAGAAATGATTGTAAAGAATGCGTTGTGTAAAAATCATGTAATGGTTATGATGTTGTATCTAGCATGGGAAAATAATGGTTGTGGCCTTGAATTCTTATAAACACTCATTTTAGTACAATGGCATGAAAATATGTAATAATATGTAAAAGGAAGCATGACGCTTCCAAATAGAAATATGTGTCTATGAAAGTGAAATATGTAAAGAAGAAGCATGATGGTTTTGAATGGGAAGGCTTGATGCCCCCATTGTCATAAAGAGGGAATTAATTATGCCCCCAATATGATAAAAGGGAAGACATGATGCCCCTAATGTGATAAAATGGAATATGTGATACCCCCAATGTGATAAAATAGGTGTGACACTTCCCAATATTCTAACTATGAAAGATTAGATCAAATAAGAGACCTCATATGGGAAAATATAATGTAGTAAGGTCCAAATGTGTGTAAAAATCAAGGATTTGTGATGCCTCTAATGTGAAGATAAGGGAGTGGTGGCTCAAATGTAAAAATAGAATGCATGATGCCCTATAATGTAACTCAAAATATGTGGATGTAATTTCATAATCAATGTGTAATAATATCCAACTAGATAAGCATGAATTTAGAAATAAGTGATGTGTATGGATTTTATAATCAAAGCAAATGTATAGCTAAATACCCTTAGATGAGCATAATAGCACAATGAAGATCATGAGTGTGAGGGAAATCATGATTCCCCTAATATAAAGATATTTCAATAAAGGCCTAAGTTGTGAATAGAGATAAAATATAATGACCTTGATGCAATGGGTGTGGCATATACGAGTAAAATATGTGAAGAGGGAAGGAATTCTACACCTAACCTAATGTGGGAGCTTTAAAATTTTGATATATCAATGTAGGCTCAATATGTAACATTAAAAATAATAGTATGGAAATGTAGGATCATATACACGATAATTAGAACAAATTAAGCTCAATAAATGACTCTAGGAATTTGAGATAGAAATGTAAGAAATGCAAAGGCTTGAATGATGTATCGATATCATTTCAATAATAAATATGAAATAGTTGAAAACATAGAGGAATGACCATGGAAATAAAAATAAAATACAAAAAAATAACTAACATGATAAAAGATGAAAGGTTGTGGAATAAAAAGATAAGAAAAAGAAATTAGGAAACCCAAGTTGGAAATTAAAGAAAAAAGACAAAGGTGAGTAAATTTTAGTCATAAGTAGATGTAAACAAGAATATGAGGAACTATGTAAATAAGTGAGGGATCACAACATACATGGCATATTCAAAAAGTCCCAAACAAAAATTACACAAAGAAAAAGGAAGAAGTGACATGAACAATGCAATGTATATGTTCATATGTGTCAACATGGACCATTTAAGGTGTCTTCATATCATCAACACATTAAATAGGAACATTGTAACATAAACATAAAGCCAAGAAAAGGAATAAAAAAAGAACAAAAATAAATGAAAAGCATTTCAATTGAAAAATGGATAGATGTGTTTTGAGTCAACATTGTTGGGCTGCAATGAAGTGAATTGACACTATGATATGTAGCACATGAACTATGTTGACAAGGTGGCATGCAAAAAAGGTAGAAAGACAAAGATATCATACCTTAAACTTTGGGATTCAATTTCAGCAATTGCACAATGTTGTCTATTTCATTTTTGGCTTCACTCCTCCAAGATTTGAGCTTTTTTCAAACTTCCTTCATATTCAATGTTCAATTCCATATCAATATAATTTAGAATTAGTAATAACATTCCAACACTAGGAGCATGAAAATTTTAGTATATAGAACCAAAATCAACCTAAAAATATACAATTTACTTCTTCTACATTGACAAAACAAAAAAAAGGCTGTGGAATTGTTAAAAAATGATTAATATTCTATTAATGCCATGAAAAGTGTGTTTCTATGTTGAATAAAGTGTAGATTTCAAAAAAATAAAAGAGCATTTGAGTCATACATTATGAGTTCCCCATGCCTTTTTACCATTTTTTATGATTCCAAGAAACAAGATAATGTTATAATGTGCTCACATTATAACCTACATTAAAAATTTCAACAAGGAGAGAGGGGAGAGTTAGAGAGGGAGGGAAGGAAGGAGGGAGGGTGAGACACAGAGAGAGGCAAAGATAGATAGATAGAGAGAGAGAGAGAGAGAGAGAGAGAGAGAGAGAGAGAGAGAGAGAGAGAGAGAGAGAGAGAGAGAGAGAGAGAGAGAGAGAGAGGATATTTGTGGGATAGTTGTACCATGATTTCAGGTTTATGATGAAGAATAATTTATGGATGCATACATTCTTATGATTTATGATTATATATTTATGTATGAATGTGATATATAGGTTTAGATTTATATATGGATATTCATGTTTATGATAAATATTGCTTGATCACGAATGTGTATGATTATATGATGTATAATTTATGATGATGTAGGAGGCTCATGTGAATATTATGCACCATGTATATAAGCTCCATGAACTCTAATAGATGAATAGGATAATGGATCAATATGATAACTATTTTTTTGTGTAGACTCCTTACTAGTAGCAATGACAACATAAGAAAAATAAGCCTTAGTAGAGACCATAAGAAAATAAGGCTAGTGTTGATTCTTCTTACTCTTTGAAGAAGAGAACTCTTTAGGAGTTTAGTGTCATAAATTGTCACCCTTGACAATTTCACACTATGTTTTTCTCCCCTTTAAGTTATTGGACCTAATTAAGCTCCTAATTTCCAAAATTATGTATTCCATGGCTTATTTTAAATATTTTATGACAATTCACAAGCATAAAATAGTTTTTTTCATTTAATACTTTGTCCTCGACACTTTAAACCCCTAAAAATAGGGTTGAGACACTGGTTCCTATGTCCCCCTATTTTGGATCCAAATTCAAATATGCCGGTTTCGATATTTTATTATTTGAAATTCAAATATTTAAAGTTGATTTTCGAGATTTAATTTTCAGGAAATTAGAATAATAGCATATAAATACCTATTTATTGCATCATTTGAACATTAAGTAAAATTAACAAGCGAGAGGTGAATATTAAGAAAAATTATTATGATCAAGAACAATTCAAGAGAAGCCATTAGAGATTTATTGCAGCAATTCAAGATCCAACATCATGTCAAGTTTTATGTGAGATTTTTTCATGTTCTATGTTTTGTGAAGGCTAACCCTTGTTGTAGGTCTCTAAAGAAATTCAAGCATTCAAGCAAGATCAAGAAAGTGAGATCCAAGACCTTGAGGTGATTTGCATGACTTCAATCCTTCAAGGAATCCATTGAAGGGTGGTGAGTTATATCACTTTTTGATTGCATCATTCCTTCCTATCCATTGTCATTTATCATTGACATTGCCATTATGGAAGTGGAAACACTTACGCGGGGTTTGACTAAGGCAAGCCCCTAAATGGCCCAACATTTCCTATCTTTGTGAATGTGCAGGTTTCAAATGTTTTGAAGATCAAAAGAAGTATGAAGACACTTTATTCATTGTTGCATTTGAAACCCTAGGTATTGAAAAATCAAGTAAACTCAATTTTATAAATATCTAATAACGATCCAAGTTTGTAGATGGAAAAAAAAAAGGATAGATTCAACATCAGAGGACTACGAAAATAGATCTAAAAAATATCTAGTAGGACAATGGTGCCCCTGAAACCAACATCCCAAAAAATAAAGTTGAAATTTATATCACAAGTGCATAGTGTCCTCTCCTTTTTGTTTCTATTGTCCAATTTCCTCTGTGATATCTCAAATTTTTTGTATTAGTATCAAAATATTATTTTGCATCATTAAGTTAGTAAGATCATTGCATTTCATTATTAGGTCATTTTTATATTTGATTAAGGGTTGGTTGACTCACCTTTCAGGCTATAATTCAACTTCATACCTTGTCCAAATCCATCAAACCCCCATTCCATATTTACATTCATACATCCCCCACAACCACAACAACACATATACATACACATAAATGAAATTAGGGAAAGGTGTCAAACCTTAAGGTGAAAACTAAAAGGGTTCCCTTTCTCTACCATTTCAAGGAGTTAGGTTCTTAATAGTCATATAGAGTTTTTAATCATATCTATAGTTACTCAAGGTTTAAATAATTGAGTAGGTCTTGTTCTATGCATCCAAATAACATTGCATCATGCTATAAATATGGGAAATATGGTCATATCTTGAGATCTTGTTTATAATGGTTAGTTACATTTGGTGGTTGGGAGGCCTTTAGTTCTTATTATATGGTGGGGGATGTTAGTTAATGCCACTAATTGTGTAATCTATATATGTGGGATAACCAACCACTAGGACATATACTAGGAAATTATTAAGAATATTCCATGTATACCCTAAACCCTATATGCTAAACCCTAAAACCTAACATTAATAATATAACACTAAAATCTTAAAAATTAAATTTAATCCCTAAACCATTAATGCTCAACCCTCCCTTATCAACCATAAATCCTAAACCCCAAACCCTAGGCCCTAAACCGTAAATCCTATATGCTAAACCTTCAAATTTAACATTAATAATTTAATAATAAAACCTAAAAAATTAAATTAAATCCCTAAACCCTCAATTCTCAACCCTCCCTTATCACCTATAAACCATAAACCCTAAACCCTATATGTTAAATCCTAAAACCCGACATTATTAATTTAACATTAAAACCTAAAAATTAAATTTAATACCTAAACCCTCAATGCTCAACACTGCATCATATACCATTAACCTCTTAACCCTAAGACTTATATGCTAAATCCTAAAACCTGGCATTAATAATATAACAGTAAGCCTAAAAAAATAAATTTAATATGTAAACCCTTAATGCTCAACCTTCCCTTATCAATCATAAACCCTAATTCCTAAACCTTAGGCTCTAAACCCTAAATTCCAAACCCCGTACGCTAAACCCTAAAACTTAATATTAATAATTTAACAATAAAACCTAAAAAATAAATTTAATCCTTAAACCTTGAATGCTCAACCCTACATCATCAACCATAAATCCTAAACCCTAGGCCCTAAACCATATATGTTAAACCTTAAAACTTGGCATTAATCATATAACACTAAAACCTAAAAAACAAAATTTGACGCTCAACATTCAAATCTACATCATCAATTGTAAACCCTAAAACCTGACATTAATAACACTAAAACCTAAAAAATTGAATTTAATCCCTAAACCCTCAATGCTCAACATCATCAACTCTAAACCCTAATTCTAACGCTATACACTATATGTTAAACACTAAAACTTGACATTAATAATCTAACACTAAAACCTAAAAAAAATTAATCCCTAAACCCTCAACATTGAACCCTACATCATAAACCATCAACCTTAAACCCTAAAGAGAGGTAGGGAGGGAGGGAGGTAGGGATGGAGAGGTAGAGAAGAGAGAGAGAGGTAGAGAAAAAGGGAGGGAGGGAGAGAGAGAGGGTGGGAGGGAGAGGTGGGTAGAGAGAGGGAGAGGGGAGATAGAAATAGAGAATGAAAGAGGGAGAGATGGAGAGGTAGAGAGGGGAGAGAGAGGTGATATAGAGAGTAGAGAGGGAAGGAGTGAGGAGAGGGGAGAGAGAGAGAGAGAGAGAGAGAGAGAGAGAGAGAGAGAGGGGTAGGGTGGGACAAGGGGGGGAGTTTTTCTTCACAAAAATGCAAGTTTATTATAATGTGCTCATGTTTATGTGAAGAGAAAGAGAGGGAGTGCGAGGAGAGTCATTTTTCTTCACAAAAATGTGAGTGCATTATAATGTGCTCATGTTATTACCTAATTTGGGACTTTCCAACCCTTAGGGTTGGATTTTCCTTGGGCACTCAACCCAAAGGGTTGGATTTGCATATCAATGACCATAAACATTTTTTTGGTAAATTATAAAATAATGACACAATATCGAGCATGCTCTCCATCAGGTTTACATGTCTTTCAATGGAAAGTTACAAAAAATAACACAGTAACATTGAGCTCCCTTTTAGGTTTTTAACAATGTAATTCTTTTTATGCTTTTAATATTTTAAGATTTTGATCTTTAATTTTTTCTATTGCCTTTATTTTTTGTCAAAAACCTATGTATGGTAATTTTGGTTTCATTTTTTACTCGTTCAACAAAATTTTCAATTAGTTTTTGAATGTTGAGAAATGGTGCCTCAAATGTACTGGTGTTCGGGCCTCTGCATTGTTGAATAGATAGTTGAATATTGTTAGGACAAAGTTACTAGTCCGATCAAAATCCTATTGGTGGGAAATGGTTTGTTACTTAGATCGTTGGATTTCAAGTTTTTCTAACTTAAGTCACGGGGTTCTAAAGTTTCATAACCTCCTGACTTAGCGGTTTTGAGGTTCTCTTTATTATCGGTGTTTCATGGGTTTTCAGAACTTTGTAACCTCTGACAAGAGGTTCTGAGGTTTGGGTTTTTAGTGACTTAGTGGATGGAGCAATGGTCATTTCGAGGTGACATAGGGTGGTCGGAGGGATATGGATTGAAGTCTCTTCAATGATCTAATATGACTTTGATAGTTGGGAGCTAATGACGATTATGTTGATTGGTGACACTCAACTAGCATGGAAGGTGTAACAATTGGTTCCTGAAATGCCTGAGAAATATGTATGTCGATGGGACAAACGAAGTTTGGTGGGATAGGTTTGAACTGTATTGTAACCGTTTATCTATGCAAGTTGAGTCAAACCATTTCCTGTTGGTTGAGAACGAATGTTATAAAATTTTGAATGTTATGCAATGTTAGAGTGAAGGAAATAGAATAGGGTAATTTTGTCGAGTTCTCTCTAGAATGGAACAAGATGTAAACTTTGCAAAGGCTTAGAGACTTAATTTTTTTTGTAACTGTATTATGTTGTTGAATAATACAATGGCGGTTTAGGCTTTTGGAGTGTGGGGTTTTTTTACCCGTAAGGGTTTTCCCCACGTAAATCTTGTGTGTTCATGTTGTCTATTTCATCTTTCATGGTAGTAGGTTCTATTTGTTGAATCTGTTAATGGTGTTGTTGGAACTAGTTTAATTAGCATTAACTTTTCTCTAAGGTTCGGTGTGGGAGATGAACTATGTTTGATTCTGCTTTGTGGCATAGTAGTGCATGTCTTTGAGGCAATTTAAAGGAATAAAATTTAATGATGGTACTCTTGTTCTTAGATGTTCTTTCTGAGATGACCAAAATTTTCCAACAAGCGGTATTAGAGCCTTCTTCTAGGATTTGATTCTTCCTAGTGTGTTGTTGGTTCTGGGTATTCCTTCTGTGAATATCTCTTAGGGTGGTAGGCTTGAGGAAATCTGAAGGAATCAGTTGATGGATTAATCCTTTGGTGAGTAGAAATTCTTGCTCTTTTGTTTGATTTTCAAGAGACAACATGCAGTATGAAGGATTGGGAAGATGGAGAAACTTGAGTTGGTCATATTGAAATGACGTGACGTGAAGCTCATGAGTTGGCAGTGCTATAATCTTGATGCATGGGGTGGAATAATTTGCTTTGTGGTTGAGTTGTAGAAAATATTTCATATTGGGTGTCTGTGTGAGAGGCTCCTTGATGATATGGAGAATTTTGAGTTTTTATTCAACATGGAGTATTGTGCTTATGTTGGATGTGTTTCCTAGTATTGGAAGGCATAGTTTTTTCTATTACCCTAGTTGAATGTAGGCTATGGAATTGATCATTGGATGGTCTGGAAGCTCCTGTAATAACCTATCTCTCTCTTGGATGCATGTGCATGTTGATGGTTTTGGAGTTGGATTGATATGGGCCTAGAGTTCCCGAACTATTGTTTCCTTTTAAGGATGTATTGTGCTTGCATTACTCAAACCCATGTTCTTTGGATATGAGGGTTTTATAGATTTACGTTTAAAGAATCTATGGTTATGCATATTCATGATAATCCTTTATTCTGGTTTAACTATTATGGTGATTATGTTTCATACTTTTAAGTTGTCCAGATGTGAAGTGGATATGGGTGTGCATGGGTGTTCTCAAACATATTGGTTTTGCAGGTTTTACATGGTCAAGAAAACTTGTGGTTTTGTGGAGCTATTGTTAAACTATTTTCTAGACCCTAGCTTGTTGGGGTGTTGTTGGATGAGATAGTTGCAGTTCTACATGTATGATTCATGCATGGTGTGAGAAGGTATGATTATGTCTCTGCATGAGAGTGTTGGTATGTGGTTAGTCACTCATCATTCTTGTGGTGGTGCTTGGTGGATTCCTTAACTATGGTGGTCATTGTGGACATGATTGGGGAATCAGATCTAAGCATGATCTAGTGCTAGAGTCATGTTGTCTACATGGTAAATTCTCTTTGATACCTCAGTTTTGCAATTTCTAGTGTGATGATGGGTTTTCATGTTTCAATGTTTGAATCTACAAGTTATGCAGTTGTATGCATTGATCACCCATTTAGTTGTAGTGGGATAACTTGGAACTGGACTATCTATATCCATGAGGTTGATTAAGTGTTGATGTAGATTTGTCAGCTGGCCTTGTCTCTAGTCACTTTTGTATTGGTTTGGTTGCTTTGAGATGAGAGGTTAGATGATAAGAGAGTACCTGGGTAGTTGGTGTTGGGGTCCTATAGCATGAGTGTCATGATGTCATGGATATCTTGGGTACATTGGTTTGTGAAATCTTTTCACAGTGATGGTTATTTCTACTTGGTTTTGGAGATCTTAGTGTTGCTTGGTATTGTTGTCAGATGGATATGTTAATGAGTGGACCTAGAATATTTTTAGCATAGAAAATGTTTAATTGTGTGCTTGGAAAGCTCGGTTATCATGGTTTAGTGGGAGATTTAGCAATGACTGTATATTCATCATTATGTGTTGAACGATCTTCTTTAGTGTTGCAGATGTTACTAGGAGGAGCTCTTAGATCCTGTTGTTGCAGAAGGGCTCTTTCAAATTTGCATGGACACTATTTGGAGATGGCTCATCTTTGTGATATTGAATATATGAAACATCTTCGAGCCATGGAGGAATCTTGTGAGTTTTTGGTCGAGGTGTTGGTGATGCTTGACAAGTGATGCTGGTTTAGAAGCTTGTTTATTTTATGTCATGGTATACTCTTGATTGTGCATTAGAGTTTTTGCATAATTTTTTCTTCTTGAGACCATGTTATGTTCACCTGGAGCATGGGATCTCCTAAGGGGGATGGTAAGATCATGATGTCATGATAAGTTCCTAGTTCAAATGATTGGATCTTTGACAGTGGTCTAGTAATTCTTTGTGTTTTGGGTACATTGATTATATGCTTGAGAACTTCATGATAGTACAGTGATGCAATTTAGAGTTTAGCATGGAGTAATTGTTAGTAGGTGCTCATGGAGAATAAGGTGAGACTGTAATTCTCTTGAGATTAAAAGTATACTAAAATGGTTACTCTTGGTGAGATTTCAGTAGAAAGTTTGAGGAGCCTACACCTTGGTTGCATGTGAGTTCAACAGAGACAAATGAGGAGATTGCTCTTGGATAAGTCATGAGGACTTAGTTACCCTGGAGGAGCATTCTAATTCCCCACTCTTGGTCTACTCGGTAGATTATCATTTGAAATTTATTGCCCATTATTGCTTTCAAATGTGTTATGTTTGTGATTTTATTCTCTTGGAATGAGTTGATTCATGATGATTGGCTTTGGATACTCATTTGAGGATTGGTTTACCATGTGTATATATGTTGTATCTTTCATAGATATGGATCTTGAGCTTTGAAGTTAGTTATGAAGGATTCATTTGAAGGATGTTTGGCATGGTCATCTCCTTGTATATTTGTCATGCATTTTTTGAAGGGCTATTAAGGAGATGGTTTTACGGATTGTTTTCCTGAGGTGGAAAATGGAAGAGTTTGATCTTCTTGGAGAAGCTTACATCCATATAAGTACATATTTATATGGTTTTTTTGATCTTGAAGGTTGAATGGTTGCATGTTGTTATGTTGTTCTCTTTGGGGTGTTGTGAAGGAGATCAAACTTGATATAGTTGGAATTTGGAGGTGTATGTAGGAGGATTTTCTATAGGTACATGATGTGCAGTAGTTACTCTCTTTGTTCTTGGTCATCTTCCTAAATTTTTGGCTTCACATTACATTGATATGAGGTTGTTCTTTATGTCTTTCCTTTGTTGGGTGTGTAAAGAACTTGGGAGATCTATGAAGACTTGTGGTGAGAGTTGTTCTTATAGGTTAAGTTGGTTTACAAATTTTCCATATCATTGTGGATGGTTCCTTGAAACTACATGTTTATACTTTCTATGTTATGCTATTGGTAGACTTGGTATGCCTTGATATTTTTAGATTCATTACCCATGTAGTGGGAGTTCTTGGATGTGTTTTTTCTTCTTCAACTGGTTGGCACATGGAGCTTGTATTTGTTGTTGTTGGGTTGGTTATGGAGTGGAATCAATTTTATGATGTTAATACCTTGGAGGTATGTGTGATTGGATGGATTAGAACTTGTTGTGGGTACTATTTTTCTAGTCATGTGGGTTAATCAACTATATGGGAGCATTAGTTGTATGGTTGTTGTTCTAGCTAGTGTTCTATCTTGTTTTTTGGAGGATCGCTTCACAATTGTGTTCTAGTTTGGGGATTTGAAGTTGATATTACTTATGTATAGCTTGTGAACATAGTGGTGTGGTGGCAATGTGTTGAAACCCTTGTTGTCAGTTGGTTCTATTGTTGGTGTCTCAGATTAGACTGGTGAATTTACACCATGGCTTGTTCCTTTTCTTTGAAGTATGGTTGGAACTATTGCCTGAGATGGTGGACATTATAGATGTTGTTTCAGGTGTCCTAGGTGATATAGATGATTCATGTGTTTATTGGTAGGCAGTGTGTTCTTCAGAAAGTGGGAGAATGTTGAGAAATGGTGCCTCAAACGTATTGGTGTTTAGGCCTTTACATTGTCAAATAGACGGTTGAATATCACTAGGACAAAGTTACTAGTCTGATCGAAATCTCATTGGCTGGAAATGGTTTGTTACTTAAGTTGTTGGATTTCAAGTTTTTCTAACTTAGTCACGGGGTTCTAATGTTTCATAACCTCTCGACTTAGTAGCTTTGAGGTTCTCTTTGTTGGTGGCATTTCATGGGTTTTCAAAACTTCGTAACCTCTGACAAGAGGTTTTGAGGTTCGAGTTTTTAGCAACTTAGCAGATGGAGCGATGGTAATTTCAGGGTGACATAGGGTGGTCAGAGGGACATGGCTTGAAGTCTCTTCGATGACCCGATATGACTTTGATGGTTGGGAGCTAATGATGGTTATGTTTTTTGGTGACACTTGGCTAGCATGGAAGGTGTAACGATCAGTTCCTTAAACACCTGAGAAATGTGTATGTTGATGGGACAAAGGGAGTTTGGTGGGACAGGTTTGAACTATATTGTAACCGTTTGTCTATGGAAGTTGAATCAAACTATTTCATGTTGGTTGAGAATGAATGTTATGCAATGTTAGAGTGAGGGAAATAGAACAAGGTAATGTTGTTGAGTTCTCTCTAGAATGGAACAAGATGTAAACTTTGTAAAGGCTTAGAGCCTGAATTGTATTTGTAATTGTATTCTATTGTTGAATAATACAATGGTGATCTGGGCTTTTGGAGTGTGGATTTTTTTACCCGTAAGGATTTTCCCCACATAAATCTTGTGTGTTCATGTTGTTTGTTTCATCTTTCATGGTAGGGTTATGTTTATTGAATCTGTTAATGGTGTTGTTGGAAATGGTTTAATTAGCATTAACTTTCCTCTAAGGTTCAATGTGGGAAATGAACTATGTTTGATTCCACCTTGTGGCATATAGTACGTGTCTTTGAGGCAATCTAAAGGAATAAAATTTAATGAAGGTGTTGTTGTTCTTAGATGTTCTTTTTGAGATGACCAAACTTTCTCAACGCCAAATAATTTAGGGAGGAGCACACTTTATTTTTTTATTTTTTAAGATATGTCCACTTTGAAAATTAGTAAAAAATTATATATTCATTAAAAATTATCAAAATAAATTAATCATAAACTACATGGTGTTAGCTAAGTTTTCACTGAAGTGATTTTTGAAATACTAAAATAAAGATAACATTTTAGGGGGCCGGAAATTTTATTATGTTTTTTGATAAAAATGACAGAATTTTGTGTGGCCCCCATTTGAACCCCTTAATGTCCACCATTTTCAAAAAAATATTTTAGAAAGTAGATTCAGATCACTATGACTCTTGTTCTTGTTGTGTCTTCAAATTTTGAGCATAAATATCTTCAATTTCTCATCTAAGATTGGTTTTTCCATATTTTATAAAAATAATTGACATCTTAAGACCCCCTTTTGGTCCCCCATTTACATCCACATACCCTTATTGCAATTCTCACAGTTCTCCTTGGTTTAGGATTGAAGCTTGTAAAATGAGCTTGGCTAGTAAATAATGATTTTATCTTATTAGTATTTATTAGTTAGCTATATATTTTATAACTCACTAATTTCTTATTTTATGGCTTTTTTAAGTAATATAAATCTATTTTGATTTATCTACGTAGTCCATAACTAAGTATTTCCTTCATAAATTTATTGCAAATCAAGTTTTGAATCATTTTTTTACATCAATTACATTTGATTGTAAATTGAGTTTAAAGACTATTAAAATAATTTTAGATTCCATACATAATAACATCAACACCTTGTTATATTATCTTCACTTTTTAGAGTGTTATGAATGGGGGATCCATCACACATTCTTTTGTTATCATTTCTCTTTTTTGGGTGGTGTGTCCTCATTATAAATACACATACAAAAAAATTGAGTGTACATAATTCACTATGGTTAGTAGTGTAACCCTTAGTATCTAAGTGTTATAACAACAAAAATAAATTAGGTGCATTATGCTTATTCCCATTTGTATATGTATATGGGTAGACATGACAATCAAAACCAAAGAATGAGAAAAAAATTAAGATAAATATACCCCCATTTCTAAATAAGAGGAAACAAATGAAGGAGACAGGGAACAAGAAGCTCCTAAGAAGTTTCTAACACAACTAAAGAAAGAAAAATTAATAGCGTCATAAACATACTAGGTAGAGTTACTACACTAGAAAAGATAGAAGAATCGATGGATTCAAAAAGGTTGTATAGGTCACTCGTCACATAGGGGAAGCTCCTAAAAATAGCTCAAATAAATGTATTGGTTTCCACAAAGAATAAATAAATAAATTATGATAGTCAAATCAATTCTTCATTGCATCTCTACCAATCTCGACATAATAAGAAAAATAATGGAATTTTTTCTAGAATAATGTGTTACCATACTACTATAGAAAAGGAAAGAGGACATAGACATATAAGATAATATGATAAAAGAGGCACTAGATACAATTATGGTGAATTAATCACTAGAGAGGAAGGAAAAATTAATACAACTACAAACTAAGGAGCTCTAGTCTAAGCAAAGGGTGGACACCATCATCTCACAAGTAGGTAAAGAAAAGGAAAGGGTGAAACAAGAGACTTTATAGGCTAGACATAAATCCTACAATACAATAGTGGAAGAATAAAAATGACAAATGGAAACCCATCAAAAATAAATGACAAAGGAGGTGGCCACAAATGCCATCATAGAAACACATTAATAAGAAGTGATAAATTAAGTGGTCATGGAGACCTCTACAAAGGGAAAATATGAATAGAAGGAGCACTCCCAAAAATAGGTGACAAAGCGAGAAAGAGAACAATCAATGACCAATATAGAGGCTACACAAAATAACCAAATCTTTCCTTCCACATCCACATTCAAACCATCAAACCCAATGCAAAATATTAAGGATTTATTGGCACAACAAAATCAAATCCAACCAATAACTTCATTGACATCACTCCACTCCATTATTGGTTCCCAAGTAGATTTACTAAAGTTTCAAATAGGTGACATATTACAAAATACTACAAGGAAGGATATCTTGAAATAATATATGGAGATAAAAGAAACCATTGAGAGTTTCATCACTGCCATTCATAATAAATTATTACAAGTCACCAAATATGCATCAACCCTGCTAGACCAAAAAATACAACAATTAAAAAACATGGGATACTTATAGAAATGCAGAAGCAATTAGACATAATCAAATAAAAACTACTATCAAAGATAGAAAAGAAGCAATTTGAAGAGATAAGGAAGAAATATAACAATGGACACATAAAGCTTGAAGTTAAAGAAAAAATATGCAAACAAAAATGAATAGTATTAATACATTATATCATTTTTCCTATGATGGCCAACTTTAACCAAAGCCTTAAGATTTCAAATGGATATTATTTTAAAAATAATATTATGAATTCATATCCAAATTATGAGCTAATAAATCATTTGGATGGGAATATAAGATTTGGATAGGAATATCAAATACATCTTGAAACTCCCCACAACCATTACTAGTAGGTACATCACCAAATAAAAGGCATAAGATCTTAGAATAAAAACTTAAGTGATGTTTTTAGTCTAAGAATAGCACATCTTAGAATTCTACTAACAAAGGCCAAGAAAGTGGTTAAATCCATTCAAATGCCTACCAAATCTAGTGAAGGAGAGAATATATTAATGCAAATGTATGGAAAAATTAAACTATTGTAATAGAAAACCAAATAATTAGATGTTACATTTACCTAGCTTAAGGGTATATATAAAAACATATTTCAACAAACAAGAATAGAATAGAATTTTTTAGATAACAAAACTTTTGGAAGAATCAAGTGTCTCAATCAAGACAAAGTCAAGATGTCTTAAAGACAAGACAAAGTTTCAAAAGGGGGATAATATTGGCACAATAGAGTCAATTTTACAACATGGAAAGCCTTGAAAACATGAGATGAACATGCAAGTTAGTCCCTAGAGTTGAAATTTCAACTCCTTATCTATCATAGGCTAAGCATAAAATTGGTTGAAAAAATGGATTGAAAAAATCAAATAACATAATTAAAGGCTCACAAAAAATAAATATGTTCTCATAATTAAAGGAGATTTTTACAATTCACAATGCAATAATCAACAAAATGAGAATACATAATGCACATAAAACATTGACAAGAATCAAAATTTCTAGAACAACAACCGATATTAATGCTTATAAGATAGATTAAACACTACATAGAATCAACTCTAGAAACATGCATAGAGTTTCCCCTGTGTGTAACTATGAGAAGAGAGATTATGTTCATGCATCAAGATCAAAAACTCAATTTTATTAAATAAAATATATAAGAAAGATCATGCATTAGGCTCAAAATATTGGCTACAAATCCCAATTCAAACCTATTATGAGTTATGTAGACCAATATTTATAATTGAACTCCTAACCCACTTAATGATTTACCTAAAAAACAAGAATTTCAAATTTCAAATCGACAAAGAAGAGGATAACTATGTGAATTTGACACCTTGATTCCCATGTTGGTGGTTGGAATTTACTACATGGGCCAAGGGTACATGGTTATTGAAATCCCTTGTGTAGTATCATATTGTATATCTTTTGCAAAATAATTCTTCTATTGTACACTTAATAGCATAGAAATTTGTTGGTCATCAATGTTGGATCAATATCTATGAGGAAGTTTTAAATTTTAGATGTGACAAATCTCTACCCAAATTATTTTGGAGCTAATTATTAGCTTATGGATGTCATAGAGGATACATTGATGTGGATATTTTTCCACCAAGGAGTATCACTAAGGATATTTTCATTAAAATTATTGTGCATCCAACAAACCATGGGATAAAGTTAGTGGTGGTAAATAGATAGCTCATTCTATCCCAAGGTGAGATTGTCAATTTGATTTTCAAGAACTCTCAAGAACATACCATGTGGCATTATTTATAACATAACTAATGATTTTTAAGAAAAGATAAGTGGGTCCTATCAACATTATTATATTAGTGCACCATCAATAAAGACCCAATAGTTTAAGTGGACCAATAGTGGGGCTTTGTAAATGAATCTACATTTAATATATAAAAAACGCCTATGAACCATTAGATCTTATTTTCCTTAGCACATATAATGACACACTTAGAACATTTTCTAGCATGCACAAAATACAAATAAAAACTAAAAATTTGAGAAACATGGGCAATATGTCACTATCACAAGGTATTCTTCTTCAACCATAACTAAAGAAAAATGATTTTGTTCCTATAATGAATTGTAAGATTTGGCTATGAAGATAGCCACCCAAGATCTAAAGGCCTATGGAAAGCACAAAATACTCAGAAGATCAATATGCCAAGAATAAATTGTATTCCTATCAATGAATGAAAAAAAAGTCAATATACAAATGTAGTAGAGACCCCTTGGTTATATATATAGCCAAGGTGAGATGCAAGATGTCATAGGATTATGACAAGTGTCTTAATCATATGACATGAGACAACTAGACACAATTACCTAGGTCACATGTGTTAGTTATCAAAAGATAAGATAACAATTAATGATAAAAAAACACCTTCTAGAAAGAATCTTACAACCTAAGTAAACTTAACATGTGAATATATCCCCTAAGTCCCTAGTAAGTGAAATAACTAGGTACAAGACATTTATTCACACCAAAACCCCCCCTTAAGTGCAACTTGGGAGGAAGATTATTATGCAAATGACTCAAATATGGGTCCCGGCTACAAGGCCATGTTAGTTACCCATGTAAAAATGTAATGCAATCCCTCAAAAATGGGGAAAGGGAGAAAACCCAATGGGAAAAAAATCCCCCCCAAAAGAGAGAAACCGAAACAAAAACTGCACTTAAAAAGAAGAGAAGGACAAAACCTTGAGGAGGAAAAATTCCCCCAAAGAGAGAAAGAGGAAGGTCAAGTGACCCCCCCTAGGGAAACATCCTGCACCCCCAAGAGAGCCTGAAAATGGTGATATGTACTCTCAGTGAAGGGTTTGGTGAAGATATCTACAACCTGCTTTGTTGTAGGACAATACTGCAAATCAATGACCTGCTCCTATATCAACTCCCTGATGTAGTGCATATGGATCTCAATGTGTTTGGTCCATTGATGTTGAATTGGGTTCTTCGAGATCTAGATGGCACTCTAATCATCACAATGGAGGACTGTGGGCCATGGAATGGTGAAGCCAAACTCAATCAGAATAGTTTGAAGCCAAATAGTCGCAGTAGTGGCATTAACAACTCCTTGATACTCAACCTCAGTCAAAGAGAGAGCAATAGCATGTTGCTTCTTACTCTACCAACAAATGGGGCCAGAACCAAGGTGAAAGTTATAGGAAAAAGTGGACTTATGATCATCAAGATTGCCAGCCCAATCAAAATTTGTATATCCAACCAAGTTGAGTCTTGTGCCTACTACATAGTGAATCCCATAATGTGGTGTACCCTATATGTAATGAAAGATGTGTTTGGTGACTTTCCAATGAAGCTCATGTGGTTCCTGCATGAAGCGTGAAACCATGCCAACCGCAAAGGAAATATCAGGGTGTGTGTGAGTCAATTAGATGAGGCTCCCAACAAGTTGACAATACAAAGTGGCATCAATGAGTGGAGTAGAACACTTGGCCTCAAGTTTGACTCATGATAGAAAGGGAGTAGGTCCAGCCTTACAATCAGACATGTGGAACCGAGCTAGAAGGTCAAGAGCATACTTGGGCTGAGCAAGAGTGATCCCGAAAGAGGACTGTGTGATCTCGATCCTAAGAAAGTAGTGCAAGAGGCCCAAGTCAGTCATAGCAAACCTGTCATGCAGAGAATATTTGACTCTACCAATGATGGGTGATGTACTCCCAGTAATGATCAAGTCATCAACATAGAGAACAAGAAGCAAGTGAGAGTCATCCTATTGAAAAATGTAGACATTCAAATTTGAGTGGCACCTAAAGAATCCTGTTGAGAGAAGAAAGGATTCCATCTTGGCATACCAAGCCCGAGGGGCCTATTTGAGGCCATAGAGAGACTTCCTCAATGTGAAAACCAAAGAATAATCTTGAACAAATCTATGTGGCTGCTCCATGTAAATCTCCTCTTCAAGATATCTGTGAAGAAATGCACTCTTCACATCCATCTAATGGACAGCCAATCCATGAGTTTCTGCAATGGCAAGAGTCAAGAGAATGGAGTTCATCTTAGCAACAGGGGCAAAGGTTTCTGTGCAATCAATACCAGGAACTTGTGAGAAACCTTTATCCACAAGTTGTGCTTTGAACTTTTCCACCATTCCATCCATTGCATATTTGGTTTGATAGATCCACTTACATTGAACCATTTTTCTCCCCTTAGGAAGAGGAACTAAGTCCCATGCGTGATTCATCATCAAGGAACTATACTCTTCCTCCATTGTTGAATCCCATTCAAGAATTTCTAGAGCCTCTTTAAAGGATTGTGGATCTGAAGCAGTAGAAATGAAGACATGTGGAAGATTTTCATGTTGTGACCGAGTCCTTCGAGTGTCTAAAGGATCCCCAAAAAAATTTCCTACTGACTCAAGAGTCTATTGAGCCCAACGAGGTCATGAAGATGATGGGGATGAAGGACGAGATCCCTAAGCCTCTAAATGATAACCTTGCAAAGGTGAAACCCTATGAGTAGGAGGTGAGGTAGAATCATCTGAGTCACTATCATCTGAGTCCACTATGGAGGAAGGATGAGGAGGATCAATAGTCAAGCTAGGAGAGCTTTCCTCAAAGTGAACATTCCTCTCAATGAATAGCTCATGTGTCTCTTGATCCAAGAGTTGAAACCCTTTGACACCATTTGGATATCCAACAAATATGTAAGGCCTGATTTGAGGTTCCAATGCCTTGCACTTCTTTGGAGGAATGTGTGCCCAAGCTGGAGAGCCAAAAACTCAAAAAAATTGCACAATCGGTTTTCTACCACACCAAGCCTCAAAAGGAGTCATGTCTTTCAATGCCTTGTGGGGAACCTGATTTTGAATGTATGTAGCATAGTTAATGGCTTCAACCCAAAATTTTGGACCAAGAGAACAAGCGTGAATCATGAAGCTAGCCATTTCCTTGAGGGTCCTATTTTTCCTTTCTGTAACACCATTCTGCTATGGTGTGTATGCAATTGAATGCTAAAGATCAATCCCTTCAAGAGTACACAATTGCACAAGGTTGTGGTTCACATATTCTCGACCATTGTCTGTATAAAGAATCTTGATTTACTTTGCATATTGCTTCTCAATATGAGCCTTGAAATTTTAAGACTTCATTCTTTTGGCAAAGAAAGTAGACCCAAGTGAATCTAGAGTAGTCATCAATGAAGGTGAGTGCATAGCGAGCCTTGCTAAAGGACAAGACTGGAAATGGGCCTGCTGATCACTATGAACCAATTGAAGAACTTCGAAAGCCCTTCAAGACTTCCCTTTTTCAAACTTCTCTTTTGGATGCTTACCAATTTCATAACTAGGACATACACCATCTGAAAAGCTGATATGAGGGAGACTTGTGACCATATCCTATGAGCTAAGTTGTTGAAGATAATAGTAGTTCAAGTGTTAAAACCTCTCATGCCATAACATACTCACTAAATCTAAATGAGTAAGCAATGACATAGAAGGATAATGAGGCACAAAGTAAGAAAAGTGGTATAGCTGAGACTCGTGATTGGCCTTTCCCCTTGCAACAAAGGCATTATCCTCAAGATATTTGACCACAACTGTGTCTGGAGAAAACTCAACCTTCTTTCCATTCCCAAGATGAGTGATTTGGTAGACTGAAAGAAGGTTGGCACACAAGTTAGGAACACAAAGAACATTCTCAAATAATCCATCATCCATGTCAATCAAACCTTTTCCAACAACATCCACTTGAGTATCATCACCTATAAGAATGTGTGGTACTATACAAGGCTCCAATGAAGAAAACTATTCTTTGTCAGAACCCATGTGATGTGTATCACCCGAGTCAATTATCCATTGTTGTGATGATCCTATGGCTGCAACAAGAGTCTATCCTTCTCCTTTCTTTGATTGTGAAGAATTATAAGGAAATGCTTCCTTTTTGTAGGAAGATGGCAAGTTGATGATATTCTTCTTGAGGAGATTAGTCAATTCATCAACTTGCTTAGCATGACAACGATGCTCATCATGACCAACTCTCTTGCAATATACACAAGTCAGCTTCTCCTTCTTTTGTGAATTCCCCTTATTGGAAGATGATGAAGAGTCTCCTTGCTCAGGAGAAGAGGATTGTGCTTGATCTTTGTGTGGCTTTTTCTTTGATTGCTTCTATTTCTTATTAGATCCTGACCCATATCCTATCACCAAGGCTTGTGACCTGGATGACTTGAGAATACCCATAGTGATCAACTTTGATTGTTCAAGAATCAACCTCGCTCTAAATGAATCAAATGAAGGTGTATTATAGGCACTTCCCATAGTCAACCGATGAGTCTGAAAACGAGAGACAAAAGCTGCATATTCTGAAGGAAGCTTGTCCAACAAATTGAATACCATCTATGCATCCTTCTTATCAATACCACAATCTTTGAGTTGTGCTCTTATTTCGTTAGCCTTAGGTACATAGTCTTGAATTGTAGAAAAATTCTTTGGATCCAAATTAGTAAGATCATTATCAAGTTTGCATCCCCTAATCTCATCAACTTGTCCATACAATTGAGCAAGTTTATCCCATGCTTCCTTAGTTGTTTTACACTTATCAATATGAAAGATGAGATCAAGAGAAACATATCTCTTGAGTATTCCAAGAGCCATATTACTTTTAATGAGCCATTAACTTTTTAAATTCAGATCAGTTAGTTCTAGAATGGATCCATCAATGTAGTGAATTAATCATTTTTCCATTAGTTTACTCCATGCATTTATTTCCCATGTTGCATAGTTATGTGGAGTTAAAAGTGGAAATTTAGGATGACCCATGGCTGAAATCTGAAGAGCACAAGAGAGAACTCAAAGCACAATCATAAAACACAACCCCAAATTCACTCAATCAAAGAACCTTCTCAAAGCAAATGATTTTGCACTTTATACTTAGTGTGGTTACAATTTCCACTTGCAAGAAATAGATAAGAGGACTTTTGATTTCAATGCTTACAAATCCCACAATAAGGCAAGATCAAACTATGATCAACATGCAAAAGATCAAACTATGATCTATGCAATATAATTGCCAAAATGAGCGAAATAAGGCTATGTGCTGAAAGTATATTTTTTGCTCACAATAAATACAAACTGATAGCACCAATGTGAAGCTCTCAATAAAATAAACACTTTTTAAAAAATTGCACCTGAAAATGAGTTTGTATGAGCCTGAACGGAGCACCAGAAGTTCAAAAAATGGTGACAATTCAGAAACTCCTATGACAAATTGACTTTTTTGAACAATCTGAGCATCAAAACCAAAAACCAATTGCACTAGCACATAGAGCACAAAAACTTAGTCCAAATTAAAAAAAAAACTTGCAAATTGGAGGTCGTATGAGCAAGATATGAGCCTCAAAAGCTGGACTGCAAAAACAAAAAGCTCATCCGTGAAGGGTAAAAATATTTCAAAAAGTGCTGACATCAGCAAGTACTAATCATAAATTTGACGATCATTTAACCATCACACAGCAGAAGTGGCTTAATTTTGACGATTGTCTTCCCGTCACGATCGTCATCTCCTTGTTACCGAAATATTCTCTTAGATTGCTAGTATATTCTCCCACTGAGAATCCCCAAGGAATATTCTGAAGGAATCGAAATCTCTACTTTTTCACCGGTTTTTAATGAATCGCCCACCTCTTTTTCTTGATTGCCAATGGGAGTGGATGTGGAGCCATGGTGGCTTATCCTCGCCCACCACGTGTCTCTTGGCAACTGTCGCTCGTACCCGCAAGTACCTTGTAGCTTGCAGGTACTCTGCAGAGTATAGTGACCTAACCAGTCACTTTATATATTTTTTTTTATTTTTTTTCTATATTAAAAACTTTACAAACCAAAAAAATAACTGTGAAATAAATTAATTTTTTTACTATTTTATTTTATTTTGCAAAAAATAGAATTTTTTTTTCAAAAAAATAAAAATCGTATCGCTACAAAAATGGTTGGGTCGTATGGCTCGACCAACAATTGTTTTCCTTAAACGATCAACTTTGTCTAAATTTGATGATTTGGTAGTCGATTTAGGGGTTTTTGGCCCTTCTAAGCGCGATGGTGATGTCCATTTTAGCTGAAAATGCTCTGAATATATGGCTACCTCCTGGATCTAGCAACCACCTCCAATCTTCAAACCCTTGTAGATTTGGCCTCCAATGTCCAACTAGGACTAAAAAAAGACAAAATTAACTTTCTTGAATGCTCCAGACACAATGGTGAGCTCAGATCTGATGCAACAAGCTCCCAAAATGCACTTGCAATACAAGGCCAAAAATGGAACCCCCCCAGAATCTAATATTTCTATCACACCTTTATGATTCTTAAGATCATGCAAAATGCAAGAGAAGAGCATACCTAATGCTTCAATAAAATACTATTGCATATGAAAATAAGTTTCTAAATTTTAGAAATTTTTATTTCATACTTAAGTTTTTAAATTTTAGAAACTTTTTTTTAATTCTAAATTAATGTATTTAAAACTAAAAAATAGAAACCCAAATAAAAAGGAAATATCCTTAATTTACTTTACACATAAAAAAAAATATTTAGTATTTTTTATAAAATTGAAAGCATTGTAAAAAGATAAAACAGAAAGAAACTCAAATAAAAATGAAATATCCTAAATTTAATTTACACATAAAACTAGAAATCCAAATAAACAAAAAGAAATTTTCTTAATTTACTATTGCATATTAAAATAAGTTTCTAAATTACAGAAACTTTTCTTTCATACTAAAGTTTTTAAATTTTAGAAACTTTTTTTTAATTCTAAATTAATGTATTTCAAACTAAAAAATAGAAACCCAAATAAAAAGGAAATATCCTAAGTTTACTTTAGACATAAAAACAAATATTAAGTATTTTTTTTTTAAATTGAAAGCATTACAAAAAGAAAAAGTCGTCCATAATCTATTTTTAAAAATAATGTATATCTCTAGAGAAATATTTTAAATTCAAGACTTTATTAAAGAAATTATTTTATGAAAATACATAAACTTAGATATACAATCTAATATAAAAGTTGTGATTAGGGTTCAGGTTAGGGTTAGGACTCAACTAGGGTTAGAAATAAATAGGGTTTAGGTTAAGGTTAGGGTTAAGGTCCAATTTGGGCTAGAGTTTAATTCGAGTTAGGGTTCAATTAGGGTTAGGGTTAAGGTTAGGGTTAGCGGTCAATTAGGGTTAAGGTTCAATTAGGGTAAGTGTTCACTTAGAGTGGTTAGGGTTCAACTATAGCTATTTTAATTACCTGGTTATAGTTAGTGATATGGTTCAATTATGGTTAGGGTTAGGGTTCAATTAGGGTTAGAGTTAGGTTTAAGGTTAGGTTATGCTAAGGGTTCAATTAAGGTTATGGTTAGTTTTAGGGTTAGGTTTAGGGTTGAAATAGAATTAGGATTCAATTAGGATTCAAGGTTATGATTAAGGTTTGATTAGGCTTATGATTAAAATTGGCGTTTAATTAGGTTAGGGTTAGGGTTATAATTCATTTAGGGTTAGACTTTTAAATTAGGGTTCAAATAGGGTTAGGGTTAAGTTTAAGGTTAGGGTAAGGTTAGATTTCAATTAAGGTCAATTAGGATTAGGTTTAGGGGCTCAATTTGGGTTAGGGTTCAAGGATAAATCTTGGTGTTAGGATCAAGGTTAGGGTTATGGTTAACTTAGGGCTATCTTTTAGGTTATGTTGGGGTTAGGGTTCTTGATTAGGGTTTAATTATGGTTAGGGTTAGGCTAGGGTTCAATCAGGGATAGGGTTAACATTACAGTTATATGATATATAAGCTTGTAGTAAAGGTTATGGGTAGATCTAGGAATCAACTAGGGTTAGGAACAAATAGGGTTTGGGTTAGAGTTGGGGTTCAATCAGGGCTAGAATTTAATTAAGCTTAGGGTTCAATTAGGGATAGGGTTATGATAGGGTTAGGGTTCTTAATTAGAGTCTAATTATGGTTAGGGTTAAGTTAAATTTCCATTAGGATTAGGGTTAACATTAGGGTTATATGACATAGGTTAAGGTAAGGTTGTGGTTAGGACTCGACTAGGGGTTAGGAACAAATAGAGTTTGGGTTAGGGTTAGCTTTCAATCAGGGCTAGAGTCTAATTAGGGTTAGGGTTAAATTAGGGTTAGGGTTAAGGTGAGGGTTATGATTTAATTAGGGTTAAGGTATGGGGTATGTGCAGGATCATCATGGAAAAAATAGGTCCTTAAGTGGCAATAAAAAGATAGAAAATTAGAGTTAGACAACTTGACGTAAAAATTTGAATAAGTTATCTATATTATTTCAAAAAAAATTAAAAATAGAATCTGTATCAAATTGAATTTAGTTTCTAAACTACTAGACCTTTATTTTTATTTTTTAAATCTATCCAGTGAAAATTTGAAATTTCAATGTAGTAGTATTTAAATTTCAGGGTAAAAATAAGAAGTAGGTGTATGTCTGACCACCCTAACCACAACAAAATGATAATATTTTTTATAATCTTTTATATATAAGTACAGGACTCATGTCCCGATGTGATGCCTATTTTTTTATAATGTTTTTCCAAGTAAATAATTAATTATGAATTTTTTATTACAACTTTTAAAAAATATAAAAGCTCGTCTGTCTAACCACCTTAACTTGGTCAAAAATTCATGAAATTCAATTTTTTTAATCCTATAGTATGCAAAGCATAGAATGTGACGCATATTTCGAATTCAAAAAATATGATATCGTTTGAAAGTTATAGATGTTTTTCAATTAGCCTATCAATCAGGACTTTATTCATAATTCTAATAGAAAATGAATAACAATTATTTATTAAATTCAAAGTAAAGCATAATTTATATTGGTGGAAAGATGAGAATCTCCTCTAAAACCCCTTTTCATTTCATCAATTTTGGGTAAAAAAAAATTCGCCAGCCACATGGGCCATCATATGGCTTACATATCGCCACTTTTTGGCCCATCATGATCCTGCACATACCCTATGATTAGGGTTAGATTTCACTTAGGGTTGTGGTTAAGGTTCAACTATAGTTATTTTAATTAGGGTTATAGCTAGTGTTAGGTTTCAATTATGGTTAGGGTTAGGGTTCAATCAGGGTTAAGGTTATGATTAGGGTTGGGTTATAGCTAGGACTCAACTAGGGCTAGGAACAAATAGGGTTTTAGTTTAGGGTTAGGATTTGTAGACATGGAAAATGTACAAGTTCATTTTGGCACACCTGATCCCAATTACTAACAACGTTTCCTCTTAAATCACATTCTCAGCATTTCATCACATTCTAACTCTTAATTTAATAAATCTTTATTTGTTGGATTAAGTCTTCCTCTTTCAATTATTAAATTAATCAATTAATTTAATTAACCATTGCATCCTTGTTTAATTAAATAAATCATTTTATTTAATTAAAATTTCTAAAGTCCTCCCATTAAATTAAATAAATTAAACCTTATTTGATTTAATCTAACATATTCCTTCTTGATTAAATAAATAAAATCATTTATTTGATAAATCATTTCCTCTTAATTCTTGACTTAAATCAATTCATAAATCTAAGTCTAAATTGTCACATCTCCTAATTCCTCATTAAATTAATCAAATCCTTGATTAAGTTAATCCCTATCACTAAAATCCTCTAGAGAATGCAACTTGCACAATAAATCAATTACTTTGATTTGTTTAATTCTCTATTTTCCCTCACAAAGCATCAAAAGGGAATATTCTCTCATTTGAATTCAAAAAGGCCAAGTGGACTTGGTCCTTCCAACAAGGCATTCAATGCCTCTTACATGTCCTTGACCTTGAGCCAAGTGACATTAACTTCACTTCTCTTCCCCCTTCAACAAGTCAACTCACCATTTCAAATTCAAATTTATGCATTTATCATGCACATTGGCCAAAATGTGCTCATTCCTCATCCAATCACATGTGGAAAAGTGGCACAATGCCATTGGATTATATTTTGTCCCACATTGCTTAATCTTGCTCACTTCTTCCAAATAGAAGTCTATAAATTGGAGACTCTTCTCCTCAATCTTCATCCACAATTTACATGCAAAGTTACTCTCTCCAATTGAGAACTAATTTGGCTCATCATATCCAAGCATTCATCATTTTGTCACATTTGATACCAAGGTTATGCTCAAATCTCTTTGGAGATTTGACCATTTCTAGATTCACATATCATTGCTACTTAGGAATTGGGAAAGGGCCAATTGCAACACTTCATTGGCACCAATTCCCCAATAAGATCATCATGCTATTAGCTTAATTAGGATTGCTTTCATTGTTATTTGAGTTTTGTTATTTAATTCCTAATTTTAGCTTGAATAGATGGATTTTATGGGGAATCTCTCATATTTGCATGCATTTTGATCTAGCATCTAACAATTTTTGTCGTCTTTGTGCATTTGCAAGTTTAGGGGTTCACATTTTGGTGCTAGAAGGAGGGCAATCTCAAGACTTATCATGTTTTTCTTCAAAATTCCACGGTTTTTTCATATTTTTTTGCTTACATACAAGAAACTGCACCGCGGGTAGTTCATGCGGTCCTGTATTGCACCGCTGACTCAGATGTGGCATTGTATTGCACCGCATCCCTTGAAAACCATGGCACTATGCAGCACCCCAATTGCTTCCCATGCTTGAAATTTGAAAATTTTCCAAGCTCCGCCACTTCCAAACTCCACCGCACTCGTAGTCTTTGTTTTTGCAGAGCACCGCACACAGTCGACCATGTGACACTGTATGGCACCACCTATTTGCTAAACAGCACCGCACCCACTAAACTCCACCACAGGGAACAGTTTGTTTTTAAATTTGGGCACGTTTTTTAATTTTGAGCATTAACTTTGCTTGCTATATTATTGCTCTCTGGTTTTTCTGTCATTTTGCACGTTGGAGAAGAGGAAAAGCAAAGGGAGAAGTTTGCTATGAGATCATGCTCACAAACCCAAAGTGTTCCTAAACACTAAAAGTGTTCTTTAACACTCCTTAAGAGAATTTGTTAAATATTTTTGGCCTTAGGAAAACTAAATTTACTTTGGGACTAAAAAGAACAAGCAACTTTTTTTTTTTATGATACCATGCCTATTTTGTACAAAGTGTTTTTAAACACTAAAGTGTTTTTCAACACTCATTAAAGAATTTGATAAGTTCATTGATCTTAGGACACTAATTTTCCATTGGGTTCTAAAATTTACAATCAAATTTCCTTTCAAAAGTTTCCAAAGGGCTAAAAAAACCTTAGACAAATATACTAGATTTTGCTTAAAGGTTAACAAATTGAACAAGGCAAACTCACACTTCATTTGGTGCTTAAAAAGAAGTCATCATTTCTTTGAGGTTTAAAATGAACAAATTTTTTCCATGTTTTGCAATCTTTTTTACAAGTTAATATCATTCAAAATGTGTATGCGCTTCTCTCATGCTTCATAGCGATCTTGAGAATCAAAAACATTTTAGTGATATTAGGTTGTTAAAAATATTGCCTCCGCATTTCAATTTGGGCACTTAAAAATTGAACAAAACATGCGAGTGTGAGAATGACATATTGTGGAGGTTTTCCCCTCTATTTTTCAACAAAGGTTGTGTGAACGATGGGATATGTTAGCTCGCTTTTGTTTATCTTAGAGGGCCTGCCTTGTGGGAAAAAGTAATCACCCAAGGGAACAACCCAACCGGGAACATGCTAAAGCCAAGCGACTTCCAACTGGTATATAAGTGTGGATTCTTGAGGAAAAGTTCAAGAATCACGAGGATTATTTCGATGAGATGGACAGCAATGGACTCTCGCCGATGTTGGATAATCCTCCATGAACGGAATGCCCGAATTAGAACCCCTTGTTTAGAAAAAGGCCAAAACCTTGTCTATCTTGTTGGTGCAAAAGGTCATGTCCTTTGAAGCCACCCCACATTATACATGCGATCTTGTTGTGGAAATGGAAAGTATGCCATGGGAGATTCATGGGTACTAATGCTTGGCTAGCCCAAATAAGTGAGTGTCATGGAGGGGAGCCAATGTGGTCAATCATTTAGCCATTCACACAAGATATGCGCAGCTAGATTTATCCAAGTGGGAACCCAACAAGAAATTTCCTCATCATCCTAGGAGTGTAAAAGTGCTTGAAGAAAAGAATACATTGCTTGATCTTGAAAACATTTGAAAACAAACATTCACAAGACCTTCAAATTTCAAACCCCTTGTGAGAAACAAATACTCTTGACAAATTTGGGCACTCTTGCTTTCCCTAGGGATCATATTCCTAGAGGTTTCTAAGTGCACAAATTCTACCGTCATTTATTTTCAACAAGGTTAAACATAAGGAATTTTTGCCCTATTTTCCTTGATTTCCACACAATGGACCTTGTGGGATGAGAAAGAAAGTGGGACACTAGATATATAGTTTGAAACTTAAGCAAGCAAGTGTCTTTGATAAAAATAAATTCATTTAACCAAGATAAAGAGACAAATTGAACATCATATGTGTTGCTCCCAATGATTTCTCGCAAGATCAAAATCCAAAAACCAAAGTTCAAGAAGCTTAGTCTAAAAGCTCATGAGGAGCGACTTGAGAGACTCTTTGAATTCAAATAAATAATAATCTACAACTTCTATAGGAAAGCTTCAAGGAATAATCCCGCATTGTATGCATTTTATTGTCAACAAAATCCTAAACTTTTTGAAAGGTTCGCTTTTCTCCCATAGGAAGTCTAGTATGTTCTTCAATACCGAGGTTTTGTAGAGAGAGTTGTGTCTAGGATAAGGTTCAAGATCAAAGTCATCATTCTCATTCATTCCTCCATCAACCAAATCTCATTTCATCAACAAACCTTTTGTGAACTCTAGAAAAAATCATCACGCTAAACTTAGAGGGCTAAATCAACATCGCCCTATCTTGGCTTAACCCACCTAGCCAAAATAGTCAAACCATTGGACAAATTTTTCTTTAGGATAACACAAATTCCTAAAGTCTATTAGTTCACAATTACATTGGCTTAACACACTTAGCCAATTCATCCATTTGTGCAAGTTCCCCTAGGATAACACAACTTCCTAGGGGATACAACTTCACAATAATCTTGTTTGACTTAACGCATCTAGTCAAATTATCATAATCAATTTAAAACCCCTTAAAAGTTTAGCATACACCTTCAAAAGTTCTTCAAAAAGGTTTCATTCACTCATCCCATCCATTTAGCCCATCACCATTACCACCATCTTTGATCTTTTAGCTTCCCTAGTTCTTCTCTTTTTGGCCTAAAAGGTTAGGATCGAACAAATCCCTATTTTTTATGGTCCAAACAAGATCTCAATACAAGAAGAACATGGAGAATATCAGAGAAATATCAACTTCTGTAGACACGAGTCAGTTCAACTCTGAAGTAAACCTAGCGGGATCAAGCAATCCCCCAAGCAACTCTCCCTTATCATAACAAATCCTCAAGAGGAGAGTCATCAAGAGGACATCACGAATGAAGACATGGGGATGACACAATCCGAAATCATGAAGATGGTTCAAAATCCAGAGTACCACAAAATTGTCAGTGCTATGTTCAAGTACCTAAATATGCTAGTGGGAGGAGGGGTCCAGTTCCCTCTCGAACTTGACGCAAGCACTAGTATAGATGTGCCTATTCCAAGTGCATCCTCAATGTCAAATGTCAATCAAGAAATACCTCCCACCACCTCGTCCATCACACCAGATGTAAACAAAGGGAGTGCCATGTTTCAAGAATTACAAAGGAATCGCCTTGTGGCTAACAAAGAGGCAATTGTCACCACCACACCGGATAATCTTGTTCTGGAAAATCCATTGCACCCATACGTGCCACTCACATTTCATAATACTGCTGGTTCATCTTCATTCCATGCCTCACAAGCCTATCAATTGAACACACCAACTTCTCTAGAAGAAGCTGATTTATTTAGAACAACTGAAGTCACTGATCCTTTTTCTTTCTAGGGTAGCCTACCACCGCTTCCATTCACACCCACATCACCACTCAAAGTAGGGTTTCCTCCCCTAAACATTGATAGTTTCTCAGAACAGGGCAATGAGAACATCACATAGAATTTCGTCGTCTTGCTCGTAGCCTCACAGCAACAGGTGGCAACCATTCGAACCATCACAGCAAGAGCATCAACCGGTCCTCAAATATCCCAAAGCATACCCTCTCAAGGACCAAACATCTCCACCACCCCTCCAACAACCCAAATCCCAACCACCACCACCACCACAACCCCAATCCCAACCACCACCGTAACTCTTTCACCTACTACAATGGTTGGTCTCATTCCCATTCCACAACCGATCCCACCAAAAGCCAACATGGCAAATTCATTCACCATGCTGATCCAAGCCCTTCAAAAGGCCAACCAACAAAGAGTACTCCAGAAAAAGCATCAATCCCAAGCACAAGCTCAAGCTCAAGCTCAAGCACAAGCCCAAGCTCAAGCCCAAGCTCTAGCCCAAGCCCAAGCTCAGGCCCAACAACAAGCACAAGCACAGTACCAAGCACAGTTGCAAGCGATCCACCTACAAGCCTACCAACAAGCCCTGCAAGACTTTCAGGCACAATAACAAGCTAAACAACAAGCTTTGTTGGCACAACATCAGCTCGACCAACAACAAGCTTTGTTGGTGCAACAGCAACTAGAACAACAGAAAGCTTTACTAGCACAATAGTAGATTGATCAACAGCAGGCTTCATGGGAACAGTAGCAGATGGACCAACAACAAGCATTGTTGGAACAACAGCAACAAGATCAACAACAAGCGTTGTTGATGCAAATGCAGGCATACCGTTAGGCTTTGAACACACAACTGAGCTTGCAGCAAATGCCTACTAGTACTCTCCCCACCCATCAAACACCTCAAACACCTCACAACTCATTCATTCCACCTCTCAATCCGAGCAAAGATGTCACAACACAAATCAAACTGCTTTCACAGCAAGTGTTGGACTTACAAGCAGGAAAAACCACAAGGACACCGGGGAACTTATTCCCTTACCCTTTCAATAGAATCCTCACCATGATACCGTTCCCAAAGGGATTCGAGATCCCAAATTTGAAAAATACAATGGAACGGGTAACCTTGAAAACCACGTCAGGGAATTTCAGGTGCACTGCATGGAGGTCGCATATGATGACACATATCTAATGCGACTCTTCCCTCGTAGTCTGATTGGTCCAGCCATGGAATGGTTTTCTCACCTACCTGTGGGCATTAAAACATTCGAGGAAATCATGGAAGCTTTCCTTAAAAATTATGCTTTTAATATGGGTGCAGATGTTAGTTTGGAAGAACTATCATCACTCAAGCAAAGGAAAGGAGAGCTATTCACATCCTTCTTGCAAAGATGGTGATCCAAGGCCAATCAGAGCAAGTGGACCATGTTGGAAGAACAACAAGTTTGCACCATCATAGCCAATCTAGATGAAAACTTGGCATTTTACTTAAAAATGCAGTGCATCACGTCCTATGATCAACTAATCCCAAAGGCACTCAACATCGAAAGATCCCTTACTGTGTGAGGAGGCACACCAACATTCACTCCACCATGGGATAACCGCCCGTCTAATAACTACAATGATAAACCTCGAACTTGGTCGAGGAATAAAAATATCATGAACGATGGCGTGGTCAATGCTAAAGTCGTCATCAGTGCCCCTAAGCAGAATACCCAAACCCATCATCAACCACAATATCATAATCACAACAATGTGTAGACTAATGCGGTAGTAGCACAGCCACAACCATCTTCCACCAATCAAATCAACAATTTCGGTAATCAAGGAGGACCACCTCCCCACAACAAGTATCCCCCCAAGAGGAAGTTCATAGCTCTTGGAGAATCGATTGAGTCCATAATGAAGAAGCTGGTCAAAGAGAATCTAATCAAAATCTCTAACTCTGAGCAGTATACGGAACCCATGACCAAGTCGTTGTGGTATAATGAGAACCTCCTTTGTGACTTGCACAAAGTCAAAGGACACACCACTGCCAATTACATGAGACTCAAAAACATCATCCAAGACCTCATTGAGCATAAGGTCATCAACATCAAGTAGCCAGCCGGAAACCAAGACTTGAAAATATACACGAATCCGATGCCAAACCATAACCAAGGGAACAATCAAGGAAATAATAAAGGGAATAATAAGGGCAAGCAAAAGTATGCTAGTGCTAATCTAGTATACGAGGAGATAGTTGGATGCATCGATGAAATGGTCACCGTCATAAATATCAAGGGATCCAACAATGACTGTGGAGTCACCACACGAGGTGGAAAGGTTACCATCCTTGGGGCACCTACTAAGACCCCCATTACTAATACAAAGGCCGTCCCTTATGACTACAATTTCATTAACTAGCTGAAAATAACACCCGCCCAAATCTCCATCATGGAACTATTGAAAATTTTTGCCGCCCATAGGAAGATCCTTAATGAAGCACTAGTTGTGTCTACCGTTGCCACCACCCTCGACACAAAGCAATTTTAGGCTATGATGGGTAACATCGTTACCCCAAATTTCACTACATTTTCAGATCAAGATTTCCCTCCACAGCCATCTCATAACCGTGCACTCCACCTCCAAGTACTAATCCACAAAAAGAAATTCAAACGAGTCCTGGTAGATGGGGGTGCAGGCCTTAATATTTTTTCTCTAAAACTCATAAAGAAATCAGGATTCGCTGAGGATTCCATCAATAAGAAAAAAAACATCACAATAAGGGTGTATGATGACCAAGAAAGAGTGTCTCAAGGCACTATCAAAATCCCCATCCAAGTGGGGCCGACAACTATGGAAACCACGTGTCAGGTCCTCGACCTTGACCTACCATACAACATCCTCCTGGGATGCCCATGGATATATGGAATGAAGTCAGTGGCCTCAACTTATCACCAATGCATCAAGTTCTCACATTAGAATGAGGAGGTCACTATATATGGGGATCCTAAACCCTTTTCCTATTGCAAAAACTTGGAAGCCAAGTTTTATAAGATCCCCCAAGTACCCAAAAATGATGAAGGACCATCTACTTCATACATAGACCTAGCTAATCTTGCTTCCACTTTGTGACAGAGACACCCGCCATCCCTAACATATCTAAGATTAAAAACATGATCCAAGACAATGGATGTGGTGATTACAGATTGAAAAGAAATGCATTTGTTGTAGGAGAGTTACCACAATCTCCTAGGTCGCATGGACAACCCCAGCCAGTTCAAACACCTATCCGCACTATTAGAGCAGAACCTTCTAGATTCCACCATTGGGGGAATCTCAATTGGGAGAATGTGGATGAGGAGGACATCTCAAACACACTATACCAAGATGAAAGACCCACTCCCACCCTACCCATGGAGGAAACTAACAGAGGGTTACAAATGATGTTTGGTATGGGCTATAACAGGAATGAGAGCTTGGGAAGAAACAGTGATGGACAGTTGGAGCCCATCATTCTAGAAAGAAGAATGGGGAACCTTGGCCTTGGCTATACTCCTCCGAGTATAACTGTACATGGCAGAGGTACTCCCAGAAGAGCAGTCAGGTCCTCTCCTCAGGTAACAACAACCACTCCTAGACCACATGTTTGCTTAGGTATCCCAATCGATAATTACACCTTTGACGTCACTGATGTTTGTCCTAGTAGTGACTATGTTGATACCATAGCAGGTCTCCCTAGGCTTTTCGAAGATTCCACCTTGTTAATGATAAGTGCCTCCACAACTGAGTCAAACCAACCAACCCACTGAATCACCTTAGTACACCCCCAACTCATCGATCATGATCAATGAGGACCACCAATTCTCGACTCGTTCAAAAATGATGAAGCACTCTTGGAATTCATGGGACTAAGGGATATAGTTCTATACGGGGATCACAAGGTTGGATTCAACATCACACTGAACACACAGGCATACTATGGGGATATGATTGAGTCCTTTAGTCATAAAAGGAAAATATTGAGAATAAGCTTGGGGTTATTGAGTGAAAACCACACTGTGGCACTCTCTAACCATAAAACAGTAAAAATAAAGGACGCATCCAATGGTGAAAACCTCTCTAAGGCACCGGAGGATGAAGGATTCAATCTCCCCCTTACTGCTCTACATCAGGAGAAATTAGCAGTATTGGCAAAATAGTGCAACCCGATCAACTTGGGAACAGAAACAGAGCCAAAAATCACATTTTATGCTCAAACACTTCAAATAGAAGAACAAGAACTATTGGAAGCATTCCTAAAAGAAAGAAAGGTAAATTTTGCATGGACCTATGCTGATATGCCAGGTCTAGATCCAGAAGTAGTAGTTCATCATTTGGTTGTTTACCCCGGAGCAAAACCAGTCAAACAAAAGCTAAGGAAGATGTACCCACAAATAGCCTTGCTCGTCAAAATTGAGCTACAGAAACTTCTAGATGTTGGCTTCATATGCCCGATCGACTATCTAGAATGGGTATCAAATCTTGTACCTATCTCAAAACCGAAAGGGGTCATCCGCATCTACACAAATTTCAGAGATCTAAACAAAGCATGTCCTAAGGATGACTTTCCACTACCTAACATTGATATGATAGTGGATATGATGGCCGGACATGAGATGTTGTCCCTAATGGATAGTTTCTCGGGATATAATCAAATAATGATAGCAAAGGAAGACCAACATAAGACAACCTTTACATGTCCTTGGGGCACCTACTGCTGGAATGTGATGTTGTTTGGGTTGAAAAGTGCAGGAGCTACATACCAAAGAGCCATGACATTGATCTTCCACGACATGATCTATAAAATAGTCAAAGATTATGTGGATGACATATTGGCTAAATCAAAGAAAAGGAAGGATCACATAGCAACTCTAAGTGCAATCTTTGATAGACTAGAACAATACAAGGTCAGACTCAACCCAAAGAAGTGTGTCTTTGGGGTACAATCGGGAAAGCTATTGGGATACATAGTTTCGATGAGAGGGATAGAGGTGGACCCTGCAAAGGTAAAAGCAATTCCTAAAATGGAAGCACCAAGAATGTTAAAGAAACTCAGAGGATTACAGGGTAGACTTCAGTCTATCCGGAGATTCATAGCACAACTGGCTAACAAGCAGATTGCCTATTCACACCTGCTCCACAAGAGAGTAGCATTCAGATGGGATGACAAACACGAGCAATAATTCAGTAAAATAAAAGAATATCTACTTACACCACCTGTGTTGATGCAACCAATTATAGGGAAGCCATTGATCCTTTACATCTTAGCAACAACAGCCACCCTTGGTGCCCTTTTAGCCCAACATGATGAAAAGGGAACCGAGCGGGCCATCTACTATATCAGCAGAAAAATGGTAGGGCATGAGATCAATTACACATCAATAGAAAAAGCTTGCCTGGTGGTGGTGTTTGCAGCCCAAAAATTTAGACACTACATGCTAGCTCATCAAATTAAGCTAATTGCCAAGATAGACCCCCTGAAATATCTATTGTCAAAAGCAATGCTCACAGGCAAAATGGCTAAATGGGTAATGATACTATCTGAACACGATATTGAGTATGTTGACCGAAAAGAAATCAAAGGACAAGTTATTGTGGACCAGCTAGCAGAAGCTCCCCTCTACACAAACAACCCGCTCGTATCAAAATCCCCAGATGAGTCCCTTTTCAACCTCGGTGCAGCTGACCACTGGAAATTGTACTTCAATGGCTCCCACACGCAGCATGGATCAGGAGCCAATGTGTTTCTCATCACCCCACAAGGAGACAGCATACCCAAATCATATAAATTGGCATTCCCCTGCACTAACAATATTGCAGAATATGAGGCTTTAACCATAGGCCTCAAGATTGCAGCACAGTGGCAAATCATGGCATTAAAGGTCTATGGGGACTTGCAACTTATCATCAACCAAGTTAATGGTGAATACCAAACTAAGGATGATAAGCTCGCACCGTAAAAAAAGGTGGTAGAAAGCCTCAAGGAATCATTAATCGACATCAACTTTGAGCAAATACCAAGGATAAACAATAGAGCAGTTGATGCAATGGCAACAATTGGATCCTTGCTAGACATTCCTCGCAACATCTTGAAACACGAATTCCTCGTAGAATAGCTTCTTGTACCCACGTTCGAGGTACCAGAGTCAGAATACGCATGTGAACTCGTTGGTCCTGGTGATCTTTGGTACCATGACATATACACCTACCTAAGATTAGGAATCCTCCCTACTGACATCACCCTGAACCTAAAGCGAACCTTTGTCAAAAGGTCTTCATGATTCATCATCCTAGGAGAGACCCTCTTTCGTAGAAGTATCGATAGAACCTTGCTACGTTGTTTAAAACCTGAGGAGGCCACGATTGCTCTAACTGAGGTACACAATGGCACGTGTTGCTCACACTCGAGTGGTATGACCTTGGCTAAGAAGTTGCTGAGAATTGGGTACTACTAGCCAACAATGGAGAAAGAGGCACATGACTTTGTCAGAAAGTGCCTAGAGTGCCAACAACATGGAGACCTCATTCATGCACCAGCTCAAGAGCTGCATCCCATTGTTACACCTTGGCCCTTTTCACAGTGGGGGCTCGATCTCATTGGTAAAATCTTTCCCACCTCATCAAATGGCCACAAATTCATTATCACCACCACTGAATATTTCACAAAGTGGGTCGAATCAATTCCCATGATCTACATCATGGGAAAACAAATATCCAAGTTCATCCTGAACTACCTCATTTGCCGATACGGTTTTCCTCAATCCATTATCTCTAATAATGGGACACCCTTCAAAAATCAGGATGTCCATGATTTGTGTGAAAGATTCAAAATCCAGCACTGCTTTTCCACCCCATACTATCCACAAGGCAATGGCCAAGCAGAAGCTACGAATAAAACCATCCTAAAAATCCTCAAGAAAATAGTCAATGACTCTGGTCGTGACTGGCATCTGCAATTAAATCCTGCCTTATGGGCCTACCGCACCAGAATCCATATGCCAACAGGCGCCACCCCATTCTCCCTGGTCTATGGATCAGAAGCCATACTCCCCATTGAGATCGAGCTTCCATCACTGAGGATATCTTTGCAAAACCTCATCACATATGAGAAATATAGGGTTACAAGACTGAATGATCTGGAGTTACTAGATGAACGACGCATGGATGCCCTAAATCATCTACAAGTGTACCAAAATCACCTGAAACAAAGCTACAACAAGAAGATCAGGCAACGCACTTTCCAAGTTGGTGACCTTGTGCTGAAAGAAAACCAAAAGAATGTGCCAAACCCGAATACAAAAGGAAAGTTTGAGCCCAATTGGCTGGGACCCTTCATCATCACCACAAGTTACAAATCAGGGGCATATCAGATGTCGACACCAAAAGGTGAACCCTTGCAGGAGCCCATGAACAGTTCACACCTCAAAAAGTTTATGCCTAAAAAATTGTAAAGTATAGAACCAAAAAATCCAAACAAAATCAGAAAAATTCCTGAAAAAATAGTTAACTTGATGAAAACCTGGCAAACAGGCATCTTGATGACAACAAAAATAATCAAAAAATGCAAAAAATCCAAAAAAATCAAAAAAAGGATTGAAAAAAGTAAAGATAAAAAATTCGTCCTCTAGTGAAAACCACTTCGGTCGCACTTTGGACAAGTACCTTGGTGAAAACCTGGCAAACAGGCACCAAGTGTAAATAAAGCACCCCCCATCTACCAAGATTTGCACGACTCACTCATTCCATCGCATCTCAATAAATCATCCATCCACCCAATCGCCCGCATCCATACCATAGCCTGAGTTGATGCCCATATCATATTCCACCATGGTACTACTTGGCACATTCCTAAGCTCAGTTTGTCCTGCCTTCATCGAAGTATTCTATCACACCACGCTGGGGGCATGTTCCCACATACATCGGATCGGATTCGTGTATATTCTCGTGATCTTCAAATTCATCAAAAATCCAAAAACATCCAAATCATTCAAAAATCCAAAAACATGTCAAAGTATCAGAAAATCTTCAAAGATTCATCATTGAGTCTTGTCAATATTTCACCTTGTCGAACTACGTCATCTCTAAGCTTGAACATAGGCAAGGTTGATCTTTGATCATCCTCCAAGACAGTTAGGGTCAGTCCTTAGGTGTCTATCGCATTGGCAATCCATTTGCCCATCTAGTATGCATCTTAAGTCAGTCCTTTAAGTAATAAAATGGCAATCTGTTTGTCCATCTTATCATTGAGTCAAGTCTGTTGTTAGTTGAACTACGTGGTCTCTGCGTGTATAACGTAGGCAAGGCTAATCTATGGATCAACTCCCGAGACCCCTAGGATAGGTCTTTAAGTTAGTCTGTTCGTCGTAAATCTTGAAAATACCAAAAAAATTGAAAAATGTGAAAATACCAAAAATAGCCTCAAAATATTTAGAAAACCCAAAATGGTGCACCCGTCCCATCTCGCTTTCACCCCCAATAAGCATCGCTCATAATAAAGCAATCGTCACTTTCACCCTCTGGTGAGTCAGTCAGAAGCAAGTATAGCAGGTTCTAAAGTGAACACCTTATCGTCAAAGTTTCAAGCCTAAGTCAGTAAGCAAGCAAGTTGGTCAACTCGGAGTATCAATAGCTTATCACCCAAATCAGTCCCATCAAAACCCTGATCACTACATGTCCTAGGATGAAGCTTTCCTACGATGGACATAATCATTAGGTACCCCACAGTAGTTAGTCTTGGCTAGCGGTACGAAGAACATTAGCTTATTTGTTTACTTTATCTTGGTCTTGTTAACTTATCGTATTTTGCGCTCATTCCAAGGACCTCTCGATGATGCCTAAACAAAACAGGTTTAGAGAGAAAGGAATGGGGCAAGGATCACTATCTTTTTTATCTGTTGTGCTTGTGGGATACACTTGTAAAATAACTTAGTCATGTATATTTTATTTGGTTTGTAGAGAAGATATTTTAGATATCTTGTTGACCACATAGGAAAGCTTGTTTTTCTATGTTTTGGTCTGAAATGTTTAGAATGTCTGAACTACATCCTGAATAAAGCATGTATGTTAAGTGTGAACAAGAGTACTCCTATCTAATTGTCGATTCAAATTCCATCACTCTAGGTACCACGCCATCTTGGTCCTTTATACCTCGATGCATCGTACCTATGTGTGTTATCAAACATAACGCAATTGACCCTTTGAAAATCTTAATTCCTAGCAATGCAAATCACCATCTCCATCCTAACTAATTCATTAATTTTGCATTTCTTCTACCTTCTTTCCACACTAACATGGTATCATAATAGTAATCAAAGCATCGCCCATGCATACATCTTGCATCCACTAGATCGTTAGCATCAAAAGCACATTGCATCATATCATTATCTTAAGTTATGAGGAATAATATAAATTTGTTATTCTAAACATTTTAAGATGGCATTACATCATACATAATCATTTACGTCTATTATCATTTGCAACCATTACCATTTGCATCCATTACCATCATTAATATGCATCACATCATTACAACATGAAAAATATACAAAAAGAAATGCATCCATCAAATACATCACATCACATAAGCACAAGAATAGAAACATCTCATAGCATCATACATTTGCATATTATACATCTGCATATCATACATGTGCACCATACATATCATAAAAGGGGTGAATCATCTCATATATATCATCAAAAAATACTGTCATGATACAAATTGGATCAGATGTACATCGAATACATAATACAATAAGGCCAAAATACTGCAGCCCGTCTATAAAAAATGAAGCAAATTATCCTGTGATCAAAAGGGGGGCTGGCCCTGCTAGCTGCTGCCCTCCCCATCCTGTCTCTCACCATAGACCTCTATCAGTCACCTCCCTATCTGCTAGGAAAATTTTGGCACTCTGTTTCCTGATGGTACTACCTGTTGGTAATGCTGTCGATAGTACTCGGCCTCTCTGATGGCCTCTCTGTAATCACGAATATCGAATGATCGGCCCCGGGATGAGGATGCTGCACTCTCTAACTGTCTCTTCTGGCCAATCTCCTGATCCCTCTCAGATCGTGCCTGTTCTCTCTCTGCAGTCAGAGCCTGTACCTATCCCTGTAGCTGTTGAATCAACACTTCTTAGTGATCGGGTTGTCCCGCTGGCTGCTGCTGAGGATCTACCCTCGGCTGACCACCCTGTTCCCCTACTCAGGGAGGTGACTATTGTGTTGCGTCCCTAGGAGGTGGCCCACCTCATCCTCTGCCCCGCCCTCTACTAGCTATCTGACCCCTGCGTCTGCGTCATGGGACAACTATGCCTAGAACTGTCAATCTGAGTGGAGGTCTGAACCATGCCCTATAAGCTGGAGTGACCCCCGCATCTGCCAACCCCTGATCATATGGCCATGGTCGAGCCACTAACTGCCTAAAAGAGGACACCGCCTTGGTTGCCGGGATGGGCTAGCCCCATGCTGTCTCTCTGGTCGTACAGCCACATACTGGTCATTAGGCCTATCCTGTACCTCCCCAAACTGACGAGCAACCCTGTCTGGAAGATACCTCTCAATCATGGTGTGCTCTTGGCCCTGCATCAACCTGTCCTAGCGGGTGAAGAAGAGTTGTTGATCATCATCTTGCCACGGACCAACACCCATCCACGGTGTCCAGACGAACTCTCTCATCTCATCGAGAACTCGCCGCCAGTACGAAATACCACCTATGCCAGTGAAAGAAAAGTGCATCGTCGCTCCGCCGTATCGCCAAACAAGGGGATCATTTGTCTCTAGGAGAACTGGTGTGACATCTGGGTGAAACACTGGGATCCTCTCCCATGCCGAGATGTGCAGTAAGGTACCTCCAGCCCCGATGGACCTGCTATTCAAATAAGCAAACTCATGAAGATCCCTATAGAGGGATGCCAGTAATACCGGTCCCAAGCGAAGAACTCCTTATGGTGAACCATCTGATCCCATTCTAGTCCACATCCAGGACTGAAGTATCGGCCCCACCGATCAAGTACTACAAGGCCTGAGATGATAGCAACAATAATCAATCTGTACATGGCCACACGACCGTGGTATAACTCTATGTTGATCTGACCATCAGAAAGTCAATCTCACCCAACTCCATAACCCGTAACAAGCCTCTCTACCAGCATCCGGATCATAGATGACTCGGGTCCTGTGAATAGGCAATCGGAGGATGCGCCATACATCCTCAGGAGTGATGGTGGCCTCACTAATAGGAAGATGGAAGGAGGAATTCTCACTATGCCATCACTCCGCCAAAACCATAAGCATACCTAAGTGAGCCCGAACGGGAGGGATGCACGCAACATACCAGAGACCAAGGGCACCAAGGTGCTCCTAGACCAACTCATGCATACCCTCTAGTTTGCTAAGCACCGTCCATCGGTTCTCCCATGAATAAAGTACACCAAGCTCCTCCTACACAGGGAAGCCCATTGCGTCAGAAAGAAAAAAGTTTCATTTGCATCTCACGTTAAATTTTTCCCTAAACTGGCAAATGCGGCACTGTTTGCGAGTGCGGCTCAGTTTGGAAAGTTCCAAACTGCACCACCGCAGTGGAGTTTGACATTTTAACAGTCTCAAAGTGGCCCGCGCAGTGCACTTTGCATATGCAGTCCTACTTAAGGCAAACCCTAATTTCCTAACTACACTGCGCGGTGGAGTAAGCGCACACAACGGACTTTTGGTCAGATAAACCCTAATTTGCAAAGTGGCCCATGCGGTGCACTTCGCATATGCGGTGCAAAAGGGGACTGTGTGGTTGCGATAAGGCACTTTCCGCGGTGCCATATAGTGCCGCGCAGTTTGTACAGGACTTTGACCCTATTTAATGCACGTAAAATGATAAATTTGAAATTTGGATAGGGGTGCATACCATGGGTCCTGTGTCGGCTGGCCACTGGTGCATTTGAACCCTCTCCGACATGTCCCTAGGAAGCTGTCGTTGCACCATTTCAACCAAGACTTAGATCTCAAATGTCAAATTTTCCAAAGGCTAAGATTGCAAATGAATTGAAAATGACCCCTCGAGGTCTATTTAAGCCTAAAAATTAGGGTTTTTTTGACCTAATTTGACATTCCAGAGGGGGTTTTGGTCCCCCAAACCCATTTTCGTCCAACCGAGTCATTTTGTGTCCCTTTTGGCATTTTAATCCATTTTTCTAGCATTCTAGGGCATTTCTGACCTATTAGGCACCTTGTCATCTTTTTCGCGAAATCATCCAAAAATTCAAAATTTTCTTTTGATCTCTTGAGGGGGCAATATCCTTCCACTGGGGCCAGCAGTGGGGCATCTGAAAAAATTAAAAAAAAAAATCCCGGACCTTTGATCACAGCAGTTTATTCTTTGAATCAATGCAACAGGTACATTGCTTCAAAGAGGGGCAAAATGTAGACATGGAAAATGTACAAGTTCATTTTGGCACACCTAATCCCGATTACTAACAATGTTTCCTCTTAAATCACATTCTCAACATTTCATCACATTCACTCTTAATTTAATAAATCGTTATTTATTGGATTAAGTCTTCCTCTTTCAATGATTAAATTAATCAATTAATTTAATTAACCATTGCATCCCTGTTTAATTAAATAAATCATTTTATTTAATTAAAATCATTAAAGTCCTCCCATTAAATTAAATAAATTAAACCTTATTTGATTTAATATAACATATTCCTTCTTGATTAAATAAATAAAATCATTTATTTGATAAATCATTTCCTCTCAATTCTTGACTTAAATCAATTCATAAATCTAAGTCTAAATTGTCACATCTCCTAATTCCTCATTAAATTAATCAAATCCTTGATTAAGTTAATCCCTATCACTAAAATCCTCTAGAGAATGCAACTTGCACAATAAATCAATTACTTTGATTTGTTTAATTCTCTATTTTCCCTCACAAAGCATCAAAAGGGAATATTCCCTCATTTGAATTCAAAAAGGGCAAGTGGATTTGGTCCTTCCAACAATGCATTCAATGCCTCTTACATGTCCTTGACCTTGAGCCAAGTGACATTAACTTCACTTCTCTTCCCCCTTCAACAAGTCAACTCACCATTTCAAATTCAAATTTATGCATTTATCATGCACATTGGCCAAAATGTGCTCATTCCTCATCCAATCACATGTGGAAAAGTGGCACAATGCCATTGGATTATCTTTTGTCCCATATTGCTTAATCTTGCTCACTTCTTCCAAATAGAAGTCTATAAATTGGAGACTCTTCTCCTCAATCTTCATCCACAATTTACATGCAAAGTTACTCTCTCCAATTGAGAACTAATTTTTCTCATCATATCCAAACATTCATCATTTTGTCACATTTGATACCAAGGTTATGCTCAAATCTCTTTGGAGATTTGACCATTTCTAGATTCACATATCATTGCTACTTAGAAATTGGGAAAGGGCCAATTGCAACACTTCATTGGCACTAATTCCCCCATAAGATCATCATGTTATTAGCTTAATTAGGATTGCTTTCATTTTTATTTGAGTTTTGTTATTTAATTCCTAATTTTAGCTTGAATAGATGGATTTTATGGGGAATCTCTCATATTTGCTTGCATTTTGATCTAACATCTAACCATGTTTTTTGTCTTTGTGCATTTGCAGGTTTAGGGGTTCACAGGATTCAATCAGGGCTAGATTTTTTTAGGGTTAGGGTTCAATGAGGGCTAGAGTTCAATTAGGGTTAGGGTTTAATTAGGGTTAAGGTTCGATTAGGGTAAGTGTTCACTTAGGGTTATGGTTAGGGTTCAAGTCTAGCTATTTTGATTAGGGTTATAGTTAGTGTTAGGGTTCAATTATGGTTAGGGTTAGGGTTCAATCAGGGTTACAATTAGGTTTAAAATTACATTATGCTAAGGGTTCAATTAAGGTTATGATTGAGATTAGGATTTAGGTTTATTTAGAGTTAGGTTAAGGTTAGGGTTACGATTTAGCTTTAGTTAGAGTTAGTGGCATGGTTATGATTAGGATTCAATTAGGGTTAGGGGTAGAATTCTAGGATAAATCTTGGGGGTAGTGTTAAGATTAGGATTAAGATTAGGTTAAGGTTAGGGTTCTAGGATAAATCTTAGCATTAGTGTTAGGGTTATTATTAAGGTTAGGTTAGGGGTAGGGTCTAATTGGGGTTAGGTTTAGTGTTCAGTTGGCAATAGGGTTATGGTTCTACGATAAAGTTTGATATCAAGTTCAATTAGGGTTAGGGTTTAGGCTCTAAGACAAACCTTGGGGTCAATGTTAGGGTTAGGGTTGGCATTAGGGTTAGGGTTAGGGTTCAATTAGGGTTCAATTATGGTAAAGGTTAGAATTCAATTAGGGATATGGTTGTGGGATAAAGCTTGGGGTCAAGATCAGGATAAGATTTGGGAAAAGGGTTAGAGTTCAATTAGGGTTTCAAATAGGGTCAGGGTAAGGGTTTAATTAAGTTTAGGATTACAGTTAGCTTAGGGTTGGGGTTTAGTTAGAATTAGGGTTTAATTAGGTTTATGGGTCAATTAGGGTTACGATTAAGATTCTAAGACAAGGCTTTGAGTTAAGGTTAGGGTTAGGGTTTAGATTCAATTAGGGTTATGGTTCAATTCGGATTAGGGTTAAGATTCAAATAGGGTTTGGGTTAGGATTTAATTAGGTCTAGAGTTTAACTAGTGTTAGGGTTCAACTAAGGTTAGGGTTTCCACATAAAATTGCATAGGAACCTCAAGAAGGATATCCAAATTATAAACCTAACTCTATCTCTAATGATGGAACCCTAAGAAAAACCATCATCATCATTATATATCTTACATTTATAATAACCTAATCCTAATTTTATATCTTACCCAAGACTAATTATATTTCTACCAGTAACCTTAAACATAACTATAATCCTAATACTAGTTCTATATGTAAACCTAACTCTAACCCTAACCCCAATAATAAAATAAATCCCAATCTTAACCCTGATTTTATCTCTAACCTTAAACTTGATCTTAAACCTATTAATGATCTTAACTAGCATACATATATTAAATATTAATATATATAAAATATGTTGAGAGTTATCCTTCTCGAGGAACCTATTTTCATCATTTTTTCTTAGTGCAATAGGTGCCTCGATAATGATAACTCTCAACTTATTTTATATATATTAATATTTAATAGATGTATGCTAGTTTATATTAAAAACTTTACAAACCAAAAAAATAATTGCAAAATAAATGGAATTTTTACAATCGTATCATTGCAATAATGGTTGGGTTGTACAACTCAGCCAACAAATGTTTTTTTGCCTCAACGGAAAACTTTGTCCAAATTTGACTATTTGGTAGTTGATTTAGGGGTTTTTGGCCCTTTTGAGTGTGATGGTGATGTCCATTTTAGCTGAAAATGTTCTAAAAATATGGCTACCTCCTGGATCTGGCAACCACCTCCAATCTTCAAACCCTTGTAGATTTGGCCTCCAATGTCCAACTGGGATGAAATAAAAGGAAAATTTGACTTTCTTGAATGCTCCGGACACAATGGTGACCTTAGATCTAATGCAAAAAGCTCCCAAAATTCACTTGCAATACAAGGCCAAAAATGGAACCCCCTAAAATCTAATATTTCTATCACACCTTTATGATTCTCAAGATCATGCAAAAATGCAAGAGAAGAGCATACTCAATGCTTCAAAAAAATACAATATTGCACTCAATATCTCCCAAAGACTAACCAAAGGCACTCAATTGCTCTGATACCATGTAATATTTGGCTATGAAGATAGCCACCCAAGATCTAAAGGCCTATGAAAAGCACAAAATACTCAAAAGATCAATATGACAAGAATAAATTGTATTCCTATCAATGAATGCAAAAAGAGTCAATGTAAAAATATAGTAGAGACCCCTTGGTTATATAGCCAAGGTGAGATGAAGATTTCATAGGATTATGACAAGTGTCTTAATCATATGACATGATACAACTAGACACAACTACCTTGGTCACATGTGTTAGTTGTCAAAATATACGATAACAACTAATGACAACTAACACCTTCTAGAAAGAATCTTACAACCTAAGTAAACTTATCATGTGAATATGTCTCCTAAGTCCCTAGTAAGTGAAATAACTAGTACAAGACATTTATTCACACCAACATGAATAATTCACAATAATGACATTTGTAACTTCCCCAAGAACTCCATCAACAAGACCATCTTTACATTCTACATCTTTTATAGTATTTATTTTAAACAATAAAAATTGTATTCTCTTTATATATATATATATATATATATATATATATATGATATCTTTTGCAACATAAAATATCAATATAAAAAATAAAGCATGTGTTTTAGTATGTCATCATTGTTTACACATTGAAAATATTTCCACCTTGAATGGAACTCCCTTTCTCTTTCGATAATTACTCAAGAATTAAAAATAATTATTTCATCATCATGATGAAATAAAACTACTAATAAATTCTCTCATTTTATTAAATTCCTATTAAAAATCTCATATCTTAAATGAATATAAATGTTCTTTCCTCCAATAATGAAGAATGTATTTTCTTTCAACCATATCAAATATAAGTTATGTACTACATTTGATTTTTTTTAATAAAAAATCTAATAAGTATTCTTTGTGTCATAACCTTCATCACACATGTGATACCTTCAACAACTTTGACTAAGTATGAAATCTTCTAATTAGAAGGATTCCATGTGGAAAAATTACACCTAACAACAATTCATGTTAATGTAGCAGTTGGTGAGACAGTGTCTGTAATGCAAAAATACAATAGTTGTACAACTCACTCATGGTTAGAAAAACCTTTGTTGGTTCAATACATATCTTACTTGTAATAAATGATAAGGGAGAAACTAAGAATTTGAATTGTAATGTGGTACCCAATCATCACATAACTAAAATTTCACTAGACTACAAGTTATTTTGTGTCATAATGGTATGGCTAGGTAATTATAGGCCTAGTCAATGCCCAATAAAACCTATGCTAACTTGGAAAAATAACACAACCCCTTTAAAATCACATATTAAACATGGTTTATTCAAAAAAATGTGATTTTTTGGCATTTTTTAAAAGAACGCATGTTACATGTTTAGGGTTTAGAGTTTTATGTTTATTGAAAATATTACACATTTAGGATTTAGGGTTTATTCTTTAGAGTTTAGAGTTCAAAGAACTTTATTTTACATGAAATAGTAAGCACAAATTTTCATGTTTTTATGAATTTTTTAAAAAAAATTAATCTATGTAATTGAATTCTATTTACACTTTCACTTTGTCATAATCTTGTGTAAACATAATCCTATTATGATGAATATTTTAACACTTCCAATACAATATTCACGTCTTAAATCCAAGGATATTTAATATTTTAATCATATCATTATATTAATTTAATTATGTAACATTAAAACTTGAAGTATAGATAGTGAAAAATGTAACAAAGTTTAATGGGTGGTGATTTTTATATTTTGTGTAAGATGGGGTAAAATCAAATAGCATAGATAAAATGACAGCCAACACAAATCTAAGCTATTAACCTCATTCAAACAAGAGAATACAAACAAATGGACAATAATAAGCTAAAAGCATTCAAATCAAATACTCCCCTTTGAAGTTGCTTCAATTCCCTTGTCTCTTCTATTTCTTACTATGCCAATATTACCCTCAAATATTTTGTTGAAGTTGTGCAAATACCTGTAAATAGTAAGAAAAAAAGTTGGAAATAATGGTTGTTAAATTGAAAATGGGGGAGAAAGGTTTCTTTTATAGACAACCTTTCAAATGGACGGCTGAGATTAATCTTCTAGAAAGATTCTAAGATCAACGGATGAGGATTCATGAGAGGGGCGTTACGAAATGGATGGTTGAGATTGAGATTCTAGAAAGATTCTCAGATCAACAATTGAAAATTGATGCAACAAGAATATGCCATGCATGGAAAATATATGACACTGACAGATATGACAACAATGAAGGAAATGACAAGGATTAAAGACAAGGCATATTTGACCAAAAGAGGTGCATAAGTAATTTATTTTAAATTATTTATTCAAAAATGGAGGAAATTGACAAGTGGAAGATAAATAATTTATCTAAATTATTTATTTGGAGAAAATGAAAAAGGAGCATTTATTTATTTGGAGAAAATGAAAAAGGAGCATTTATTTATTTGGAGAAAATGAAAAAGGAGCATTTAATTAAATTTAATTAAATGGGGGAGATGAAAATGGACCATTAAATAATTAAGTGGTATTAATTATTTAATAGGGGGAATGGCAAGGGATAGTTAAATAATTTTGATAATTATTTAACTATAGAAGAATTAAAAGATCATGAATAGATAATTAATTAGTGGTAATCATTTATCTATAGACGAAAGGTGATAAAGAAATGATTAAATAATAATTCATCATTTAATTATTGAAGAAGAGGGGGGATTAGTGACACAATTAATTTATTTACTTGATCAAGATAGAATAAAGATTAGAAAGTGAATTAATTAAACAATTAAAAAATATTTAATTAATAGAAGAATATGATAAAAAAAATCAAATAATTAAAATTATTTAATTATTTGGAGACGGAGACCAAGAAAAATGATGCTCACAAACTTAGGATATTTTTTAGTGTCTATATTTTTCCCCTCTTTGACATAATGCAGTTCATCACGTTGTGTCAAATAAATTTAATTCTGAAATAAGCCCCAGTGTAAAGAGAAAGGGGAAGGATGACCAGGAGGGTTGTGGTATGCCCCCTCAAGAGGACAGGCGAGTTCAAAGAACATGAATGTGCTCTCGAAATGGAAGATAAGACTAGAGGATGAAGGATAGAAGAAATGTTAGCATGAAGGAGATGGATGTTAGCATGGAAAAGACAAGGGAGATGGGATGTTAGTGTGAAAAGGGGAAAGAAGATAGACAGGAAATGATAAGGGAACCAACTTTCATGCTTACATTTTTATATTTATCATCATTGGGCATCAAAAATGTCACAAATGGACCAAAAACACCATGGCATGACATAAACCAAGGTGTGCAAGGTGACCATTTGTGAGAGACAAGCAGTTCAAAAGATAGATCCAAAAGACAAGGAATGCCCCAGCTCATACTAAGGATCCAATTATCCCAGTCTTTTTTCCAAGTCAAACCACAAACAAAAACAAAGAAAAGAGGCTATGATCCATCATCATCCCTCTAAATCCATTGATAGGACATCCTCAAGGAGAGTAGTAACATGACCCAAAACCAATCGAAAAGATAATAAAATCCAGACCAACAAAGTATTTGCCAAGATAGTGTTTTCCAGTGATAATGATGATTGTTTGATTGATTAGGTTGACCAAGATGACCGAGTTGATTGATAGGTTGACAAGGATTTATAAAATGATTTGATTGACCATGCCTAGCCTTAGGGAGGACACATCTTGATGAAGGAAAGATTGATTGACCAAACTAATAAGATTGATTGGTGTGACAAATTTGGATGACAAAGATGAAAAATAGATTAGATTGACAGATTGACAAAGATTGATTAAAAATTTAAAAAAAGATGACAAATTGATTTGATCAATAGGTTGAAAAAGATTGATAGTTCAAGTGATGTGATGATACCCAATTTCAAGAAAGACACATCTTGTTTAAGGCAAGGAACACATCTGATAAAGTTGACCAAGTGACAAGTGTTGACAAGAAACCTAACTGCAAGAAGGATACATCCTGCTTAAGGTGAATGACAAGGTTGACAAAATCTAATCCCAGGAAGGACACATCCTGATAAAAGACAAGAGATAAGACCGAATGAGATAAACAACATAATGCCCCATTCCAGCCGAATGACCAGCTTGATGGATGATAAGATAATTGATTGATGTAATATTTCATTTATTTGTGGTTTCGTGATGTAGTTTGAGTGATGATTGTTTCCGGACCAAGGACATGACCCGACTTGACGAACCCCAAAGGACTTGACCTAGGGAGCCTCGAGGGCTCATTGATAGATGGCCTTGCCTACATTATACACGCAGAGACCTCATAGTTTGACACGACTTGACTTTGCCTTATTTGACAAAATTTTGAGTCATGATTTTATTTGGACAATCGAAAGGGACTGACCTAATGCCTCAGGAGCTCGGTTAAGATGAGCCTTGCATACATAGAAAATGCACAAAGGCAGCATAGTTTGACCACTCTAATAAAACTGATTCTGACTCTGACTCAGACTCTGTTTTTGGGATTTTTGAAGCTTTTTGATGTTTTTGGGTTTTGAAATGTTTTTTTTGGATTTTGAAATGTTGTGATTTTTTTGGATTTTTGAAATGTTATGATTTTTTTGGACTTTTTGGATTTTTTTAGGACATTTTATGATTTTTATGGATTTTGAAGGTTTTAAAGGACTGATACCATGTATTGTTTCCCATGAATATCTAAGTCAAGGAATTGCACCCAGTCAAATATAGGACAAATTTACTATGTACGAGGGGAAGCGGCAAATGCGACGCGTGGATATGAAAGTGAAGGATGTTAAATGTCGGTGATCTTTAGGCCATGGAAAGGATGACACTATTATGGATTAATGAGACTTTATTATGGATGATAACTATAGGGATCATGACAAATGCATGTGAAAGATACCCACAATCAACCAGGTAGGCATGCACAAGGATCCAAGGATAAACATGATCTTGCCCCTAATCAAGCTGAAAACCAATTGATAGGTGATGATGATGATGACAATGTTGTTTGATATGGGAAGACACATCCTGAAACAACATGAGGATTGGGAAAGACATATCCCATTGATGATAATGTAACTAAAGGATCAAGGTTTGCAGCAAGTTGGGAACAAAGCCAATGAATGTTTTGGATGATGTGCTAGAGTGCATAGCAAGATTGTATGGATTAGGCTTGTTGCATTTGAAATGACTAACCTTAGGACTAGATGGGAATATGGAGGGAACTTGGATAAGTGGAATTAGAATCCTTAAACCAATGACAAGGGAAACCAAGTCCAGCAATAGGTATGAAAAGATAATGGATTGATTTTGGAAAAGGATAAGAAACATGAGAATTATTGGATGGAAGAGTTAGGATATGATCTCCAAGGAATATTTTGCATAGGAATAATTTGTTTTCTCCAAGATATGGGTTTGGATAAATTCTATGAAGAAAATGACATGATATTTCATGGGTAGTGTATGACCAAAGGATAGACATGTCAAGAATTTTCAAAAAGAATGATTTATGTTTGTACCCCATTTCTTATCAAGATCAAGGTAGGTAGGAAAATAGATGGGAATGATAGGGCTTAGATGGATAAATGGAAATGTCATGAGGAAAGCCATGCAAAGGGTATGAGAGTCGATGAGAACACTTACCCCCAAGTGTAATGGTCCACATATTGTTTTCCAAATTTTCATCACGGTACTTATCCAAAGTGCCATAAAAATGGTTTTCACTATTGGTCGAATTTTTTCTCTTTACTATTTCTTTTTTCTTTTTTCCTTTTTTTTTTGTACTTTTTTTTATTTTTTATAACTTGATGTTTTGTATGATCGATGATTGTTTTGAATCTTTTGATGGTGTTGATGCAAATACTGGTGTCATGATATGCCAATAGTGACCTTTATGGAATAGTTGTCTTGTCAAGATCATAGCACTTGCATACAACTAATCGATGTCAGTGTGATCCTCTTTGATACTAGGTTTGGCCTTATCGAAATACGCACATTGTGATAGATTTCCATTTGAATCCTTATGATAAAGAGTTGTTGCCAAGATGTGACAAATTTGTGAGGTATGTCTTTTAGACTTTAGGAATGATGTAGGATTATGATGGATGATGGTAGATGTGGAAGGATTATTTAGACATTTGGATGAATCACTTTTTATTTTCCAAACTTGGGATGTTGGATGGTGGAATTTGGAATTTCGATTGGGATAGCGTTCGGAACCAACATTTTTATATGCCTTTCTTGATGATCATTTAGAAGGAGGTGGACATTTATTATATGTGGGAGTCCTCTTTTCTTGTGGCTCCACATTTTGATTGACTTTTGGACTTGGAATATTTTCTTTGCTTGATCCATTTTTCTTTGGGATCCATTTTAACTTCATTTGTCTACTTGGATTTTTGTTTGATTCAATGGCCTTTGACATTTGATTTTGAAATTTGGATTTGTAATAATTTTCTTTTACTTGGTTCCAAATAGAATGTTTATTCATCTTGGAATGTTGGTTTATGTTGTGGAGGGAAGGAGTGTTGGCAACAACCTTATGACAAGGACTACTCATGGCCCCCATTTTGATTTTTGTATTAGATAAAATTTCCCTCAATATCGAGGAGGTACCACTAACATCATTTGATTCTCTTATTGAAGAATAACCAAGACCTTGATGTCTACGATTTACATATAATTGTACTAGTTCTATAATGCCTTGCTCATGTAGGCCTAGCCCTTTTCCTTGATACTGCATGCTTTGAATTATTCTATTTGCGATGGGGTGTTTTTTACTTTGAAAGCAAGATGCGAACCCATCATTATTTAGCTAGAAACCATTACTCAAAATTTTCTCATCTGCAAGAAAGACTGCTTTGACAAAGGTAGATGCTCCTAGTTGATAGGATGTTTTGGTTTTATCATTCGTCATACTTGTTTCTTCTTGATCATTTCGGATGTCAATTTGATCTGTGGTAGATTTTGTATCTTTTTCTTTGACATGATCAATGGTAGATTCTCTATGTTCTCTTTTGACTTGATCAATACTAGTTGATTTATGCTCTTCTTTGATGTTATCCATATCATTCATTTGATTATCTATGTGTCCAAAGGAGGTAAGCGTCTCATTTTGGAAAACGGAGGTGTTTTATGTTTGGATGGGATCATCTTCAAACATTTAGTCATGAATGGCATAAAGGTCTATGAGAGGATCATTTTAGACTTCATGTTCAAGGGTAGGATCTTGGTCAAAAATAGGTGCATTTTGGATTACATGATTGAGAACAGAATCTTGATCAAGGATAGGTTTATTTTGGATGCCATGATTAGATAGAAGGATCTCTTGGATGGACTTATGGATGGGGTCATGAGATGGACTACTTTGATCTTGACATGAAGGTAAAGTTATGATGTGATGGGGAGTCCTATCCCTCAAGAGCACTCTTGCTCTTCTCAAGACCTTTTCTCTGGTCTTCCTAGGGTAATCCTCTCTACCCTACTCAAGGATCACTCCTAAACCCCTCTCACCACATAAGACTCTTCACCATCACTCCCAATCCACCACTAAGCTTCCTTGGGCTCCACACTAACCCAAAGTGTCCTAACCACTCCAGGGCTAAGTAAGGGTATTCTAGTTGTCCCTTTGTTGATTTTTCTCCTCACTGATCCATCTTATTGGATTCTTTCACCTTTTACCCATCGCTTCCTTGAAAAACTCAATTTTAGGCCTTATAGCCTTCTAACCCAATTTGGCCTCCTAGAACCCATTTTCTTGACTTTTCTCACAAACGGTCTTAACAACCCCCAAATTTTTTTGTATATTCTTTCTATTGACCATCAAGGCTCCAATATTTATCAGGTCTTAGGTCCTACAAGTTTTCGTACATATGACTGTCCTCAAACCCCCTATTTTCAAGGGTTTCTAGGGTTTTTGGCTCTTTTCCTTTTTTGAGGGCTTCAACAACCTCCTCAGCTCTACTCCTAGCACACACATGTCTAAGATACATGTTCCTAAACTCCCATAATCTTTATTGGCACAAACCAATCCATTTATCAACTCTCCTTGTTGTTGTCCTCTCCAAGCTACTAGCCAGAATGCACTTGCACTCGCCTAGTGCTTGATGATTTCATCACCTTCCCTCCAAACCAAGACCCCAAAATCTATATGTACACTATTTACACAATCCCAAACTTGATTCCAAGTTTCCATGAGAGGAAAGCCATGGGAAGTCAAGTGGGACTCATTATTCACAAAACTGGCCCGAACCGGTAGTGAGACCAAGAACACCAAAAACTCACAAAACTATTAACCAGTCGAATTAAATGACTAAACTAATGCTACACAAGGTAAGTAAGTGGCACAAATGAAATAATAAAAGCATCAAATAAGTCCTTTCAATCCATTCTTGACTGGATGAAGGCTCAAACACAGAAATTCAATGAAAACTTGCTCTCTTCCAATCACAAAACATGTACACTCTCAATTCATGAAAACAATCCTCCCATCCAGGTATTAGGGTTTTTCTGAACTTAAATACCTTTCTCCCACATGCTAGGATCCTTGGGTTGGGATTAGAGCATCATTAATGCCATTTTCCAACTTTTAGGACAAATAGCCAAGGCAACATTGCTCAAAATGCTCACAGTGTCTAAGACTTACCCAAACCTCAAGCCCCTAACAAACCTATTTCCAATTCACTCATCAAAAACACTCTTGGGACTTTACATCATAGTCCTTATTCCCTTGGTGGTTGGCTAGAACCACCTACAAGCCAAAATTTGCAAGATCTTTCCAAAAGACCTTAAGGTGCTCCTGCACCATTCTCCCCCTACAACAAAGAAGTGAAGGAACCTGTGGTGTCAAGAGATCCTCACTAATTCCATGCTTCTTAAAGTCACTCTCTACTATCCAAGTAGCCTCTAACTCTGGTTGGTGTCTCCACTTCACTAGGTGCTCCATGTATGTCTTGTGCCTAGTCTTCTTCTTCACCCTTGAGTCTAGAATCTTGTCCACTTGTGGTTCGATCTGATCAGGTACCTTGAGTTCTTCCACATCCTTAGTGACCTCAGCACTATACTATTCCTCATCCATTTCTAGTCCTTTATACTTCACCAATTCCTTCACATTGAAGATAGGCTAAATAGACATCTCCTTGGGTAACTCCACCTTATATGCATTTGATCCATACTTAGCCAACACTTTACATGGCCCTATCCTTTTCATCTGCAACTTACTTGGTATGCCTTTCTATAGTCTTTCCTTGTTCAAGTATACCATCACCAAATCACCTATTTCAAATTGTAGATCTCTCTTCCCTTCATCTCTTTTAGCCTTCAACTTTTGGTTAGCCTCTATCAATGTCTTCTTTACCTGCTCATGAACCTCTCTCATTGACTGAGCAAAATCATCAGCATGACCACCGATTCATTCATAACCTTTTATATCTCTAAGCTCAAGTACACCCCTTGGATGTAAGCCATATACTATCTCAAATGGACTCTTACCTGTAGTCCTATTTGTGCTATCATTGTAAGAAAATTTTGCTTGTGTAATAACTTGTTCCCACCCTTGTCCATACTCCTTAGTTAGACACCTCAACAAGTTACCAAGTACTCTATTGATCACCTCTAACTGTCCATCTATTTGAGGATGATATGCTGAGCTATGAGACAAGTTGGTTCCTAACCTCCTCCAAAGAGTTTTCCAAAAATGCCCTATAAACTTCACATCTCTATCTGTAACTATGCTCCTTGGCAACCCATGTATCCTCACTACCTCCTTGAAGAATAGGTGTGCAATCTGACTTGCATCATGTGTTGTTTTGCATGGGATGAAATGGCTCATCTTGCTGAATCTATCCACTACCACAAACACACTGGCAAAACCAGTCAGCGTCCTAGGTAGTCCTACTATGAAGTCCATGCTTATGCATTCCCACGGTCTACTTGGGATGGGTAGTGGCTGATAAAGTCCTGCATTTGTTGATGTTCCCTTTGCATTTTGACACACTCCACATTGCTCAACATACCTTCTTACATCTCTTTGCATCTTAGGCCACCAATAGAACCTCTCCACTAAGTCTAGTGTCTTGTTCAATCCAAAGTATCCACTCAAACTGCCATTGTGATTTTCTTGGATAAGATTCTCCCTCATGGAACCTCTTGGAACACATAATTGTTTCCCTCTAAACAATAGACCATTCTGCAAAGTATAATCTGCATATTCACTGTGAAAATGGTTTTCAAAATCAGTACATACCTTGTAGATCTCTAAGAAATCATCGTCTCCTTCATTTAGGTCTTTGAATCCTTCAACCCCTGTGCTCTACAGTTGTATCTCTTGAATGGTAAGTAATCTCCTACTAAGGGCATCTACAACCTTGTTGTTAACCCCTTTCTTGTTCTTGATAGTAAAGGTGTATGACTGCAAAAACTCCATCCATTTGATGTGCCTCAAACTGAGCTTCTCTTGAGTATTGATGTAGCTTAAGGCCTGATTGTCGATGTATACCACAAATTCCTTGGGCAATAGGTAGTGCCTCCACTTCTTGAGAGCCTGTACCAAAGCATATAGCTCTAATTCATAGGATGAGTACCTAGACTTTGCTTCATTCAACCTTTCACTAAAGAATGCCATTGGCCTGCCTTCTTGGCTTAGGACTACACCCACTGCTATCTTGCTTGCATCACATTCCACAATGAATGGTTTGTCAAAACTTGGTAACACTAGGATAGGTTGGGTAGCTATCTCCCTCTTCAATCTTTCAAATCCTTCATTGGCTTCTTTGGTCCACACAAACTTTGTTTTTAATCCTCCTTTGATGGTGTCAAGGACCAATGCACAGATTTCACTAAACCTTCTCACAAACTTCCTATAGAATTGTGCTAATCCATGGAAACTCCTAACTTCAGTCCCTATCTTGGGAGTAGGCCAACTGAGAATGGCTTCAACCTTTCTCTTGTCCATCTTCAAGTTCCCTTGAGATACTACAAATCCTAGGTAGACTAACTCTTGCTTCATGTACTCACTCTTCTCAAGATTTATGGTGAGCTTCTCCTCTTGAAGTTTCTTCAACACAAATTCTAGGTGTTTCATATGTTCTTCTTTTTTTTTGTTAAAGATGAGGATATCATCTAGGTAGACAACCAAAAAGACTCCAATATAGTCCTTTAAGACCTCATTCATCACCCTCATAAAAGTGCTAGGTGCATTTGTAAGCTCGAATGGCATCACTAACCATTCATACAACCCTTATGTGGTTTTAAATGTTGACTTCCATTCATCTCCCTCTTTCATCCTAATCTGATAATAGCCACTTTTCAAATCAATCTTAGAGTAATACTTAGCACCCCCTAAACAGTCCATTAAGTCTTCTATCCTAGGAATAGGAAACCTATATCTAATGGTTATCCTATTTATTTCCCTAGAATCAGTACACATTCTCCACTTATCTCCCTTTTTATGTGCCAACACCACTGGAACAGCACATGGGCTTATGCTTTTTCTGATCAGCCCTTGGTCCAAAAGTTCTTGAACTTGCCTTGCTATCTCTTTGTTCTGCTCTGGTGTCATCTTGTATGCAGCCTTGTTAGGCAATGTTTCTCCTAGTACAAATTATATTTGATGACTGATTGCTCTCTTAGGTGGTAGTGTAGCTGGTGTGCCTTCACAAATAATATCCCTAAAATGATCCAACAGTTGTTTCACTTCTGTTGTCATAGGTAGCCAACTAGGTGACTCCTCCTCCTTTGGTTTCAACATGATTGCATAGACAACTCCTTCTTCCTCCTTTATGTATTTTAGGAATTCCTTTCCACTCATCAAAATTACAGTGGTTTCTGCCTTCTCCATTGTGCCTTCTTCCAACAAAGACTATATTTTATGTCACTCCATCCTTCTTGAATGAATACTTGTTCTCCTTGCCATGGTGTACCACCTCCTTGTCATATTGCCATGGTCTGCCAAGCAACAGATGGCATGCATCCATTGGTAACACATCACATAGTATCCTATCTTGATACTTCCCTATAGCAAACTCAACCCATACTTGTTCATTGACCAATATATTCTGCCCCTTATTCAACCAAGTAACCTTGTAAGGACACACATGTGGTATCTTGATGAGGTTCAACTTCTGTACTACCTCCTCTGCTATGACATTATCAGTAGATCCTGAGTCAATGATGACCTTGCAGACCTTACCTAGTATCTTGCACTTGACCCTAAAAAGAGCTCTCCTCTGTTTGTGTTCATCCTTGGTAGGTGCTTTGATCAAGATCCTTCTTAACATGAGATTCTCTCCTTTCTCTGAATCTAAACTCACCTTTGAATGTTTTGAACAATTCTCTTCTTGAACATAGGTAATCTTCCTCTCACCTTGTGAAGATGTTGGCTTGTCAAGACACCTATAAGTCGAATGACCCAACTGTCCACAATTGTAACACTTCATGGAAGCAAAATGAGAACTTCTCCCAAATCCTCCTAATTTGCCTCTTCCACCATTGTTAGAGCTTCTACCTCTATATCCCGCTCTACTATTTGTCTCATGGGATTGTTCACCAACCTTAGCATCACCTTGACTTCTATTCTCATTGCTCCTTCCACCAAAACATCCTCTATGTCCACCTCTAGGATATGTACCTCTTCCTTTACCCCTGGTATTAGAATCTTGTTTGTTTTTCAGTTTCTCTTCCACTTTAATAGCCATCTGATAATAGCTATGGGGGTAGTAAGTGTAAAGAGACTCAACTCCTCTTATATGTTCCACCTATGGCCATTCAAGTACCTAGAAACCTTAATGCTTTCAATTTCTTGCACTCTAGACCTAAGGCTTAGCTTTTGGAACTCTTTTGTGTAGGCAGCTACATCTAGTTCTCTTTGTTTGAGATTTTGCCTCTTCTTGTGCAATTGTATGTCATAGTCCTCAAGTAGATAGTTTTCCTTCACTTTAGCCACCATTTTCTTCCAATTTCCTATTGGCTTCGTGCCTCCCTTCTCTCTTTCTTCTTGCAAGAACTTCCACCAAGTTAATGCTTGTCCTCTTAACCTTGATTTGGCTATCTTCACCTTTTGTGCCTCTGTAATCCCATCACATTCAAAGTGATTCTCCATTCCCTCTATCCATTCCATAACTAACTCTACATCCATTCTTCCTGTGAAAACAGGGATGCCTTCTAGTGCCTTGCCACTTAATGCCTTCAATGCTTTGAGGAAAGGTTCCTCTGCTAATGGAGGGTTAGGTTCTAGTTCTATGTCTTCCTCATTGGTTCTTACCCTTGTCTTTGTCCTCTGCTAACTGCACTTTCATCTTGCTTGCAGTCTCTGCAACCACTTCTATTTTTTGCTTCATCTCCTCCACAACTTCTTCAAGTCGTCTATTCTTTTCTTGTTTCTCTATCAGATCCCTTGCCAATTCTGCATTGGTCACCATGGTGTTTTCTCCTATGGATTCACTACTCTCTGACATTCACTTCTCAATTCCCAAGCCTTTTTTATGGCTCTGATACCAATTTGATGGGGAATCATATCCATCAAGAGCACTCTTGCTCTTCTCAAGACCTATTCTTTGGTCTTCCTAGGGTATTCCTCTCTACCCTACTCAGGGATCACTCCTAAACCCCTCTCACCATGTAAGACTCTCCACCAATTTCAAATTCTTCACCATCACTCCCAATCCACCACTAAGCTTCCTTGGGCTCCACACTGACCCAAAGTGTCCTAACCACTCCAGGGCTAAGGAAGGGTATTCTATTTGTCCATTTGTTGATTTTTCTCCTCAAAAATCCATCTTATTGGATTCTTTCACCTTTTACCCATCGCTTCCTTGAAAAAATCAATTTTAGGCCTTGTAGCCTTCTACCCCAATTTGGCCTCCTAGAACCCGTTTTCTTGACTTTTCTCACAAATAGTCTTAACAACCCCCAAATTTTTTTGTATATTCTTTCTATTGACCATAAAGGCTCCAAGATTTATTAGGTCTTAGGTTCTACAAGTGTCTGTACATATGACTATCCTCAAACCCCCTATTTTCAAGGGTTTCTAGGGTTTTTGGCTCTTTTTCCTTTTTTGAGGGCTTCAAGAACCTCCTCAGCACTCCTCCTAGCACACACATGTCTAAGATACATGTGCCTAAACTCCCATAATATTTATTGGCACAAAAAAATCCATTTAGCAACTCTCCTTGCTGCTGTCCTCTCCAAGCTACTAGCCAGAATGCACTTGCACTCGCCTAGTGCTTGATGATTTCATCACCTTCCCTGCAAACAAAGACCCCAAAATCTATATGTACACTATTTACACAGTCCCTAACTTGATTCCAAGTGGCCATGAGAGGAAAGCAATGGGAAGTAAAGTGGGACTCATTATTCACAAAACTGGCCTGAACCGGCAGTGAGACCAAGAACACCAAAAACTCACAAAACTATTAACTAGTTGAATTAAATGACAACTAATGCTACACAAGGTAAGTAAGTGACACAAATGAAAGACTCAAAGCATCACATAATTCCTTTCAATCCATTCTTGACTGGATGAAGGCTCAAACACAAAAATTCAATGAAAACTTGCTCTCTTCCAATCCCAAAACATGTACACTCCAAGTCTCAATTCGTGAAAACAATCCTCCCATCCAAGTATTAGGGTTTTTCTGACCTTAAATACCTTTCTCCCACATGCTAGGACCCTTGGGTCAGGCTTAGAGCATCATTAATGACATTTTCCAACTTTTTGGACAAATAGCCAAGGCAACATTGCTCAAAATGCTCACAGTGTCTAAGACTTACCCAAACCTCAAGCCCCTAACAAAACTATTTCCAATTCACTCATCAAAAAAACTCTTGGGACTTTACATCATAGTCCTTATTCCCTTGGTTGTTGGCTAGAACCACCTACAAGCCAAAATTTGCAAGATCTTTCCAAAAGACCTTAAGGTGCTCCTGCACCATGATGTCATGCTTTGGACCTTCTTTTTGACATGTATCCTCAAGTTTAGGCAATGGAATTTTATTTTGGACAAGGATGTGATTTTCTTTGATAGACCTAGGATTTTGACATGGCAATAATGGAGCTTCAATGGCAAAATCTTTTTTGGTATTGGTAGGAAATGGAGGACATGATGGTGAAAAATGGTTGTATGGTGTAGGATCAACAATGTGATTGGATTTCCTAACTTTATTTTTATTTAGGATTTGAACAAGTTCTTTTGCTAGTTGTCCTTGGAGAGCATTAATTAATGTGTTTTTATTGGATGGTATTGTAGTTTGGGATGGACTAGATGGAAATGGGTTAGTGGATGATGGACTACAATAATATGTGGAGGATTGGAATGGACTAGTGGATGATGGATTATGATAGGATGTGGAGGATTGGAATGGACTAGTGGAAGGTTGGTTTCCCTTGTCAAGGTTAGGATAAGGATAATTAATGAATATTTGTTGGGGATTAATGGTATGTATTGTGTCAAGTGATTCTTGATAGTGAGGGTAGATGGATGAAGGACTGGAGCTTATGGATTGTTGGTACGAAGGGTATGTCAGTGGTTGGTATTGACGAATGAGGATTGATTGGTATTCAACTTGACTACGAAGAAGATCAAGGTAAAGTGAAGACATGGTCATGAATTTGGATTAGGATGATAAGGAAAACTTAGTGAGGACCATACAAAACTTGTGACCTTTGGATGACAATGCAAAATGGATATAAAACTATGCTATTTTTTTCAATTTTCAAGGATATAAGGATGCAAAGTGTCAATTTACCTAATACCAAGGTTAAGGAATGGTAGAATGATAATGACCCTATGATCAAAGGATATGATATGCAAGGATGATGATGATCAAAGGATATGTTTTTTGTTTTTGGGATTTTTTGGGATTTTTGGGATAATATAGGGATGTGGAGTGATAATGAAAGGATAATAATGACCTTATGACCAAAGGATATGGCATGAAAATGAAGCTAAATGCTAAATGATGCGAGATGGTATGGGACTAAGCTATGGTTTTGTGATTTTTTTGGATTATAAGGATATGAGGATGCAAGATGATCATGCAAGGATAATGATGATTTTGAGACCAAAGGATGGAGCTAAATGAAACTAAAGGATGCAAAAGATGGAGCTAAAGGAAACTAATGGATGAAAAGGATATCAAAGGAGGACTAATTAATGATGAAGGATAATGACAAGGAGACTAAATGATGCTAAATTAGTGATGAAACTATGTTTTTTTTGTGTTTTTGAGATATAAGGATGCAAAGTGAAAGTGCAATTTAAGTACAAGACTAAGGATTGATAGAATGGTAATGAAGCTATGGTCAAAGGGTATGATATGAATGATAATACTAAGGATATGAATTCTAAAATTTGAGATAAAGGATGGCAACCAAGCTAATGTAGGTCCAAGATAACAAACCCAAATGTCAATGACCTTTGTGATGACCAAGATGATAGATTTGACAAGGTGAGTCTAAACTAGGACACAAGTTTGAGACCCAAATTTTTTGACCAAGATGATAAAGACAAAGGTTGATAAATTAAAAGATGAAGGTCAATAACAAGTCAAATAAGTAACCAAGGATTTTCCAAAGGCTTGATCATTTTCCTATGTCTGAAATCTAGAAGGTATGTGCAACCTAAGACCTAAGATTAATTATGCAAGGAAAATATGAACTAAGGTGCAAACTAAAATGTAATGCAAACCTAAATGAAGATGATGGAATGGACTGGGAAAGATTTTCAAGTCTCTGGTTTGGAATTCAAGATCACTATTATGATGAATTGGTTCAATTTTGGACAAGGATTTTGTGAAATCATGGTAATTAGGAAGTTGTGGCTCTATTTTAAGTAGTTGTGGTTCATAGAATGTTGATTTTGCAATTTTAATATTTTGACTTGATTTTTGAATGGATTTTGATTGATTTTGATTAAATTTGTCTTGGAAAACATAAAATACAGTCACAAAAACTTGTTTTTGATCTGATTTTGGATGTGAAAAAGTTCAATTTCAAGATAACAAGCACGAATCCTATGGTTGGCAAGGGAAATATTCATTGAATTCCTACTTGGATTAACCAATTGCGCTTATTCTTAGCAGACGACTTAGAAGCTTGGCCACACTAGCTCCCCCAACACGACACTCACTTCTCAGGTCAACCAAGCTTCGAGTTCTCATGAATCTCTTATGAAGAACTCTTCATCTCTACTAAGAACCATGCGTATGTGGGATGGCTTCAGAGGTCCGACCTCCTGCACCAGCAAATAGAAGGATTTTGACTGCTATAAATAAGAGGTGTCTAGTAAGGGCATCTAGTTCAAGGGGTACTATGATAAACTCCCTCAGGAGGTCTCCCTACCCTTAGAACAAGGGGTTACATATCATAAAGATATTTGGGGGAGAGTTATCACATACCACATCCCATTGAATACAAACTTTCCTTGCAATCACAAATTTCTATAACGGTTCGGAAAGACTTGGCTTTAGCCCATTATCACTTAAGGTCGTCCCTTGGGATGAGTACTTTTTCCCACCAAGGCATGCCCTTCTAATGGGTGAACACAAAAATAGATGGATCTGGCTTTCTGATCATCGAGTTTGTACAAGGTGAGAGCATAATACCTACCACCCTCAAACACTAAGACATAGTGTTCATTTACCCTCTAATTTAATCTATGTGAGAAAGACAGTTGTAAATTTTAAAATTTTGCTTATGATTTGAAGACACTTGGATTCATTTTATGCTAATGACATTTGATGCAAGTTCATTTTAATACCCATGAGTGTAAGAATGCATTTTTTTATTCATTTTAAAGCCTTCATGAATGAAATACATGCTCATTTTAAACCTTATGAATTGTGATGCAAGTTTGTAGTTATAAATTTTAGCCTTCATGAGTGAAAATGCATGTTCATTTTAAAACCCATGAATGGAATATGCAATTTGTTGTTCATTTTAAACCCATGAATGAAAATGCAATTTGTTGTTCATTTTAAGCCCATGAATGAAATATGTAATTTGTTGTTGTTTGCAAAAAAAAATGAGATAATGATAAAACAAAGCTAAGTAAATGAAATGATAGGGAAAAAAATGATTATGTTTTAAAAGAAGCAGTTTTTTAGAATTCCTTCCAAGTTGTACCACATGGTGAAAACAAGAGATTAGTAACCCAAAAAAAAACTTTGAGGATAATAGAAAATTAAAATAGCGATAAATTTCTCAAAACTTAATGAAATTTTAAATCGTTTGCATCCATGGAAAGCTGAAACTCAAGCCTTCAAAACCCAAAAATTATTTTTCCAAGATTCTACATGAAAAAAAGTTATAGGCAAAAGAAAATGTGGGTTTTAACAGCTAAATTTAAAAAACAACAATTACTAAAACGGCCATAACTTTCTCAAATCTTAACGAAATTTTAAACTATTTGAAGTTCTAGAAAGCTAAGAGTGAGGCCTAAAAAACCTAGATAATCATTTTTTAATATTTTATGCACCCATTTTTCTGTGCTCAAAATAAGATGACGGGATTTTGTGTGAATTCTTGGTTATAACCTACAAAAAAATAAAAATAAATTTCTCTGCAAAATTGTAAGATTCATGTTGGATTCACCAATGTAAGATGGGTTAAAATAAAATAGCATAGATAAAATGACAACCAACACAAATCTAAGCTATTAACCTCATCCAAACAAGAGAATACAAACAAATGGAGAATAATAAGCTAAAAGCATTCAAATCAAATACTCCCCTTTGAAGTTGCTTCACTTCCCTTGTCTCTCCTATTTCTTCTTATGCCAATATTTCCCTCAAAAATTTTGTTGAAGTTGTGCAAATACCTGCAAATAATAAGGAAAAAAGTTGGAGATAATGGTTGTTATATTAAAAATGGAGGAGAAAAGTTGCTTTTATAGACAACCTTTCGAATGGACGACTGAGATTAATCTTCTAGAAAGATTCTAAGATCAACGGATGAGGATTCATGAGAGGGGGGTTACGAAATGGATGGTTGAGATTGAGATTCTAGAAAGATTCTCAAAACAACGGTTGAAAATTGATGCAACCAGAATATGCCATGCATGGAAAAGATATGACGTTGACGACTATGACACCCGACGGCTATGACAACAATGAAGGCAATGACAGGGATTAATGACAAGGCATATTTGACCAAAAGAGGTGCATAAGTAATTTATTTTAAATTATTTATTCGAAAATGGAAGAAATTGACAAGTGGAAGATAAATTATTTATTTGGAGAAAATGAAAAGGAGCATTAAATTAAATTAATCAATTTAATTAAATGGGGGAGATGAAAATGGTCCATTAAATAATTAAGTGATATTAATTATTTAATAGGGGGAAATGGCAAGGGATAGTTAAATAATTTTGATAATTATTTAACTATAGAAAAATTAAAAGATCGTGAATAGATAATTAATTAGTGGTAATCATTTATCTATAGATGAAAGGTGATAATTAAATAATAATTCATTTAATTATTGAAGAAGAGGGGGGATTAGTGACACAATTAATTAATTTAATTGATCAAGATAGAATAAAGATTAGAAAGTGAATTAATTAAATAATTAAAAATATTTAATTAATAGAAGAATATGATAAAAATTAATCAAATAATTAAAATTATTTAATTATTCGGAGACGGAGACCAAGAAATATGATGCTCACAGACTTAGGACATTTTTTAGTGTCTACATTTTGAATATGGTAAAACATTGTAATAGTGACTACCTAAGATATCATTATGAGGGAGGCCTACAATGGCTTTACAAATATGGAGCAAATTAGTTTCTCCACTTATATACAACTCTATCATATGATTATGAATCTAATGAATGTATTTTTTTCAAATTAACCTTTTCCTAAACACAATTAAATATCTTAATGTTCACAAGTTAGCCTATTCTCATTGCTTATAATCTCATCATTGCCTAAGGATCTCTCACAAGATCTTAAACAATTTTTTGGTAGATATATTCAATAGAATCAATATTTAGTCTCACATTTTTTGTGTATGGAAATTTAGGGTGACACTCATAAAACATGCTTTTTTTTTTCTTAATTCTAAGGTATTTCAAATAATTATACTTAGGTTTTACACCATCCTACTTCAAGCCACATTTGGATGCAACCCTGTACATTCTAATGGCTACACATATTCATTGAATGTCTCCTCCTATTAGAATATATATGCTAGTTTAGAGCTTGACATTTGTATATGTTTAACTAAGTAAAATTTGTGTTCTTTAGTATAATTAGTTTGTTGAAATGTGTAACATAGGGATCTAGGAAAATTCACCGCCAGAAATTCACCACCAACAATTCACCTCCAACAATTCATTGCCATGGAAAATTCACCACCAGCAATTCATCACCGTGGATAATTCATCACATATACAATTAGGAAATTTTTGGTGGTAAATTTTCCCAAGGCAATGAATTGCTGGTGGTGAATTTTCCTAGAGATGATTTTTTAGTGATGAATTGTTGGAGGTGAATTGTTGGTGATGAATTGCTAGCGATGAATTTACCTTAAGTAACATTTGTATATGATTAACTAAGTAAAATTTGTGTTCTTTGGTGTAATTAGTTTTTTGAAATGTGTAACATAGTGTTGGTTTTGTTCTCTATTTTTTTGTAGCAGTTCAATGTGGATTAAATGAAAAATCAATGAACAAGGGTGGAGACAACACAAAAAAAAGCTACATGATGAAAAATGGTGATCAATAAATACAAACAATGAATATAATTATTAAAAAATGAAATAATTACAACAAGCCACAAATATATAGTGGATAATAACACTATGCTACCCAACCCCTAAGAAATATGTGGAGAGACTCTCTACATTACAAACACTTATCTTAAGCTCTACTCAAAACCCAATTACATGACAACTCTACTAGGCACCCCAAACTCATTTCAAATAGGTTTGTATCAAACTCTCCAACTATTGGGAATCTGATCGAACCCCTAAAACTAATCAAGCATCCAAAAGAATATAAACCACACCAAATTTGATACTCACTGACATGGATGATGAATGAAAGTCACCACCATAAATGTGCACTTGAGAGTATATTTGATCAACAAGGGTGTATTTTGAAAACATGGTAATTGATTTATTGGTGCCCAACTTAGTAATGTTGGAATTTTCCTAAGTCCTCTTTTTGCACACTTCTCCTTGTGTACCCATGAATTATAATCAATATAATAAGCTTTCAAGGTTTCTCCCTTGGTAAAAATCACCTAATTGTTATCCCTCACCATTCCCCAAGTTGTTATCAATCATTTGGAGTTACAAAATACAATAAAAATAGGTTTGGGGTTTTTTTCGTCATTGTCTAGTGTTTTTGTGAAGTTTCAAACTTTTAGTGGACTACCAAAAAAAAAATTCCAATCTATTATCCAATTTCAATGATTTTTTGTGTACAAAAGTTTTACAAAGTCATTCTATACATTCCACCCCTTTTCTTTTCTTGCATTTCTTCTTATTTCCTCATTTTGGGGAAACCTAGTCATAATCTAGACCTCCCATCCATGTCCCCATGTTTGAAACTCCCTCCATTTTCTATGACCCCACAATCACACCTACATACCCCTTCTTGTAGATTTTCAAAGTGGATATAAACCTTTCACTCTTCCATTTCATCTACTTTTTCAGGTTTTCTTTCACCATCCATATTTTCCCCTCTCCAAAATTCATGTCCGCATCTAGACAATTAAACCACCATTTTTTGTATTTTTTCTCACATTTTTCCAAATCTTCCTTATCGATTATTATTGCACATCTATACTTTCAATTCAATGACCGGATCCTATGTCCACTTTTAGATTTCCCTTAACCTTTCTCACTTATTTCTTCCTATCCTATGCAAATATCAACATGACTTCTTGACCTCCTTCACTTCATCCAATTCTTATTTCTAGTTCCACATCAAAAATTCTACATCCCCTTTCTTGACCTATCAACCTTCATCATTTTTTTGCAATTCCCTTGTTCATCCCAACTACTCCCCAAATCCTCCCATGATTCCATTAATGGCTAAATTTGACCATGTAACTACAAGTATTTCATACCTAAAACTCTATTCACAACTTAGAGGTAGAGATTCACATGTGAATCTAATGGTGGATGATGAATATTTCTAGTTCACCATTAATGTGGTGGTTGATTTGTAATTCCCAATGGCTCTTGTGCCTACTCTAGGTCTTTCAATTCACAAATTTCATGGGATTTAAATTATCTCACACACCAAGCTCATAGTATCCAACTCTTCATCAATTTTTTACATATTTTTAAGATGAAGATTATCTACTTCCATATACATTATAAAATTCCATTAATGACTTGGGAGGGATGTGATTAAATGATATATGGATTTTACATTGCTTTTGGTATGTATGGTCCTCTTAAAGACTATGTTTATGTTCCAAAACATAGGGTTGTTAATGTCAAAGGTATGGGAAACCCCTATATTTTAGGTAGTCATGATAGAACTTCTCCCAAAGTTTCTTGTTGGTGATTGATATATATTTTTAATATTATATTATGAAAAAGATAGAAATAGGTTGTAAAGCTAAGAACAATAAAAAAGGGTTTCCAAGCCATTAGGGATTTTCTTTTTCAGTAAAGGGTTGAAGATATTTTGTATTGTAATGTTTTGTTTTTTGACCCAAAGGTGTAATAAAGTGTTGCAATCCCAGAAGAATGAGTTAAAAGTTTAAAGTCAATATCTTTTTAATGTTTCCATGAGTAATGTGTATGTTTTTAATATTTCATAGGTCCTCCTAACAACCTTATGGCGATTTGAGTGTTAGTCTTGATTATTTTGTCATCTAGATGGATGTAAAATCCTTTTTAAATATTTTGTAAGGTAAATTTGCAATCTAATACAAGAAATGTATGGAATTATTTAATGGATAACTAAAGTATGTTACAAATTTCATTTATTTTATCTTGAACACAAATAGCCTAGCTTATGTGTGAATTTAGAAGGTATATTATTCAATGGTGTCTTCATTAAGGTATCACAAAGTGAATCATTTTTTTGTGCATTTTTTGGTTTATGAAATTTAAAACTACGTTACCCAACTAGATAAAGACACACATCTACTTCATATTCAACCTCCCATTGCACCAAGACATTCAAAAAATCAAATTTAAACTTAATTTCATATTATGTTAATTTAGTTTCACTCACTCACATGTCTATATGTGCACACAAACACTAGGAATTTTCATAAGCACATTCTTAAACATTTTACATGGTTCTTTATCTTTTATTAAGGTATAGGACCTTGCATTGTCAAACTCATATTTAGATATTTAATGACAAATTAATAGTATTGTGATTGTTTTGGTATGATTTATGTCAAAGTATATGTCAATTTCCTATAGTTGTATCTCGCACAGCAGCTCCAACAAGCTGACCTAGTAGAGACCAAATTCAAAGGTCTTATCCACCTTAGTAAATCGGTTCATAGTCTCCCTATTCATTATAATTTTGAGGATTTTACCTTGAGTTTTCTAACCCTGGTGCTTGGGAAAAGCCTATCTTCAAGGATTTGGGAACCAACTACTTGTTATCCCCCCAATTTGAACTTAAATTTTTTTAATTTATAGTGCATTCGTTTACCCACCCCTGAGCCTACGGAATCACAAAAATGATAAATTTGAAAATTCAATAGAGCTGATGCAACTTCCTTTCATGGGCGTGATTCTATCCCCATTTCACCCAATCCGACAAGTTTTCATGCCAAAATGCTTTACCATGTGCAAGATCTTTAGCTTCACTTTTTTTCGTCGCCCATTTGCAAACGAGACCAAATTTTACTTTCCAGATTGCTGGAGATGAAATGGTTTCTGAGTTTTGCTCTTCGCAGCCAAATCATCATCGAGTCCATTTTTTGTACAAATCGAAGTTATAATGAGGGAGATATGAGATTTCTCATCCTTAACTCAAACCATAGTTCCAAGGTTCCAAAGTTTTTAAATTTTCTTGAAGAAATGGTTTTTAAAGGTCAGAAATAGCAAGAAATATAAATGATGGAGTTTTCGTAAAAGTTATAAAGTTCAATTATTCAACAAGAAGGGTGAATTTGTTCTTCCACAGCAAAAGTTTTTAATTTTCAATATCTTACAAGATGAATGACTTTATTAAAGTCGTATTTTTCTAGTAGCTCCAAGGTTTTTCGCAAGTGAATTTTTGAAAACTTCATTGTCGGCACTTTGAAAGGTTTTGAAACTCCAAGAATGCCCGACTTCATGGTTCTAAAGTTCTAAAAAGTTCCGATAGCCCGACTAAAGGTTCTGAAGTTTTTAAAAGTGTCGACCACCCAACTCTCTACCAGCATAAGCACGATGGTGCCCATACTTAAAATGCAGTGATCGCAGGATATGAACAAAATGATTTTGTTGGAAAAGCTTTAGAAACTTTCAATCAAATACAATTGGTAGATGTACGGCCAGATCCCGCGACCTACTTCAGCTTCTCCTTTCTCTGTGCCTATGCCAAAATGAAGACTGTATCCCTGTGTTTAAGTCATTTTCTCCAGTACACGTTTGGTCCGTTTTTGAACAATAAGGATTCTGAGTCTTCATTACATGGATAGTAAGGAATCGACTTCAAGTCCTTGGAGCTTGCTGGTATTTACTTGTAGTGGAGCGGGAAGGTGGATGTTGGCGAAAAGCATGCAGACCTATCAGCAATCTTTGACTATCAGGCTGGAAGAAATGAGAGTAAAGAGGAGTGATACAGAGCAATGGATGTGCCATCGATTGCTCCCCGATGATCTTAGGCATCGTGTACGTTGCTATGACCAACACAAATGGCTTGAAACCAGAGGAGTTGATGAAGAGCATATAATTCGGAACCTTCCAAAAGATCTCAGTCGTGATATCGAGCAGCATCTCTGTTTGGGTTTAGTCAGACGGGTACCATTGTTTGAGAATATGGATGATCGTTTGTTGGATGCAATGTGTGAGTGTCTTGAGCCATCCCTTTATACTGAAAATACATACATTGTACGAGAAGGAGATCCCGTTGATGAGATGCGTTTCATTATTCACGGCCATCTATATGTAATGCAATTGTCATGGACCAGTCTGAGATTGGTAGGATGTTAAATAAGAGTGATTCAAATAAAGCATCCTTAGAACTGGACAATTCTCTTCGACAGATGAAGAGATGGTTACATCAGAAATTCAGAAGATGCTTGATAGAGACAGTATCTCAAAGTCATTATGTTTGGTACAATATGCCTTGAAAGAGAGCGTCCAGCTTGATGGTTTAAATGCTTTGCAAAGCGCGCAGGAATATACTAGAAAACTATTGGCATTAGAGAGTTAATAATAAAATGCAATGCCTTTTGAGATTCCTGAATATCTTGCATCGGAATTGTACCTAGGACTGGATGACAGTGGCTTTGAAGGAGCGTGCAAAGTCTAGAAAGTCGAGATTCTTTGTTCGCCTAACAAGATAAACCAAAAGACATCGATATTTGTCTTTGTACTTCAAGGAATCCCGTGGATCACCAGGATAGATTGGTGTGAAGCCAAAGGAGCACGGCTTGTGAATTTCAAATAGCTGCACATAATCAAGAAAAGGCTTGAGAATAGTTTCGATGCGTTGGTTATAACTCGCTCGCTAAATTATTTAAAGAAGGTTGAGAACATGGATAACCACCATTGGTCCAAAGTGATTGCGAAGGAGGTTTTAGGCCGTAGAAAGAGAACATGGATGAAACAAAATAACAAATGGCTAAGCAAATGGGACATCAACTTGCATGATCGTCCTAGCTCCAATGAGGAAATTAAAAATTATGTCACAAAAAAGTTCTTGGCTGCCATGTGGACAAAGCAGATTGGGCGAAAGAAAGTTCACTATGTCAAAGAGTTCAACCCAACTTGGGAGCACGATGATAAAACTTGTTTAGGTGTTGCTATTAAGGGCAAAGCAAGATTGCAAATAGCTCAGTTGAGGACCGGGTCGCATCATCTTAGGTGCGAAACTGGAAGGTGGACTATACCTAAGGAATCGTGGGAGGATAGAATTTGCATATTTTGTAGTAAAGGGGTGGTAGAGAAAAAATGGCATTTTATCAAGGAGTGCACAGCATATGAGGATATTCGTAGTCAATATGAAGGCAATTTGAAGATCAACAACCTGCACAAGCTATTTGACGAAGAAAAAATCATCAAGACTGCTAGTTTTTTGAGCAAAATTCATAGTAGAAGATCCAGCATCGAAAAGAATTTGGAGATTTCATAGTTTTGTGGTTCTCAGTCCCTTAGACTTTTGGTCTCGTGGACGAAATTAAAATCCCTCATTCATTCATTCATTCATTCATGCAGTAGATAACTCTTTTCTAGAAGAAGGACCGAAATTACTATTTTTCCTTGGTGATGAAAATAGAAACAACTTACTGCTCTAGTGGTGTTATTTTGCTTTCTAACTTTTTGCTTCCAACCACTTCTAGACTAATCATTCTTAATTAGGATTTGACCACATTGTCAGTAACATCAAGTAACTATACTTTGGATGGGGTAACAACCATAGGTAGAGGCTCTCATGCATTAACAGAAATAGTAACTGAGTTGGCTATTGAGATTCTTTTCCGTTGAAATCTTCCAAGAAAGGAAAGGAGACATTTTTGGAATTAGAAAAATCAAAATCAATTACAAAACGTAAAAGGCATTTATAGGAAGAGAATGTGGAATTTCCTTTTAATTAAAAAGAAAAATCAAATTCAAGAAACAATTACGGGGCCAAAGGAAGGACCTTTAAAAACTCATCGAAGGCTATTATTTAGGATCTTTTTTTTTAGCTATTCAAGAATAGGGAAAACAGGGGCAGTTGATTTTCTTTGCAACCACATTTTGTTGTACAAAAAAGGGAGTTTGTGAGCTCATTTTTGTATTGGAGAAATAAAGGAGAAGTTCTTGAATCTGTGAATTCATGGATGTTTTCTTTAGGCTGCAAATGTCTTTTGTGTCACTACATTCACTTTCCAGTGCAATTTTTGTTATATCGAATTGTGTGGATGTTTATTTTTGAATCTTTGAATTCAAATTAATTCATCTATTGTGAAAGTATGTTGCTCATTCTTTTCTCGTTTCTCATTTGTGGGTGTGAGATAAGTGGACTGTGTGTTATTTGTTTGCATTCACATCACTCTAAGTTTAATCCATCGCATCTATTTTCATGGTTATGGGTAGGTGTTAGGTGCCTTTTCTATTTTTTGGTTAAAAGCATACCATGTGTTTTCATTCATTACATATTATTCGAAGGTAGTTGCACCTTGTAAAACAAGTAGAGAGCATTTGCAAATACCATTGTAAGTGACTCAACTATTGGTTAGATTGTCATTGATATGGACAAAAGAGTATTAAACTGAAGTGACAAACCTATTAACCAACACAACTCTAAGCACAAACATGAGTCATCCGTTAATAAATTTAAATCTTACATTCTTCCAACCTTCTAGAATTGACAAACTATCAAAAAATCTAATCATTTTCATATAAATGAATTTATTCTTACAAATGCCCAAGGAACTTGAAATTTTTACATCCAATGGCTATTCCAAGCCACACACGTGGTTAATTTATTACATGGCATTGCACAAGCAATGTAGGATACACAAGACCAAAAGAAAGGATAGACAAAATCTTAATGCAAGGGAATCTTATGTTCCAACTAAGATGTTCAATCAAAATTATGTGCCAACCAACAAGGTCAATACATGGAAAAAAGTGTTGTACCATCAAGTATAAGGTGCACAAGAGAGAAAAATTGTTAAGAACAAATAAAAACAATGTGCACACACATGTTAAGCTTATGTGTAATAAACTATTACAATACAAAGGCAAGCAAACATGTTAGGGTTGTAAATGGAGAACTACAAAGCACACAAAATATATTTCTAGGTATTTTGTATCGCATCAACCAAATTATACTCTTGCATTAGACACTCTTGGTAAAAATATATGAACTAGGCACTCAAAACATAGAACTGTATAGATCACTAATTCGGCCACCAAATTGAAGTTACTTTACTTTCAAAAGTTCATGAGTCTTTCTCATTTCTCTTACCCTTCTAAAAATTAAGATATTCCTTGTACTCACTTCACCAAGTCTTCTTGAAAATTCATTTGTTCAAGGTATATACAATTCCTTCTCATTATTTTTCTAGTATCTCCTTTCTCCAAGATAGATCAAATTCCACAATTTCTTCTAAATTTGCAAGCACATGTAGGAATACAAATCAAATACACTGAATATTAATGAGATATCCAACCCTTCTAGCAACTTGATCACATATGCATTCTCAAAAAATATGCACGTGATGGAACATGTGACATGACCAAAATTATACAAGAGACACATATGCACAAAATTAAAATTATTTAAATAACAATACTACTCATCACCACTACATAAGGAAGTGCATCAAGTGCACTGAACAAAATAACATGGTAGAACACTAGTGACATGGAAGGCAGAGGAAATTAAATGAAGACTAGTGATATGGAACCCCTTTTGCACATCATATGAATATGGAGGCCTCCTAGATAAAGAATGGTGTCATTACTTATAGTTCTTCAAGGAGAAGCCTTTATAAAGTATTTTCTTTGGTTTGGCTCCTAAAAAAATAAACAAAATATTGATTTTAAAATTAATGTGAAATTTAGATTGATTTGTTAAACTATTTTGTAAAAAAAATCTCTAATTAAATTTAATATTGAATTAAATTTCTAATTAAAAATCATACCAACATTAAAATTTTAATTGACTAAATAACTTGATTAATTTAAAATTGGGTTGGGGCACTAGCTCGGTTGGTTAAACCTTTCCTATTGCAGAGGTCTAGTCTCTCCCACCTCCATGGTACCGGAGGGCGTGTCGCGCCAGCACCACCGATCACGTTACAAATTTTACCAGGCACATTGCAATTTATAAAGGGTCGTGCTACCCGATTCCTACAATCTAAAAAGAAACTTGATTAATCTAAAATTAATAAATAAAATATTCTACATTTTTTAATTACATATTCTACATTTTTTCTCTTTACTAATTACATTTAATTTATTTAAATACTGCATCTTACAATTTATATACCAAAAATAATAAAAAGAAAAATAAAAGAGAAAAAGAAAAAAGTTGTAGCTGATTTAAAATATAAACTAGTTAATTTCCATACTTCAAAATTTAAAATTCAACAACCTTAAATTTTTCCTAAAGTGATTCATAATAAGAACCATATTCTTCTATTTTCTTTGATTTTACAATTTGCAAGTTTGGGGGAAAGGGAGGGTGGAAGCATTCTTAGATGTTGCAAATTTGATGGATGGTTATACATGTTAAACCCTAAATTTTTCTGTGAGACACTACATTTTTCAAATATAAGGTTTTTGTTTTATTTTTTCTTTTTATTTAAGAAAACTCTAGTTTCTTTTTAATTAAACCATTTATATGGTTGTGGATTGTAAGTTGTAAGGTGAAGAAGGTTTTTGAATTTCAAGAAAACCCACTCCTTTCTTTTTTTTATATAGTTTTAAACTTTTTATTTAAGTTACTTTTATGGTTAAGAAGGCTACATTTTTCAAATTAAAGTTTTTTGTTTTATTTTTTCTTTAATTTAAAAAATCCGAGTTCCTTTTTAATTAAACCATTTATATGGTTGTGGATTACAAGTTGTAAGGAAGAAAGTTTTCAAATTTCAAGAAAATCCACCCCTTTCTTTTTTTGACATAGTTTTAAAACTTTTATTTAAGTTACTTCCATGGTTAAGAAAGGTTTTAGATTGTAACCAAAACCCTCTTTTTTAAATATGCAGGTGTACAAATATGTGCATATATACATAATTATCAATGTATTAATTTTTGTATATTTTTTATCTTTCTAAAACATAGATTAAATTTTTATTTTTTATTTTTTTTAAGTTTAAAATGCTTTATGGGGACAAAGGGCAAGCAACAACTCCTCTCATAGTAGTTGCACCCCCACTCATGGGCATCACAACTCCCATGAGGGGGTCATCTACCTCCCAAGTATTGTTTGTGCTTGGGTAGAGGGTCTTCCCCCTCCCCACCCTAACTTATGTTAATATAATATAAGTTTTATTTTATTTTTTAATATATATTTAACACATTCAATATAATATACTACCTATTTTATTAAATAGGTAATATATACAAAAATACATATATAAATATTTATATTTACAATAACAACAAAATTAATACATATACATATGAAGATATATAAATGTGTTTGGTATTAAAGCTCAATTTTAACATTGAGAACTTTGAGAAAACATGTCACATCTTGTTTGACCTTGACCTCATGTCTTGCTATGTGCAAGATGTCACCTAGGTCAAGGAGAGGGTATTCACACACATTCACATCAAATTCAACACACTTCAATTAGATCCATTAAGAGCCACCACCATTCAAGTTTACACACCATGAGCCACCTCTAATTCTAAAACCACACATTCTCTATGCCTTTCAAAAATTAATAGGAGTGGTACATGAGAGACTTCCTTCAACACCAAAGGTCTCCCTCATAAGTCACTCTTAGCCTTCACAAAATTAGTATGTGTCAAAGGGTAAAGAGTGTAGCATAGGTCGACTAAGATATCATGTCGAGCATGTGGAGGATGTGGGAATAGAGTCAATTCATATTGTCCCTCCACCTTAGGTACAAAATGCAAAGACTAGAGATTGTCATGACATAGATCACCATATTTGAGAGCTACTATGATTACAACCATCTATATTCAAGATCTACAGAAAAAATAGAAGGAAAGATAGGCTTCTTAGTTTTAATAGGTGCTTTGGGTTGCATCCTTATGGGAGAAACCTAAAAGAACATTTTCTAGTGCACCTTCTAAGAGGTACCACATCTACCTAGGGACACCAAGAGGAGTGTAAGCACAACTTGAACTTAGATATATTGATTTGAGACACCTTTCTAGAGTAGTTAAAAGCAACATATATCTCTAATATTTTTTATTAATGACAAATAGATGAGTATTGGGATCTACAACAAAGGAGACTTATTGTGGCTCAATGCTAGAGTTTCCTTTGATCTTTAGCAATATGTCAACTATATCCGAGATGAAAATATTCATCAATCAATTAATTGGTGGCCTAAATTTAGATATTGTGGTTCATGTTTGCATGACTACTCCTGAGTTTGTATGAGTCGTTATGGAGAAGGACCTTATAGTACATGACATAAGCACGAAGATTAAATATGCTTGTAGAAAATAATGGAACCACAATTATTAGTAGTATTTTAGCTTTTGTAGACTCCAAATTTCACCAAAGGGAGGCTTTAATTCAACATCAATGCCTCCTAGACCCCACGTTAACTACAACAAATTTAGAGATCTAGAACCCAATTAGGCTCACATGGTGGTAAATCTAGAGCATGGTAGACGTAAGGCCCTCATAGGGATTACTAGCCACAATCACACAATGCAATACCAACTCACACTAAATATGTCTTTAGAGGGGGCAATTACAAGTCTAATACACCCAATGGACAACCTACTAGGTCATAGTTGGTACAATTTCAAACTAAAGGCCCATGTTTTGTATGTGGTGGTGTGGGACACCTAGCTAGGTTTTTTTAGCAACAAGAGTTAAAAAAGTACAATCCTTAGAGAAAACCATTGGAGACCTGGGTAGGTCTCAAAGGGTTTTTTCAATGGTGAATAATTTCCAAGTTAAGCATCAAGATAGTTATAGAGGCCCTAAGTGTGAGTGATGGTGTTCAATTTAATATTTTATTTGATTCAAGGGAAAAAGTGTTTTTTATAGGCCCTTCTTTGGTGAAACGTTATTGGTGGCTTCTCAGTGGGAGGTTGAGTTAACTTTAAGGGTCGGGTTGGCTATAGATACAATGATTAGGGGTTGCGAGTTGGGACTTGGATATTTCACCAACTCAATAGATCCTTGAGTTATTCCTATGAAGGAGGATAAATGAGAAGGTCTTTCAAGATGGAGAAAAACACAAGGATTAGATCAAATCATAAACCAATACCTAATTGAAGGAATTGCACCCATTACCTTGATGAAGTGATGATGCAGGAGAATCTCAGGCTTTCTGGATATCCGCATCAATTTGTACATAAGTGTGGTTTTGTTTTTAATTTTGTTGTGTTTTGAAGATGCATTGGAGTTTATTTTTGTAATATTTTCCCTTGGTCGATACTTCACTTTCATCAGCCTGGAAGCTATGTTTCCATGGAATGAATTTTTCACTCTCCATGGTATTCTTGATGGAATTTTCATCGATATGACATTATGTGTTCGGTGAGACTTTAGATGGAATCCCCTCGACAGCCTGATGCGAAGCTATGTATCATCGGTGGGACCGTATGATTTCAAAGGGACTCTAAATATAGTCTCCTCGATACCTGATGGAAGATATGCCCACAATCCATAGGCGAGAAGTCTTTATTGGAAGCAGTTGTCCACTTCAGTGAGAGTCTCTAAGTTGTCCCTTTGATGGCCTGATAGAAAGCCTTGATCTCTTCAATAGGGGGTAGTTATATCATCGGGACTTGAAATGTCATCTCTACGATAGGTCAATGGACTTTTGGTTGCATCTCTCACCCAGTGTTGACATGGCAGAGGAACCACATGGATCGTATTGAACTACATGGAAGATACTTTCCTTTATTGATGGGAGATTTATGTTGTCTCCTTGACAAGGTGATAAGTTGGTTCAATGGTTGAAGATTGAATGACGTTTCGACACTTCGACATAGATTAGGTAGAAGTTGTAATGACTATTCCGCGTGTAGCTTTTGGAATGCAGAATGATGGTGTTGGGGAAGATTATATAGATGGCCTCATGTGAAGAATCAAGGAGAAGTTTTTTGATGGGGAATGTATGAAGAATTGGAAAAAAAATTGTTTTGAAAAGAGAATTTGGTCTCTATAAAAAGGGCTCTGTAATTTGAACTTCTGAATGTACTATGTAATCAGTTAAATTGAAATAAAAGGGAGGGTTGTTTCCTGTTGAAGTTTGTTGCATTATAAGTGTGATCTTGTTGCTTGATTGACATACCAATAAGGCTCTTCAATCTCGACTACATCAAGACCAATCAGAGTAGGTTTTCTCTTGGAGTAAGTGTCAAAGATATTACGAAGCCTTGAAAGGGAATTTGTTGTGGGTAAGTGAGCAAAGAAGACCTACAACTGCAAAGGGCTTGAGTAAAATGGCACAGAGAGGACATGGAAAAGGAAGAGGGGTGTGAAGAGATGCAGACCCTATCATGATAGAGATGTTGAGAGTAATTACGACTAGATTGGAAGCCATTGAAACTGCACAATGAAGAGGTCATCATGTCAAAGATGTGAGTGACGATGAAGAAGAATAGGTTGAAGTTGAAGGAGGAAAAAACCAGCCTGAAATTGATTAAGGAGAAGAAAGTTTCATTCGAGTCCTAACCAGAATAAATACTAGACCCTGTTTTAACCCTCCAGACTATAGTGGTGGCAACTTGAATTCAGATGAATTATTGGATTGGATCACCAAGATGAAGAATTTATTTGAATTTGAAGGTACAGAAGAAGACAAGAAGGTGAAATATGCATGTACAAAGTTAAAAGGGCATGCATCCCTATGGTGGGATCATTTGCAGACTGATAGACAAAGAAGAGGCAAGGTGAAGATAAAGTCATGGGACCAAATGGTAAACAAATTGAAGATGAAATTCATGCTTGTAGACTATCAAATAAATCTGTTTAGAAAATTGTAGAATTTGAAGCAAAGAAAATCTAGTGTCAAGGAATACACAAAAGAGTTTTACAAGTTGAAAATTCAAGCAAATCACTCTAAGAATGAGGTTGAGCAAGTTGCAAGGCATCTAAATGGCTTGTGGGTTTCCATACAAGATGAGATTAGATTGCTTAGACTGTAGAGTGTGGAAGAGGCCTACCAATGTGCATTGATGGTTGAAGAGAAGTTGAATAGGAAACAACAAAGCAATAATAGGGGTGGAGATAGAAATGCTCATGGTAGAGGACAGAAGTGGTGGAAGAGGATATTCTTCCAAAAAAGATGAAGATGGTATCTCTCAGGAGATGGGAGGTAGAGGAAAATTTTGAGGAAGAGGAGAATATTTTTTAGGAAGAGGTAGTTTTGGAAAAGGTAAAGGTAGAGGCTTCACCATTACATGCTACTAATGTGGGGAGATTGGGCATAATTCTTTTGATTCTCCACAAGTTCAAGGTGGAGGTAAGGGAAAAGAGGCCAAATTTCATGTGGCCCAAGTGGAAGATGAAGTGGTAGAAACTTAGAAGAATGGAGAAGACCCAAAGGATGAAGAGTCTTTGATGGTAAGAAATATTTTGCTAGTCCCTAAAAAGGCAGAAACAAAACCTACACAGAGAAGAAATTTGTTCATAGCCAAATGCAAGTCAAGTGGCAAGTGTTGTAAAGTGATTCTCGACAATGGCAGCACATACAATATTGTGTCTGAAGAAATGGTAAAGAAGTTGAAACTAAAAATAATGAAGCATTTCAGCCCATACAAGGTTTTGTGGTTGTAGAAGGAGCACCAATTGGTGGTAAGAGAACAAAGCTTGGTTAATTTCCAGATTGGTAATTACAAGGATGAAATACTCTATGATGTGATGCCAATGGATTCCTTTCATATCTTATTGGGAAGACCATGGCAATTTGATAGACAAGTTGTTCATGATGGTAAGAGTAATACCTATACCATTAAGAAGGATGGTCAAGAATTTATTTTGAATCCTATGAAGGATAAAGATGAAGATATAGAAGGTACCTCCAAATTATGTCTTGTCTCAAGAAAGAAGTTCTTGAAGGATCTAGAGAAGGATGGTGTCTGTTATACATTCTTAGCCCAACCATCTTAAAACCTAACAGCAGAAAAATAAGAAAGGCAATCGATGTAAATTGAAGAATTTATTGATGAGTATGCTAGCATAATTATGAATGAGTTATCGGATGGACTGCCACTGGTGAGAGAAATCAATCACTATATGGATTTGATTTTGGGTGCAATTTTACCAAACAAGGAACCATATAGAATGACACCTCAAGAGAATGAGGAAATAAATAGACAAGTCCAAGAGTTGATGGAAAAGGGGTTGATTAAGGAAAGTCTCAGTCCATGTGTTGTACCTGTAGTATTAGTGCCTCAGAAGGGAGGTGAATGGAGGGTGTGTACAGACTCCCATGCCATTAATAAGATTATTATTAAATATAGATTATCATTTCCCATAATGGATGATTTAATGGACTTTTTGAGTGGGGCAAGGTAATTCACGAAGATTGATCTAAAGAGTGGTTACCATCAAATCAGAATACGTGAAGGGGATGAGTGGAAGACAACATTTAAGACGAATAATGGATTGTATGAGTGGTTGGTCATGCCATTTGGATTGAAAAATTCCCCCAGTACATTCATGAGATTGATGAATCAAGTGTTGAAGCCCTATCTTGGTAAGTTTGGCATAGTTTATCTAGATGATATTTTAAATTTTAGTAAGACGAAAGAAGAAAATTTAAAACATATTATGGTGGTCTTGCAAATATTGAAAGAATAAAAACTAATGGTGAATTTGAAAAAGTGTACTTTCATGAAGAAAGAGTTAGTGTACTTGGGATTTGTAGTTTTAGAAGAAGGATTGAAAATGGATCCTAAAAAGGTAAAGGCTATTGTTGAATGGCTATCACCAAGGAGTACTTTTGAACCCCATAGTTTTCATGTCTTGGCGAGCTTCTATAGGAATTTTATAAGAAATTTTAGTGGGATATGTGCTCCCATTATAGAAACAATGAAGGGAACAAGAAGAGAGTTCAAGTGGACGGTTGCAGTAGAGAAAAAATTTCAGTTGTTGAAGGATAAGGTAACAGAACAACTAGTATTGGCCATGCCAGACTTTGGAAAAGTTTTCTAGGTGGATTGTGACTCAAGTGGAATAGAAATAGGAGGATTTCTCAGTCAAGAGGGAAGGCCGATAACATATTTCAGCGAGAATTTGAATGAAGCCAAGAGGAAATATTTCATGTATGACTAGTAGTTCTATGCAATTGTGCAAGCACTCAAGAAGTGGAGACATTATTTTCTACCAAAAAATTTGTGTTGTATACAAGTAATCATGCCCTGTAGCTCATAAATAAACAAGGTAAGTTGAACTAGAGGCACATGAAATGGATTGAGTTCTTACAAAGTTATTCTTTTGTGTTAAAACATAGGAGTGGTAAATCCAATTGAGTTGTTGATGCACTAAGTAGGAGAACTTTGTTATTGAATGTGATGAAAGTGAATGTTGTTGGCTTTGATGCTTGGGGTGAGTTGTATGAACAAGACTCAGATTTCAGAGAGGCATGGTTAGCATGCAAGAATCCAATGGAATTAGATCGAACTCCATGGTTGGAGTATTTCATTCAAGAGAACTCTTTGTTTAAGGGAAAGAAGTTATGTATTCCTAGACGCTCCATGAGGGAGAATATAATCAGAGAAAAACATAGTGTTGGATTAGGTGGACATTTTGGAATGGATAAAATAATAGCTCTATTGAATGAGAGTTATTATTAGCCAAGAATGAGTGTTGATGTCAAGAAGGTGGTACAAGGATGTAGAATTTTTCAGCATGCGAAGGGTATGAAACAAAATACTAAACTGTATTAGCCATTATCAATTCTAGAGAGACCATGGAAACACATTACCATGGATTTTTTTCTATGACTATCTCGAAATCAGTGAGGTAATGGTTCAGTTTTTGTGGTTGTTGATAGATTTTTAAAAATGGATCATTTTATTCCATGTCAGAAAACTAGTGATGCTCCCCATATAACAAATTTGTTTTTCAAAGAAATAGTTTGGTTGCATGGTTTTCCTAAGAGTATTATATCTGATCGAGCTACAAAGTTTTTTGGCCATTTATGGCACACATTTTGGAAGAAATTAGGCACACATTTGGGTTTTAGTTTAGCCTACCATCCACAAATAGATGGTCAAATTGAATTTGTGAGCAAGATTTTAGGTAACCTCCTTCGATGTTTGATTGGGGACAAACCAAAATAGTGGGACTTATTCTTATCACAGGAAAATTCTTCCTATGATAATTCAATGAACAGGAGTATTGGAAAAAGTCCATTCAATGTGGTGTATGGTTTCAACCCTAGGGGCGTAGATGAACTTAGAGATAGTGCAAACCTAGTGAGAACAACTGTTGTGGTGGAGGATTTTGTAGAATATATCAAAGATTTGCATAAAGAGGTGAAAGAAAAGTTGGATAAGAGTATATCCAAGTATAAAGAGTTTGTTGATCGTCACATAAGAGAGTAGGAATTTCAGATTGGAGAATTTTTCTAGGTTCATTTTAAAAAGGAGAGGTTTCCATAGGTAACCTATAATAAGTTAAAATGGAAGAAAATAGATCCTTACCAAATCCTACGTAAGTTTTCAGCCAATTCTTATGAAGTTGAACTTCTAGAGCATGTAGATATATCTCCTATCTTCAATTTTAGTGACCTATGCAAATATTTTGAAGAAGAGAAAATAACTCAACCACATTTTCCTATGAATATCATGGATAATATAGATTGGGTGAATCAGGTACCTGAGAAGCAAATTGAAGAAGTAGATGAAATCATTGATTCTAGGGTCGCAAAGAAAACACGTGGTAAAGAGTACCTGGTATGTTGGAAGGGAAAATCAGTGGATGAAGCATCTTGGTTGAATGCACATAAGTTGGCTCAGTTTGGAATATCGATTCTAGATTGGCTTAAATGTTCCTAAGTCTCCACTTGTGGAACATTTATCCTTCCTGGGGTGTTTGATGCAAGAGCATCTTGGGCTTTCTAGCTATCCGCATCAATTTTTACATAAGCGTGGTTTTTTTTTCAATTTTGTTGTGTTTTGCATATGCATTGGAGTTCATTTTTGTAATCTTTTCCCTTAGTCGGTGTTGCTCTTTCATCTGCCTAGCAGTTGTGTTTTGGTGGAATAAATTTTTCACTCTCCATGATATTCCTAATGGACTTTTCATCGATATGACATTATGTGTTCAACAAGAATTTATATGGCATCCCCTCAATAGCCTAATGTAAAGTTGTGTATCATCGATGGGACCATATGATTTTGAAGGGACTTTGAATATAGTCTCCTCAATACCCGATGGAAGATATGTGTACATTCCATAGGAGAGAAGTATTTATCAGCAGGAGTTTTCCACTTCGGAGAGATTCTCTAAGTTATCCCTTCGACAACCCGATACAAATCCTTGAGCTCTTCAATGGGAGGTAGTTATATCATTAGGACTTGGAATGTCATCTCTACGATAGGCCGATGGAATTTTGGTTACGTCTCTCACCCAGTGTTGACATGGTAGAGGGACCACATGGATTGTATTGAATTACATCAAAGAGACTTTACTTTATCAGTGGTAGATTTATGTTATCTCCTCGATAGGGTGATAAGTTGGTTCAATGGTTGAAGACTAAATGACGTGTCGACACTTCGACATGGATTGGGTGGAAGTTGTAATGACTATTTCGGGTGTAGTTTTTGGAATGTAGAATGATGGTGCTGGGGAAGAGGGAACAGACGGCCTCATATGAAGAATCGGGGAGAAGTTGTTTGATGGGGAATGTATGAAGAATTGGAAAAAAAAATTGTTTTGAAAAGAGAATTTGGTCTCTATAAAAAGGGCTCTCTAATTTGAACTTTCAAATATACTCTGTAATCAGATAAATTGAAATAAAAGGGAGGGTTGTTTCATCTTGAAGTTTTTTTCATTATAAGTGTGATTTTTCTGCTTGATTGAAAACTTGGTAGTCTCTTCAATCTCGACTACGTCAAGTGACAACCTAGAATTGAATGAAATAAACAAAAAATGAATGAATTAACTAAATCAAACCCTACTTTAACCACACCCAAGAATGCAAGTCCTTACTCCATTATTGAATTATGTGTTTGATATATTGGATTGCTCAATGCTTGCATAAACCTAATTGTGGAAAATCTCAAAAGATGGCTATGGAGATCAAAATTGCAAAGGGAGAGGTCCCTTGAATATGAGATAAAGGAAAATTTTATATATTTGCAAATATTTGATCAACGATGGAGATTTAAAGATCAAATCAATGGTGGAGAGTGAATTAAGGGGTGAGGAGCCATCCATGAAGAGGAAAGGTTCAATTAATTGAAGCTCTTCCCTAAAATTTAGGAAGATATTTTGAGATATTTTGGAGGGAAGATTTTTCAAATTTGAATTTGAATTTTGGAATATTCCTTTTGAAGGTAATGTGCAACTAGATGAATTTAATAATTCATTTAATGGAAGAAAATTAGCTAATTAAATAATTAGAAAATTATTTAATTATGTGAGGGATAAGAGGAATAATGGTTTTTAATTAAATAATTAAAAATTATTTAATTAGGTGAGTTTGAAGAAAAATAGAAAAATAATTAAATAATAGAGATTATTTGATTAAAGTAGGTTATAAAAATATTAGAAAATTAATTAAATAATTAAAATTATTGAATTAAGGTAAAATAGAGGAAAAATGATGAATTAATCAAATAATAAAAAGTAATTCAATTAATAGAGGAAAATAGTTAGTTTAATCAAATAATCAAAAATAATTCAAGTAAAAGTGATGAAATAAGGAATAATGAGTGAAATGATGAAAAATGGTGAAGTACGGGAATATGTGATGTGTTAGATAATTTTAGGTGTCTATATTTTACCCCTCTTTAAGACAATGTACATGTTGTGTTGTTTAAATTCATAATGCCGACTTAGAAAAAATTAGGTGATACTAATGATGCCCCACTATTCCTCAGTGAATAAAGGAATGATGGGAGAATGGTAGGCTACCCCTCAAGAGGTCAACTGGAAAAAAAAATTGGTGGGGCTCACGATAGGATGGCAAGATAGGTTTAGTGAACAAGAGGAAGAATCAGACCTTGGTTAATGAGGAAACTAATTAAGAAGATTGGAGGAAGAAGAAAATGGGATTTCAAGGGGCGGGATGGGTAAAATCTAGGGTTTAAGGGTCTACATATAGGCCCTTGAGGGTCATTTTCACCTCATTTGCACTCTCGAGCTTATATTTTTTAGAGATTTGAGCAATATTTCCTAGTGAAGTTTCCACGTAGATGGCTCTCATTCCTTGAGCTACATTGTGCAAACCATGTTCTTCAATTCCAGTGGCTAGCCGAAGTAGATCCCTTGGTATACATCTAACCCTTTTGTATTTAGGAATAGTTTTAGGTATAATAAATGCTAGGTCTAAGGATTCAATCAAACACACTGATCTAGGATTGATGCTTTTGAACACTGACATAATGCATTTGAAACCCAATCCAATGCTTTTGATTATGTTGATCTATGTGTTTGTCAAGTCATGCCATTTTTAAAAAGTGATTCACTTTTGACTGTGACTAAGCGACGTATTTGAAAAATGACTCATTTATGATTAGGTAAATTAACTCTTTTGAAAAAAATCTCGCTACTGACTATGATAAAGTGATTCTTTTTCAAAAAAGGTCGCTCTTGACTCAAAGCTCTATAGAATTAGATTTTTTTTTTTAAATTAACAAATTGACATTGTGGGCATTATGTTTGCAAGTTGTCCTAGATCCCATCTTGTTGTGGGAGTGATGACCTCGGGTTTTGGGTTGAATGGACCATCTCAGTGAGATGGATGTTGAGTTCTTGGGATTAATCATTGTATTTCATATTTCATGCATGCTAGATATTCATGCACATTGGGTATTCATGAGTATGATCATGGAGAGGTACTTAGAGACTTCATCCTTTAGGTTCCCAACAGGTGAAGCTATAATTACATTAGAGGATGTATGGAGGATCTTGAGAATCCCTATTGATGGTGTGTGGGTTAGCTATAATCCATATTCTAGTGCAAAGGCATTAGAGCGAGTATTATTTGATGATGAGTTGAATATAAGTGACAGACAGATTTGTTTCAAATCATACATTGGAATGATAGATGTCATAATTTTGGTCATAGCAGGGCTTATATGTGGGATGATCATGCTAGATCAATGATCTAGGGGCTTCTCAATTGGATGGGGTCATGTTTTGGTGTGGATGATACTAGATGTTGTGGTATTCCCATGGGGACCTTGCATATTAGCATATTATATCATGATTTGCACCAAGTGGTGTGCAGAACAACGACCAACTTGTTTGTGAGAGTGACTTTACTACATGTTTGGGAATGGGAGCACATTTCTATTACATAACCTATTGGAGATGCAACTCAAGCAGTAGGTGATCCATTGGTGTATAGATATGATGTTTTGCTGACATAGTGGAGGCTTGGTGACCTCGATTATTGGAGGAGGATCATCAATGAGATGGATGATTTTATTTGGAGACCTTGGTTACAATGTGAGGGTTGGAACAATGATCACATTCATCTCCTATACTATAGATATACAAGGTGGTTAATCGAGTAGACACCTCACATCTTGGAGTGGTACTTACCAAACAGAGTTTGGAGGAAGTTCTACGAGGTCTAGGATGTGCCTACCATAGACTATCATGCAATGTTTTCTCATAACCAAAGGGAGATTGGGGAGTGGGGGCCTATGACCATTCCATAAGTTGAAGTTATAAAGTTCTTACACTTGATGTCATTATAGTGGATTTGGGTTGATAGTGTTGAGGATGAAAGTATGACTCCTAATTACGATGCATGGTGGGCCCTAAAAAGGCCCTTGAGATTTACACATCCTAATGGTGCTGTAGTAGGGCAACAGAGGAGGAGAGAAGTAGAGCCTAGTAAGGCTCACCGATAGAGGTAGAGGCAAATGTAGGATGGGGTCTCAACTAGCGATAGTGACAGGTGGTAGTGCCTATAGTGGCACCCATAGGAGATGTGAAAAGAGGAGAGGAGGAAAGACCCAAAGGTAGAGACATATATGATATCCATCTTGCAGTGGCACTCTTAGAGCGTGATCAGGATTGTTGAGAGCGAGAAGGATATAGAGTAGAGAGGGACAGCCTAGCTAACGAACTAACATAGAGGATAGTAGAGAGGGATGGAGAGATGGCCTGCTTCTAGTAGGTGGAGGCGCATATTGCTCAACTTATAGTTGAGAGATATGTTAAAAGAGAGGCAGAAGTAGCTAGAGGTTGTAAGATAGGGAGTGGTAGTCCTGGTGGTAGATCATATAAGGGAGGTGAGGGTACTCACCAAGAGGTGACCTACTACTATACCCTATATGAGGTTGCAGTACCTATTGGGAGGAGAGCTCCCAAATTTTCAACCATCTTTGCAATAGGGATTTAGTAGGTTAGAGAGGGGATTGGTGGGACAGCCACCTCAGCCACAATAGTGAGGGGGATCCAGAGGATAGGGACAATAGGGATCCAAAGTACAAGGATAGCAGGTGATTCCTCCCCATCCACCTTCTCTTGGTCGGAAGGAGGGGTAGCTCCATGTAGATTATTTCTTCGTATATTTTGATGTACAAATATTCTTTTAATGATGTATACACATTTTTGGCTCTTGATAGCCATTTTGTACACACATTAGATGTATATGTATTTTGTATCATAACATACTTTTGATAATATATGAGATATGAGATGAGATGTTAAGGTAATTCAATATGATTTCATGTGATGGATGTATGAATCTATATTATTTTTATGTGATCTTATGATGTATGATGAATGGGTTTACTTTATTTATATGATATGATGAGGTTATGATTTTTCAATATGTATGAAATGTGTTATGATGGATAACATGGTGATACTTTTATGAGATGATGACATGATATGTGGATATATGATGCAATACTATAATTCTTTTTTTCTTGTATTTTTTGCAATGTATATGATGATTATGCAGGATGTATGATGTTATTTGTGATGCTATGGTTATGGATACATGATGTGATGTTATGACGGTACTAACGATTTCGTGGATGCAAGATGTGATGGATATTTTTATGTATTTCATGATACATGGATAGAATAGTTAGTATGATGAGTAGGATAGAATAAATAAGTTTAGATAGAATAAATGATAGATAGATTAGATGATTAGATGGATAAATAGATGAATGATTTAGATGGATAGGATGATGTTGATCAAATATCAAGAAAGTTATGATTATTAGTTTGATTTGAGATTTTACTGGAAATGGGATATGATAGATGATTTTGTTTTTCCTTTAGGTTATGCTAAAGAATATAGAGCAATCCTTATTTTTATATAGAACTTAGACACTATGAACCAAGGTATGAAGAACCAGGGTGGCATCATATCTATTGCATTGACTTTGACTCTACAAACAAATAGGAGTATCATTGTTCATACCTAACATATAGAAACCTTGTTTGATCATATGAGAGAATAAAGCTTCAAAACAAGTTAGGTCCTACGCACAAAAGGTATAAAGAACCTAGTATGCAAAGGTCATTGTATTGCCTAAAAATATCTCTACACACATAAGGAAAGTATTCATCATGGTCATATTATAGGAACATCCCACAAACATAGCAGATGAAACAAATGACTATGCCCCAATACATACTCCTATAGACACACCAAGATATTAAAGATCTAGGTGGCTTTGTGTAAGCAGTGGAATGAGACAAAAGATAAATCAAAATAAAAGACCAACTAACAAAACATATCAAATCCATCATATCTCTTGTTAGAGAGATTGTAATTGTTGATCAATAATTGTGTCTATTGTAGGAACAATATATCATTAATGTGATTATGTTAAATGTTGAATTAGATGCTTTACGAAATTGGTATGTAAGTAGTTGGTTTGTTTTGACAATAACCAATGCTAGTAATTGTTCATGAATGTTCTAGGTTTCGATGATTGTCACATTTGCTTTTTCTTACTTCTTCAAAGATAAAGGTGATGATGGGTTTCTTGTGGATGATAATTTATTGCGGATGGATGAGTTATGTGATATCTTTTTTAACTTTTTGGAATTTTTGACTCTCTTTTTTTAACTTTTGTTGGATTCTTTTGTGGCCATTTTTGAACTTTTTGAGATATTTGAATGTTTTGGATTTTCTAGAATATCTATTATTTTTGGATTTTTGACTATTTGAGGTTTTTTTTGGATTTTTCATTATTTAGATTTTTTTGTTTTATTTGGATGCTTTTGGATTTTTGCATTATTTGGATGTTTTTGTATTTTGCATTGTTTGGATTTTTTTTTGGATTTTTGCATTTATTTGGATTTTTTTGGATTTTCAAATTTAGGTAATGAAAAAGGATCAAATCTAATTAATAGGTTCAATAAAACTCCCCTAGCTAGATGAGGTTACCCTGGGATGAAGTTAGGTGATAGGCATAACACTATATACTGATTGATTTTGAAGCCATGCAAGGTGCATAGGAAAAAATGTGATGGATATGGATGAGATATTAGATTTATTAAAAATAGAATGGAAGAGAATATTGATAGGCAATAGATTATTCTCGTTACACATGGTTCTTGTTTGCTAGGTTTTCACCAAGGTACTTGTCCAAAGTGCCACCAAAGTGGTTTGCACTAGAGGACATTTTTTCTTTACTATTATATCCTCTCTTTTTTACTTCATTTGATTTATTTTTGTGATTTTCTAAATTTAGGATATCCCAATGATTCTAAGCATGTAACCACTTGAGATTATTGTTGTTTATGGGCTCTTTTAATGCATCACCTTCAGGTGTAGCTAGTTATAGGTTCCTAAGCCATAGCTTATTGTGATGAAAAAATGGACCCAACCAATTTGGTTCAAATTTTCCTTTTTTATCTAGATCCAGTTGATTCTTTTGACTCTTCTTAAAGACTAGATCATCTACTTGGATTTTTTATTCTTGATCTTTTTATTATAGCTACAACGAAGATGGTTTTGGTAAGCTTGTAGATAGTTGAGTACACTGAGACATCTTTCCTCTAGAAATTCTATCTCTTGTAGTCTTGATATATTGTATTCATCAGCATCGACAAGATGTTGCAATGACACCCTTAACAAAGTAAGTTTGAACTCAATAGGAAATATTTCTTTGGTATTTTAGACTAGGTAAAATGGTGTAGCACTCATAGGTGTTCAAATAATAGTACAGTAGGCCTATAAGGTAGGAGTTAGCTGGAGATGCCAGTCACAACCAACTTCATTAATTATCTTCTTGAGAATTTTCAAGATAGTTTTGTTAGATGCTTTGGCTTGACCATTTCCTTGGGGTTAGTATGGAGTGGAAAAGGGGTGTTGGATATAGAATTGATTGCAAATATCTCATACATACTTATTTTTTAAGGGTGTTTTCTATCTATGATGATGGCATGAGGGACAACACACCGAAAAATTGGATAGTTTAGGATAAACTTTATATTTTTTTGTCAATAATGTATGTGAGAGGAATGGCTTTGATCCATTTTATGAAGTGCTCAAGAGCGGTGATGATGAACTTATGACCATTGGAGGATGTGGGAGAGATACTTCCTAGAAATTTGAGTCCCCATTGTGAAAATAGCCATGGTGTAGTTATAGGTTGCAATTCGCTTGCTAGAGCATGAATGAGATCACCATGCTATTGACATTATATGTACTTATTAGAAAATTGATGTGATTCTTGAACCATGGTTGGCCAATAGTATCATGTCCTCAATAGCTTCTTATCAAGGGTAGGGCTACTAGAATGTGACCCACAAACACCTTTGTGTACCTCATGTAGGGTAGTTAAAGCTTCTTCTAAGTTAATACACCTAAGAAATGTACCATCGAGACTCTTTTTATAAAGGGTTTCACCAAGTATGGTGAGGAAATATGATCGATGGATAATATTTTCTCAATATTGAAGGTGAGGTTAGGTGGTATAGTATCATCTTGGAGATAGGTGTAAATTTCATGGTATAAACTAGAGAAATGGGATGAACAATTTCACACACTAATTCCGATTTGGGGACTTCAACCACCGGTATCAATAGTTGCTCAACAAGAAATTCACATTTTTAACTGTTATGTGGCATGTTAAGGAGAGATCCAATGATTTTCACAGCATTTTTGGCCCTGTTGTTGACTCTGGGTATTTTCTCAAATGAGATAGTAATGAAGTATTGTTTGAAACTATCAACCATCCTTTTATACGAAAGTAGTTTGTCACCTTTAGTCTAGTAGTCATCATTGACCTATCTCACTACTAGTTGGGAATCACCTAAACCTATAGATATTTGATCTTCCATTCTATTGTCATTCTTGATCCTATAATAAGAGCTTCATATTTGGCTATATTGTGTGTGCATAGAAACGCTAGCCGATATTATTTTGGTATTCGGTCACCTTGGGGTGTAATGAATAGGACTCCTACCCTTGATCCATGTTGAGTGTGAGAACCATCGAAGTATAATTTTCATTGACTAGTTGAAGTAATAGTGAATATTTTCTCATCTAAGAAATATGGTACGAGGGTATTTTCATCATATATTAGCATATCTACTAGGTGATATGCTATGACCTATCCTTTGATTTCATTTTTATCCACATACTCTATGTCAAATTCACTAAGTATCATAACCCATTTAGCCATGTAGACTATGAATGTTGCTTTTGACAATAGATATGTTAGCGGATCCACATTAGGTATGAGCTTCACTTGATAGTTAAGCATATATTTTTGTAGCTTTTGGGAAGTAAAAAAAACTATTAAACATGCTTGCTCGATAGGACTATAATTAAGCTAATATCTGATTAATATTCATCTTATGTAGTAGATTGTTCTTCCTTTCCCTAAGTCATCATGTTGTTCCAAAAGAGCACATAATGTTGTTTTCATTGCTAAGATGTACAAGATCAAAGGTCTATCTGCCATACAAGGCATCAACACTAGAGGTTATGTTAGGTAATCTTTGAAACATTGGAATTCATGTTGGCATTTCTCATCCCATTTGAATGCGATATCTTTATGTAGGATATGAATAAATGGATGGCATTTTTCTACTAGTTGTGTTATAAACCTTCTGTTAGGTTGGAGCTTCCCTTGTAGACTTTGGAATTTCTTTAGGGTTTTAGGTGGAGGCATACAAATGATTGCTTTGACTTTCACTGAATCCACCTCAATACCTCTTCGAGAAACTATGTATCCCAAAAAAAATCTATAAGTGACTTTGAATACACATTTCTTCAAATTAAGCCTTACTTGATTATTTTCAAGCCCGTCAAATATTTTACCTAGCACCTCTAGGTGTCCTTTTCTTGTCACCTAGTTAGATAAGATGTCATCTACATAGACTTCCTTGATGTTGTGGAACATGTCATGAAATATCATTCTCATAGCTCACTGGTACATTGCCTCTATGTTTTTAAGGCCAAAAAGCATAACATTCCAACAGTATGTACCCCAAGGGCATGTGAAAGTTGTTTTGTGTTGGTTGTCTTATGCTGTGTAGATTTGGTTATACCCTGAAAATCTATCCATGAGTAAAATCATTTCATGACCTTGCTATCAAATCCATGATTATGTCTATTTCAGACAATGGGAAGTCATCCTTAGGAAAAGCTTTGTTAATATCTCTAAAGTTATTGTAGATACAGATGCCCCTAGTTGGTTTAGAAACCGGTACCAAATTGAAAACCCACTCTAGATAATCGATTGGCCTTATGAAACCAATGTCCAATACGTTTTATAGCTTTTCTTACACCAATAATGCAATTTGTGGGTGCATTTTGTGCAAATTTTATTTCACTAGTTTAGCTCCTGGATATACCATTAAGTGATGCACCACTAGTGTGCTATCTAGTCCAAGTATGTCAATGTAAGACCAAGAAAATTTGATTTTACGTTCTTCTAGGAATGATGTGAAATTTTGTTCATCTTCAAGATCTAAGGATGTTCCATCGAATGTGGTCTTTGGTGTGTCAATTTTTCCAACATTCACTTGTTCATAATCCTCTACTAATATCATTGATTTATCTTGATATTGAGCAGTACTTGGGAGGTCAAATCCTTCATCCTCAAGAATCTCAAAGAGGTTTTCACCCTTCGATACATCCTTTTTTTAACTTTTTCACGATCTGAAAGCACCACATTGTGGTTTTCACTTAGGGATCTATTTTTTTATTTTTATGTCTTCAATTTTACAACTAAAGGATTCAGGGTGCCCCCAAAGTATACTTTTTCATCAAGCTTTATGTTGAAACCTACTTTGTGATCTCTAGTGTAAGGCATGCAATCTCTAAGTCCCATGAACTCAAAAATAGCTTCATCATTTTGAATAAATCTAGAATCGACGCTTGTTGTAGGTCCCAATCAATAAGTTGGGGGTAGACAAGTTGAAGGTTATCATCTTGTGAATATGGGGTAAATGACATGGTTGTGACTATATTGATGGACACATTTTTGAATAAATCAATTATGTTCATTGGATATTCCTTGATGGTATCATTGTTAGAAATATTATCCATGGGAGAAGACTCAACTACCTCACTAGATATACTCTCAACGTTGGAGGTAGTATTATCTAGCTGGTCATATCCAATCCCTTGATGTTTCTTTCATTTTTCAATAACAATCGGTTCTTTGATTCCTTGTTGATGTATATCAAGGTCATTATGGCCTGTGAATCCCATGTTCTTAATCATTTGGAAACCTTTACTTGTTTTATCAATTGAAAAAGTATTTTGTTCCCTCTCCTCATGGTACAACCATTTTGAAACATCTTCCTCTATGATTTCTTTATTGAATTCTCCCCACTTGGAGAAAACCATAGGTGTAAATTTGATAATAGAGGATTTTTTATCAATATGTTGGGGTTTCTCATTTTTCCTAGGAGAATACAAAAGTTGTCCTACATAGAAGGACCTTTTGAGATTATAGTCACCACAACCATTGTCTTGTACTTGGATCTTCATTTTAGAAGGAGGTTTATGAGTGGTAGATGACAAGGCAAGCGTTGATGGATCGATGTAGGATGATGAATGTAGGGTGATATCATTATTTGGAACTTGGATTTTTTGATATTTTACTTCTAGGTCTTTGCAACAGTGGATAGGTTGGGGGTCACCATGAATGGTGACCTCAATTTCGTTGTAGGGAAATTTAATACATTAGTGGTAAGTTGAATGGCTAGCCTAAATGGCATGTATGCATAGGCATCCTAGGAGAATTTTATATGGTAAATCAAGATCCAATACTTGACATGTTTTCTCTATAATAGCTAGACGCACTTCAATAGGAAGATTGATAGTGCCCTCTAACTCAAGTTTTCTTCATTATATGCCCTTATAGTAATTCCCTTTTGTCTTTCAATGACCTCATTGAAATATCCCAATTGTATAACCAATTTCAAGGTACATATATTTAAGCCTACCCTACCATCTATCAAGTGTCTCTTGATTTTATGCTTGTGGATATAGAATTCTAGATGTAGAGCATGATTATTGGTGCAAGGGCACCCACAAGTCATTTTGTGCCTTCAAGGATCCAAACTTTGAATTTTGTGCTAGTTTGTGTTTTTTTCATGTAATAAGGTATTTTAAGACCATTTCATGTCAGTTGGAGTCTAGGTTGAGTCAACAGGTGCATGATAGGGTCTAAATGCAAAAATTATCAATGTTGCAAACAACTTTTTCTCAAAATGGACATAATGATGTTTAGTTAGTCTATAATTTGAAATGTGGTTAGTGACCATTGGGAAATGATTGTAAATTCTTTAAAAATCCTTGTAGCATCGAAGAGAAGGGCTGGCTAATGAATTTTGGAGGTTGAAGCAAATAAAACAATTTTGTTTCTACATTTTTTGAACGTTTTTGCTACTAATTTGCAAGGTACGGATCTATACTATAATGCTAGAATTAAATTTGCAGACAAGATTGTTAAGCAATAAAAGCACAATACTACTAATCTTATCTTATGTTTAACAACAAAGAATAAGGAAAATAAATGAACATATAAACAGGATTGATCTCATCAAATATTTGTTGGGGATACAAATTGGGTCTGTCATCAAGATAGGCATCTAAGACAGTAGTGCCTTAGTGATTTCAATTCAAAATCACAACAAAGACACAACCAACTATGCTATAAAGCATAAACAAGCACAGTTGATCCCCCATTGATCCTCAGAGAGAAGTGAATGCGACAAGAAACAAATTCAACATAAACAGATACCATGAAAGACAAAAAGAATACACAAAGATATACGTGGGGAAAACCCTTTCACGTAAAAACCCCACACTCCAAAATTTTGAGCCATTGTATTATTCAGCAACACAAAACCAGTTACAATACAATATCAAGCTCAAAGCCAATACAGGAATTACATCTTGTTCTACTGGAGAAGTAACAGGTACCCGCAAGATTCCTCTCAGCTCCTCAGATGACTGTCATAGCCAACCTCATGGCCAGCCCAGTCATTTGGCCTCCAATGATTCCCATGCCCAGATTCGAGAGATAGGGTGTTCACAGTTACATTGCCTAAGCAAACTGCTCGAACACCCTCTCCATCTCTCTACAGATCTCTTCAGACCTTCGGCTCTCCAACCTGCAAGTCCAACTGCTGCAATCTTGCATTATGCATCATGCATTATGCTTGTAGCCCCATGCACACACATTCACACACCCACGCATCCTGCTCACAATCTCATGGTCGCGCATTCAGCTCGCACATCTCGCACTTGCTCTACAACCCACGACTCTTGCAGACTCGTCGAACTTCCTTGCTTGAGAAATAATACATCTCTCATCCATTATGTAACCAACTCAACAAGAGCAAAGAAGACCATCCGCAAATCATGCATCTAGTCGGATCTAACAGATCTCCCTGCAACGAGTCATCCATGCATTCAATGTCATTCCAAAAATGGGTTTAGCTCTGCCAACCTTCGTTGACTAAACATGCAGCACAACAAGTTAGGTAACCATCCAATCACTATTCAACCAAGTGCCACGCATCCAAGACCCATCAACAATCGCAGCTGACAGAGCAACCAAAATGGCCAAACAGACATCGGGCACATCCAAGGCTTCAAGCCAAACCTAACACTACCGGAGCCGAAGTCGGAACAAGAGTCGAAACAGGACTCCACTGAAAAAGCACACTACCAGAGTCAGATTCAAAGACAGTGACGGAACTGGAATCAAAACATCACTCCACCAAAATTACAGGTTCAGGAACCAATTCGGTTCTGCATCCACCCACGGCAAAGAGGAACACATCGAAAACAGAACTGACCGGGTAAAGTCAACCCGGGTTCAAACCAAGATGGGAGCACAAAAGATCAAAGTCGGAGTCGGGGATGGAATAGGAACAAAAATAAGACTTTACCAAAAGTCCAAGATCAAGAGACAAACCGATTCCAAATCTGCCTCTGCCAACTGCAAGAAACAACAATCCAGAACATGGACAAAGCGGAGGAAAACTCCCCGAGGAGAATCCAAACTTCCAAAGGAACTAGATCACAAAAGCAGGAGTCAGACCCGGAGTAGGAATAGGAATAGAAATAGGAACATGGCAAATAGACATTGCCAACTTCCAAAACTAGTTCTGCCTCTGCCAAAACCAAGCAGAGAGCAACAGACTGCCAGAGCCAGAGCCAGAGCCAGATCCAGAGCCAAACCTGGAACATGACAAAAGGAACAATGCCAAGTTCCAATCCGGTTCTACCTCCACTAGAACAAAACTCAAAGATCCAAGAAAGCGGGGAGCAAAGGTGGAGACGGAATGGGAACAAGACCTGAAACGAGGCAAACAGAACAATGCCAAGTTCCATCCTGGTTCCGCCTCCTCCAGAACAAAAGACTTTGCCAAGGAAACAAGAGAATTCGCCTAAGTCTTCAAAGGGGGTCACCAGAAAGTTGAGGCATAATTCCCAACAATCTCCCACTTGCTGAAGACTTTTAGGCATCCTCTAAACCAGCCTGAACAAGGACCAACACATGCTCTCACACTCCAATCAAGACCACTACAACAACATCAGAAAGATGTCCACCACATTAAGCAATAGCTCCAAACACAGGAACACACCAAGGTGAAATAGCAACAGTCTCAGGAATGAAAGCAAAGGATCCTCTAGATGGCAAAGGCAAAAAATAGCAAAGCACCACTCCAACCAAAACTCCAGAACAAGAAAAAATTGGCCAGCTAGAAAGGCAACCAAGAACAGACTACCCTCATCCAACTGATCAAACCCACATGACTGAAAACTAGCACCCACAGCTCATGCTGAAACATCCAACCACCCATACCTTCAAGGTATGACCTAAAACTGAACTCATGCCATCAAAAGAAACCTACCCATCTCAGTAGCAAACAAGCACCCTGTGTCAACCAGTCATAGACCAAACACATCCAAGTACTCCCATTGTAAGGGCACTATCTAGATGAGTGCAAACAGAGCACCATCACAAATGATCCAGGCATACCAAGTCCACCAAACCCAGCATAAAGAAAATGTAACCATGTAGTTCCAAGGAACATCCATACTAATCTGCAACCACCTGCTGCAAGAAAAATTTCTCTCAACTGTCTTCCACAGTTCTTCAAAACACCTCCAAAGCTGACTAAAGAAAGAAGCACAGGCACCTTCATGTCATCACGCAAGTGACAACACATGACCATAAACAGTGACCAACCCGGTACCACAAAGGCAACTCACATCTAAAGTCACAAGAGCAATCAGGAAGAACAAGACCAGATAAGAGAGAAACTGCAAATCAACAAGAAACATGTCCTTCTACAAACACTTCTAAATGCCAACTGTGTCAAGAATGATCTTCTTTACATCCCAAAGGGAAAAGCCTTGACAACATCCAACAAAACATGGATGTAAGCTCTTCAAAGAAGATTAGACCTACCCATATAACCATCTCCTTTCAGTCCTCAAAAGCACAAGGAGATAAACTATGTTTTCCAACCTTTCATTATGAATCCTCCAGAATCTAAACCAACTCAAGATTCATATCATGAAAGATAAAACATAAAGCATTTGAAAATTATAATGGGTAAATACCTTTCACAATGACACCACTACTGAGCAAATCAAGAAGAAAAAAAGAAACATGCTCATCCAAGATATACAAGCCACTATGGCTAACCTAAGAGCATTCTCCTTCAAGATCTCTGTTGAATTTACATTCAACCAAAGTGCAGGCTTCTCGGACTTCCAGTTGTAACAACAACATTCACTTAAGAATTCAAGCCTCACCTTTATTCTCCATGCATCCATGAGTATCAACACCTGTCATCTCATGCTAACTCCAAACTACAGCACTACAATAACCAGAAGTCCTCCAGCATATGACCAATGTACTCAAAGTAAAGAGAACCCCCAGACCACTGTCAAAGTTCCATAACCTAGAACAGGAACTTATCATGACACCATGATCTACACATCTGCAAGGGAGATACCATGCTTCAAATGAACTATCCATGGTCTTCAAGAGAAAAACAACATGCCAAAACTCTAATGCACAAGCAAGAGTATACTATGACATAAAGCAAACAACTCTAAACCAACATCACTTGTCAAGCACCACCAAAAACTCATCCAAAGACTACCAAGGTCCTTCATGGCTCCAAAGTGTTGCACATCTTCAAATAGTGAAAATGCAGATGCAAATTCTGCAACACCAAAGAAGACACCCTTCATTGCTAAAGCTCCCACTGAAATGTGACACTGAGCTTTCCAAACACCATGACTGACCACACCATCACTGTTAAAAGCTTACACTATGTCAATGTACCCAGCTCTCCATGACATCATGATCCACATGCTTCAGATCCCCATCACTAACTATTCAGGTACTCAAACGCCATTCCTCCTCTCATCTCAAAACAGCCACACCAATGCACAAGTGACCACAGACAAGGTCAGCTAATAGATCTGTACAACATGGTTACACCCTCGTGGATATAGACAGTCCACTTCTGAGTTGTCCCACAACAAGCATGTAGGTAAGGACAGCCTACAATATTGTACAACCCGTGGATGCAACCAAAAGTAAACCTGCAAATCTATCATTGCACTGAAAACTGCAAAACTAAGATAATCAAAGAGAACAACCAAAGTAGACAATCATGACTCAAACACCAGATCAGCAACAGATCTGATTTTCCAGTCACATCCACAACCCAAGCACCAAAGTCTAGAAAACCATCAAAGCATACCACAAGAATGTTGAAAGAGAAACATACCAACACTCCCATGTAGAGAAGACACCACTCCTCAAAACCAGTCGAACTGCAGCTATCTCATCCAATCACACCCCAGAAACTAAGATCTAGAAAAAATAACAAACAACAGTTCCACAAAACACAAGTTTTCCTTGACCGTGCAAAACCTGCAAAAAACCACAGTGTTTCCAAAACACCCACGCACCCCCATATTCACTGCTCATCTGGACAACTCAGGAGTCTGCACACAACCATCATAGTAAACCAGAACAATGAAAGAACAAGAGAATGCACCGTAGACTTTTTAGGAAAATCTACACAAAACCTTCAAAGCCAAAGACATGAATCTGAACCATGCAAGTGCAAGAAAGAGGCACACAGGAACAACAGGCCCATTTCAGACCAGTTCCAATGCCACAGTCATGCACAAGCACAAGGAAGAGCCAGGCTATCCAGAAGTTGCAGATCACCAAGGTCACCTCATAGCCTCCATGCAATCAGAGCACCAGAGAAAATGCCTTCAGTGCTAAGTCAGAAACACCCAGCACAAGCCCAACAATCCATAGTTGAACAATGACACAAGCTACTCCATACCACCAAGGAGCCTCTCACATAGATACCCAGTATGAACACCGCGCTTTGCTGCAACACAACCATGAACACATCTCATGCCCTTTGCATCAGGAACAATGTTACCAATCAGGAGCTCCAGATCATGTTGCCACAACATGACCCACTCCATAATTTTCCAGCATCTTTCAAACTATATGTTGAATCAATGAAACACACACTTCCACTCACCGAAGGACCAATCACCAACCGATTTCTTCAGACTTCCTCAAGCTTACCAGGCTAAGAAATCACCACAGGAGAAAACCCAGAACTTCAACAACCAGGAGAAGGCTCTGATACCACTGTCGGTATCATCAAGCCATGACCTCCCTTAAACATGCTCTGATACCACTTGTTGGTATCATGAGCAACAAGCTACTAGCTCTGATACCACTTGTTGGGGATACGGATTCGGTCTGTCATCAAAATAGGCATCTAAGACAGTAGTGCCTTAGTGATTTCAATTCAAAATCGCAACAAAGACACAACCAACTATGCTATAAAGCGGAAACAAGCACAATTGATCCCCCATTGATCCTTAGAGAGAAATGAATGCAACAAGAAACAGATTCAACATAAACAGATACAATGAAAGACAAAAAGAATACACAAAGATATACGTGGGGAAAACCCTTTCAGGTAAAAACCCCACACTCCAAAATTTTGAGCCATTGTATTATTCAACAACACAAAACTAGTTACAATACAATATCAGGCTCAAAGCCAATACAGGAGTTACATCTTGTTCTACTAGAGAAGTAACAGGTACCTGCAAGATTCCTCTCAGCTCCTCAGATGACTATCATAGCCAACCTCATGGCTAGCCCAGTCATTCGGCCTCTAATGATTCTCATGCCCAGATCCGAGAGATAGAGTGTTCACAATTACATTGCCTAAGCAAACTGCTCGAACACCCTCTCCATCTCTCTACAAATCTCTTCACACCTTTAGCTCTCCAACCTGCAAGTCCAACTCCTGCAATCTCACATCATGCATCATGCATTATGCTTGCAGCCCCATGCACACGCATTCACATGCCCGCACATCCTGCTCGCAGTCTCATGGTCGCGCATTCAGCTCACACATCTCGCACTTGCTCTACAACCCACGACTCTTGCAGACTCATTGAAATTCCTTGCTTGCGAAATAATACATCTCTCATCCATTATGTAATCGACTCAATAAGAGAAAAGAAGACCATCTGCAAATCACGCATTTGGTCGGATCTAACAGATCTCCCTGCAACGAGTCGTCCATGCATTCAATTCCATTCAAAAAATGGGTTCAGCTCCACCAACCTTCATTGACTAAACATGCAGCACAACAAGTTAGGTAACCATCCAATCACTATTCAACCAGGTGCCACATGTCCAAGACCCATCAGCAATTGCAACTGATAGAGTAACCAAAATGGTCAAACAGACATCGGGCGCATCCAAGGCTTCAAGCCAAACCTAACACTACCGGAGTCGGAGTCGGAACAAGAGTCGAAACAGGACTCCACCAAAAAAGCACACTGCCGGAGTCAGAGTTAGAGACGGAGATGAAACTAGAGTCAAAACATGACTCCACCGAAATTACAGGTTCAGGAACCAATTCAGTTCCGCGTCCGCCCGCGGCAAAGAGGAACACATCAGAAACAGAATTGACTAGGTAAAGTCAACCCGGGGTCAAACCAAGATGGGAGCACAAAAGATCGGAGTCGGAGTTGGGGACGAAACAAGAACAGAAATAAGACTTTACCAAAAGTCCAAGATTAGGAACCAAACCGGTTCTGGTTCTGCCTCCGCCAACTGCAAGAAACAACAATCCAGAACATGGACAAAGCGGAGGAAAACTCCCCGAGGAGTATCCAAACATCTAGAGGAACTAGATCACAAAAGCAGGAGTCAGACCCGGAGTAGGAATAGGAACATGACAAACAGACATTGCCAACTTCCAAAACTGGTTCCGCCTTTGCCAGAACCAAGCAAAGAGCAACAGACTGCCAGAGCCGGATCCAGAGCCAAACTCGGAACATGACAAAAGGAACAATGCCAAGTTCCAATCCGGTTCCGCCTCCGCCAGAACAAAACTCAAAGATCCAAGAAAGTGGGGAGTGGAGCTAGAGATGGAACAGGAACAAGACCCAGAATGAGGCAAACAGAATAATGCCAAGTTCCATCCCAGTTCTGCCTCCGCCAGAACAAAAGACTTTGCCAAGGAAACAAGAGAATTTGCCTAAGTCTTCAAAGGGGGTCACCAGAAAGTTGAGGCATAATTCCCAACAATATTTGTATATTCCCTCGACGAACCTCGATTGCACTTCTCCATTTTGTTGTTTGTACGATAGTTGCCCTCAGATTTATTAAGTATGCAATTATGGTGTATTGACTATTGACTTAGAAAAATATCGAAGATTAAATAAAACTTCCTAAAAGTATATAGATTTCGGGAGGAGGAATAATGACAAATGTCGAGTCAATTTATAGAAAATTGGTTTTCGAATGACCAGCTCAGATTTAAAAGAGAGATCGACGATTGAGATTGATGAATGCCATGCGATAGAGTTATGTTCAATTAATAACATGAGTGAGAAATTCTGCATGACAAAGATTAAATTAAATAATAATTTAATCTAGTGTTGAGACTGTTCGAAAATTAGAAGAATAGAGATTGTATGTGAAAGATAAAGAAGAAACATTGTGTTCGAACGCACAAATGAATTAATTAATTAATTAATTAATGTTATTTAATTAATAATAGTTTGTTAGTAGAAGAATAAGACTGGCTGATTAAAGAAGAAGGTCTATTTGTCAAGAATAACTCAGGAGATAACTCACTAATGAATAATTAGATAACTGCGATTATCTAATCACAGAGGAATATTCAAGGAATAATTATTTTTATGAATTAAATGATTATTTAATTCAACATTCAAAATTCAGAGATTAAATTAAATAAATAAAGATTTATTTAATTAATTGTCGAAAAGGTTAAAGAATAATTAAATAATTTGAAATGAATATTTAATTATAGTTGGAAATGTGATAAAGGGTAAATTAAATAATAATTTATTTAATTTGGAAAGAGGATTAATTAATTAGCGACATAATTAAATAAATAACATTTAATTAATTAATCAGGATTGAAATAAAGGTGATAATGAATTAATTAAATAATTAAGGTTATTTAATTAATAGAGGATAGGTGACTTTAGAAAATAATTAAATAATTAACATTATTTAATCATGACCATGAACATTAGAAAGTATGTCGAAAATGGTGTCGTAGGCCTAGACCAATTTTTAGTGTCTACAATTTTCCCCTCTTTGATACAATGTCGTTTTGGCCTTTGTGTCAAATAAAATTATTTAAATCATGCCCCTGTCATGCCCCAATGTGAAATAGGTTAGGGTATGCCCCCTCGGAAAAAATGACAATTTTTGAAAAAAAATTGAAAATTTTGGAAATTGGTCCTATTAGGTAATTTGATAGTTAGAAGTTCGATGGTGGTGAAATAAATTGATTTCGAAGTGATCTGGTAAGAAAAATGGATGTTGGAATTTGGAATATTATGTGTCCAGTACAAAAGGTTGGAGAAAAATCCTCCAAAACCCTAGGTATATATAGGATTTGGGGTGAAAATTCAATTCATTTGCACCCTAGACAATTGGGAAATTTTTATTTTTGCTCTGAGCTCATAGTGAAGATGTTGCTAGTACCGTACACAGAGCATCATGGATACCGCATTCGGACATTCAAACATCCAACCGATGCAAGACCCTCGGTATGTACCCCTGAACCGTCTTTTGAAACTTTGAATTTTACGCTTTTTTAGGCATTTAAACTTTTATTTTCAAATGCGTCACTTTAGAATCAACGCATATGCATTTGTACACGACGCATGTGCTCACAGAATGATGCATATGTGTAAAGACATCTAGATCGTTTAGGTCATTTTTTCCAATCAACGCATTTGATTTAGTTTGCACTACATGTGTAGAATTGTGTCGCAATTTTTATTTGCAGTGCCGCATGTAGTTTAGTGTGTCAAATTTGTATATGAGAACCCCATTTTCATATTAGGTCTTACAGTAAAAGTGCACCACATTTGAAAAAAATGGCACATATCCATGATAGGTAGGACAGTAATAATGCATCGCATCTGCAAAGAAATGGCGCATATGCATGATAGGTTGGTGTGTTTGGTTATGAGACACATTTGAATTAGAGCAACGCATATGCATGTTTATTCTACGCATTTGAGTGTCTATGATGTATATGCAACTTATAATGATGCATTTGAGATTGTGCACCGCATTTGATATTGAAGTGATGCATTTGACTGTCAAACTTTTGAAAAAACTTATGTGATGCAAAAAATGGATGTTTTGTTTTTTGACACAAAGTATTTTGATGCCTTTACAAGTTGTATTAGATCTGATATACACCTGAGAGTTGAGACCGGTGACATATGAGCTGCAAGATGAGTTATAGAGTGTTGAGACTCATTTGATTTGGAGATTAGGGTTGCACCATGCCCACTATTCAGGCAAGCAGAGGTATGTTGGCTGCTCTTTGTGAGAGGTGGCATTTTGAGACCTCCTCTTTTCATTTGCCTACTAGAAAGGCAACAGTCACTTTAGAGGACGTTTATAGGATATTGAGATTTCCCATTAGGGGTGAGAAGGTGCTATATGATACCTAGATAGGATATAGTGAGATTACCAGATTCTATGTTTATGATGATATTAGATGGCTCAGTATTGAACATTATGAGATTAGATGGCATGTTTTCGCTGAGAGATATGAGAGGATAGATTGTATGCTATGTACATTGATTGTTGGTATTGTTCTTCCTAACCGTCAAGGTCATGGTTTTCCTATTGGGTCGGGGGAGATGTTTTTTAGGGATGTTAGAGCAAGAGGTAGTATATGCATGGGGGCCATGTTTGCTTGCCATTTTATATTTTCATTTGCATGACATTGCATATAGAGACGCACAATCGATGAGCTATGGTACCACCTTGCGGATGATCTGGGCATGGGAACACATTGTTGTGTTTTGTCCCCCAAAGACCTCTAATCTTGATGCTAGATCGCCATATATTTTTAGTTATGTGGGGAACATTACCCAGAGTCATGTTGGTGACACTAGTTATTGCAGACATGCACTAGACACACTTGTTCAATTTATTTGGAGACCTTATATGGATTGTGCTTGATGGACAGATGAGGACAAACATTTTCCATTTTGTAGATAGACTCAGTATTTGATTGGTAGGACCATTTCTAGTGTGCACATCATTGAGAGGAATTTGCAGGATCAGGTTTTGAGACAGTTTAGAGAGGTTCAGGATGAGCCTCGAGGGTGACCTGAGTTTTCTCGGTCCTTGAGAGAGGTTCCATTATGGGGTTCGATGATTCTAGTAGCTACAACTGAGGTAGATATTCAGGCTTTACAGCCTTTGCAGTGGGGATGGAGGGGTGGGGTTGCAGATCCTGGCACCACAATAGCATATGATGCTTGGTGGGTTGTGCACAGGCCCATTCCTTACACAAATCCAAATCAGTCGGCTCCAGTTGAGAGACGGGGTACAAGACCCAGAGGACGACATGAACGTAGGGTTGGAGGAAGGGGTGGCAGAGGTGGCAGTGATGATGTTATAGGTGGAGGTGGGAGAGGTGGTCGACGAGGTCGACGAGGGAGGAGAGGTGGTCAAGGAGGTGGGTTATCACTCATTCGTGAGGAGGAGGTTGAGGGTGAGGATATACCCATGTTAGATCTTGGTGGAGGAGGGGAGGCGGAGATTGGGGGTGAGCATGCAGCTGACAAGGAAGCAGGGGAGGAGAATGTAGAGGAGGAGGCTAGGAGGGAGGATATGGAGATTGATGTCCCTAGTATGTTGGTTGATTATGGTGACAAGGAGGATGAGGAGGAGGTGATGGGGGAGCAGGAGAGGGAGCTTCGGGATAGGATTGTAGAGTATTGGGATGCTAAGGTGGGAGAGATACCATGACAGGATGTAGAGGCTCCTAGGGACAGTGTTGCAAAGTTACAGGCCCGAGTAGAGGCCTTAGAGGAGAGAGTGAGGGCAGTGACTACAGAGCGTGATGCTATGTAGATGGAGAGAGACAGTTCCTACCTAGATAGGGATCAGGTAACTATCAAGCAAGAGGAGACAGAGGGCGGATTCATTGAGTTGAGGGCCTTATGCACTGGACCAGCTGTAACCTTTGCTCGAGAGTTAGTCAGGGCTGGTGATCGAGAGAGATATTATAGAGATATTTATGAGGTAGAGGTACCACTTGAGAGGAGAGCTCCTAGTTATTCATAGGCACACAGTGGCAATTCTTGGAGTAGTTCTCACAGCCAAACATAGAGCACAAATGATGTGGTGGGTCCACCCAAGACAGGACCATATGGCAGGCCTCCTTCAACATAGTGAGTATCCCATCAACAGTCACCCCCTCAAACTCCACATGGGAGCAGTGGGAGTACCGGACAGTGATATGTTTATATTTGTAGACATTGTATTTTGATCATAGAGCCTGCGAGCTCCTTTTAGATTGATACACTCTGACATTGTATTGTGACACATATTATTTTGAGCGATATATATATATGTCATTTCTGGTAGCGATTATATGATTTGCAATTTTTCTATATGATGATGCATTTTTTATCTATGATGTATGTACGTAGTATGGATTATGGTGTTTACATTATGATGTTTCATTTCCTATGATAATGTGTTTATCTGATGATATATTTATTCTATGTGATGATGAGTGCACAGTATTTACAAATGTTATAAATGCATTCTATATTTATGAAAATGAGATGCAATGTGGTTTTATTATTTATAATGCCATGTGGATGTATGTTATAATATGTACACTTTGTGAATGGTAATTACCTATATGTCATGATTACCTAGATGCGATGGATATGCATATTTTTATATTTTTTTGAAATGCAGCATAAATGTATGGTGTACTATATATAAACATATGATGATGTCTACATAATGGTTGTAAAATGTATGCATATGTAGATTACCTAAAAAAAAAAAAATTGTATCACAGGACTCCGTCATAATGCAGGATAGAAGAAATTTTAGCGTGGATTATTCGAAATGTTAGTATTGAAAAATGGGTATTAGTAGAATGTATAATCTTGAATATTTTTCCAAGTACATACTAAGCCTTGCATTAAATCATTATTGGGCGGGACATGACACAAACGGATAGTACACACCATGATATGAAATAGACCAAGGTATACAAATTCATCCACCTGCTAAAACAGACAGTTGCAGACAAGGAGTGAACAAACGCATACTAAGGGCCAAATTGCCCCAGTATTTTTGTCAAGACAAACCACAGACAACAATCAAATAAAAAGACAAAGTCAGGATACATTATTGCTCCTCTAAATCCTTCATGGAACATCCTCGAGAAAACTAGTAACCTGACTTGAAAACCAAGTTTAAAAGATAGTCGATAGATAGCAATCAAAGAAAAATAGTCCTAAAACATCCATGCTTCTCTAAATCCTTCAAGGGACATCCTTGAGAAAGCTAGTAACTGAACTCAAAGACAAAGCCAAAAAGATAAGACCAAATAAGCCATAAAAGTCAAAAATCCAATAAAAATATTTTCCAAAATTTGATTTGTTGTTGTTTGTATGATAAGTTGATTGTTTGTTTGATAAAGCCTGATTTTAGGAATGACACATACCATATAAGACGTTGAGTCTAGTTTCAACCTTGTGACTATCTGTGTACGGCATGACGAAGCCTAGTTTCAGAAAGCCACATACCATATAAGACATTGATTTTGATGGTGTTGATGCGACAAGCTGCATTAAGGCTATGATGATTGATAATGTCTGTTGTCAAGGACACATCTTGTATAAGACATAAGTTTGATTGTTTTGGAAATTTGTTTGATTTGACCTGATGACATTACTGACATGTTTGGCTTGTTCGTGCATGAATTGTCCTGGTGTTTTTGGCAGTTGTGTGTGTGTTGACAATGTATGACTTATTTCGATTGACAGGACGTACCCTAAAGGACTGACCTAGTGCAGCCTCGGGGGCTCATCGATTGATGGCCTTGCCTATGTTATATATGCAGAGACCTTGTAGTTTGACTAACTTTGACTGACATAAATTATTGATAAATATGTACTTATCTTGATGAATGTGGCATGTGTGATAGTGAATGTGATAAACCTTGATGGACTAACCTAGTGCAACCTTGGGGACTCATTGATTGATGGCCTTGCCTATGTTATACACTCAGAGACCTCATAGTTTGACACGACCACTAAATTTGACATGTACAAAGAATGAGTCATGATTTGATGTGTGTGATATGTGACAAACCTAGAAAGACGAACCTAATGCCTCAGGGGAACATCGTTAGATGGCCTTTCCTACGTCCAGTCGTAGAGGCAACATGGTTCTAATATGTCCATGACTGACTTGACACAACTGACTCTGTCTCTGTTTTTGGGATTTTTTATATGTTTTGATTTTTTTGTCTTTTTGGAGTTTTATGATGTTTTTGGATTTTTTTCAAGAAATTTTATGATGTTTTTGAGTTTTTTCAAGACAATTTTTGATGTTTTTGAGTTTTTTTAGGACATTTTTTGACGTTGGGATAGTAAGTGCAAGGTCCAAATGGCATAGGTCAAGGATTTTCCCCAGTCGAGTATAAGACTTATAGGATGGAGTGGGGAGATAGAGTGGACTTGATGCCAGTCGTTCCAAGTTATGGATAGGATAACCATTTATTATGGGTGATGGTGGAAAACTTTTATTGGAATGATGGTAGACAAAGGAACGAAGTCGACTACACATGGTGCTTGTTTTCCAGGTTTTCACCATGGCACTTATCCAAAGCACCATCGAAGTGGTTTTCACTATTGCACAAATTATTTCTCTTTACTATTTTATTGATTTTTTCAAAAAAAAAAAAAATTGGTGTTACCAAACGCCTGTTTGCTAGGTTTTCATCAAAGTAACGATTTTTATTTTTTTTTTGTTTACATTTTTTTATATTTTGTAATTAAGACATGGTTCCCATAAGCTATGCATAGAACCTCTTCAGATGAAGGCTATTTATAGGCGATAATAGTGATTCTCCTTCAGGGGTAGAGAGTTGATACGTTCCTAATCCAAAGGCTTCTGTAACAATATAAGGCCCTAACCAGTTTGGTTCAAACTTGCTTGGCTTTTCACTTTCAGCTTGATTCTTATGGTTCTCCATTAAGACCAAGTCACCAATGTCAAAGTGTTGATTCAAAAAAAAATTGTTATATCTGCGACGAAGATGGTTTTGATATGCTTGAAGATGATCAAGTGCCTTTTGTCTTCGTTCGTCTTGGAATTCTAACTCATGTAGTCTTGACACATGGTACTCTTCATCATCAATATGGCCTTCAAAGATACCATTAGGGAAGTGTTGTGACCTTTTCACACATCACCCCATTCAAAATTGATACCCCCTAATTTTTGCTCCATTCTGGTCTTTTGGCTTTATTTTGCATCTCTCTCTCTATTCCTCGTGATCTTTTCGGGGATGTCCCTATCTTTGACCTAATTGGAAATTTTGGTTGAGTCTGAAGTGAATTTTGATGAATTAGGGTTTTCATTCTTCATGCTTTTTTGAGGTCAAATCAAGTTGGCAAATTGAAATTTGAGCTTGGCACTGTGTTCCGGAGGCTTTAGGTAGGATCTCATTTAAATCTCACTGAATTCTGACAACTTACTATTTTTAGTAAGTACTTAATTTGGGATCTTTTCCTCTGGATTTTGGAATTCTGACTACTTCACCATGTTTATAACACTTCAAAGTGCTTGCATACAAAATTTGAGCAAATTCTGACAGCTTTTTATTTTTAGCAGTTTTGGCTTCGAAAGTAGTTTCTGGGGTTTGCATGTATAATTTTTCAATGCATTTTAGGATAGTCTTTTTGGGTTTTTCGAGAACTTCGCGATGATATAACATGCAATTCAAAATTATGACTTACTATTTTTAGTAGGTACTCGCATGCAAACTAGTTTTATGGGTTTTTTGAGATCTCTCGGGCAATATGACATGCAACCACATTCGGCAGTCAATTGATCACTTTTTCAAGCACTTACTATTTTTAGTAGGTTCACCCCAACAATCCCAGATCTTTAGTTTCAGGAATAGAGCCATGCAAAATAGAAAAAGAGTTGAACGAAGGTCAATTGAAGCACATGCAAGTGAAATTAGGGTTTCTAACTTTGGTACCTAAAATGAGGGGTAAAACTCGAGAAAAATGAGAAACGGATGTATCCCATTGTGATCAGCATCTTTCTAGGAGTCCACTGGTAAAATTTGAGCAAAATTTGCATACTTACTATTTATAGTAAGCCACTTCCAAAGCAGGGCTAAAAATAGTAGGTGAGCACGAAAGGCAAAGTGTGAACAGGTCAAATGATCATGAAGATCACATTGGGAAAGTTTCAAGCCAAGAGGAGCTGCAGAAGTCAGGGAATCAAGGATTTACTAAAAATAGAAAGTAAGGGCAAGCCAATCAAAATTGGCCAAGTTACCCTTCAAGGCTTCCTTAACACTCCAGATGCAAAAACACCTAAGGCATGCAGACAAAATGGCACTACCACCCTCTAAATGCGCCCTAGGAATCAAGGTAAGAAGAAGGCTTGGAAAAGTTTCTAAGTTATCAAATCGAAGAAGGCACCCTTGAATGCGCCCTTGGCAAGAGGAGGGTGACATCAAATATTTCTCTAAGTCACGCAAATGGTATGACCCCACATCAAATGCGCCCAAGGTGGCTAGGGGGTTGATAAAACAACTAAGTCATGGGAAATGGAATTAGGACCCCTTATATGCGCCCTAAGCAAGTGGGATGAGATGAAGAAATTTATAAGTAAAGAAAAAGGGAAGAGAATCCCCCTAAATGTGCCCATGAGGGATGAGTTGATCAAAAATCTTCTAAGGCCTTGAAAACATGAACCTCAAGGGGTCAAATGCACCCTTGACAAGAAGTGAGGAGATCAGGGTAGGAGAAAACGCCTAAGGCATTAAAATGGAAGCATACCCCCCCATATGCACCCTAGGGGAAATGGGAGGGCTAGAAATATTCTAAGGCGTTGAAACTTGAAGTGAGCCCTTCCAAATGCAACCACAAGGTAGCTTGGTAATTGGAAATCATCTAAGGCATGAAAATGAAAGTGCAAGGGGTCAAATGCGCCCAAAGTAAGAAGGAGCTAGAGGTTTGAAAAACGCCTAAGGCATGGGAAATGAAAATCCACTAGGTAAAATGTACCAAAGTTGAGAAGGGAGTTGACTTAATAATTTTCTAACTCATGCAAAGTGGAAGCATCACTAGAAAAATGCGCCCAAGGTTGAAGGAAAGACGAAAGAAATTTCTCTAAGGTAATGAATTCAAAATGGAAAAAAAAATTAAATGAACCCCTTCATGTGTGCCCATGAATAAATAGATTTGAAAGATATTTTCCAAGAGGTCTTCAATATTTTCTAAGGGGAAAATAAATTTTGAAAATAATGCCTTGGCTTATGATTTTAAATGGATGCTTGGCTTGCAAGTGATGGAATTTCTAAGACAAAGAAAATTGTCAAAGGCAAATGATAAAAAAAATATTAATGTAGGAGAATGAAATAAAATGTGCCTAAGTCTTTTTAGATAATTTTTTCCAAGGCACGTGATTTAAATGGTGATTTAAAATTCTTCATGGTGAAGTACACCTATGCCTAAAGGATGATTTTTAAATATCAATGGGGGAAATTTTCAAGTTGAAATAAAATAACAATTGTTGCAAGTTGCCAGAGGAGGGAAATTTGAACTTTTGCAGAGTAGTTGAGGAGGAAATTAAATGAGTTTGCTAAAATAAGCCTCCTTCTAGAAGTCAAAATATTCTCAGGCCAAGTTATAAGAGTTGTGAAGATTTTCATTTCTCCTCACCAGTTGCAAGTGCGACTTGAAGACTTGGTGGGTGAAGAAAATTGAAGTTGGGAGAAGTTGTTGAAAGAGCAAGAAAATTTCTATGTGTCAGAAGAAGTATTGATATTGCTGCGAAGTGTTGAGGTTTGAAGTCAGAAATTTAGTGTTGGATTTCTTCTTTTATTTGTAAAGTTTGCTCCATGTATTGGACATCACAGGGTTAATTAATTTTCTAAGTTAAAGTTTCTAATGAATATCTTTTATTTCTGTAGGATTGTTGAAGCAAATAGAGGAGCGACTACAAGAGCAAACAAGGCTACAAATGTTGAATCCAGCAAAGCCAGTGTATCCAGATAGGTAGTGATCAAGAAGTTAAGTAAGCCATTTCTTCTAGATTCAAATTTTACTTCAAAGTTGGGAGAGCTGAGTGATACAAATCTTGGCTCATTCAATTTGGGAGCCCTCAGAAGTCGAATGCACATAATAGGTGATTATCCTCCATCAATCACAGCACACAACATCATGAAAAGTGGTCTTTATGCAGTTTTTGGTTATCAGCCAACCATTCGATGTCCAGAGTTGATTATGGAGTGCGCCAATTGCTATAGACTAGATCGGAGAACAATTATTTCACTTGATGGTAAGTTGTTTTCCAACCTCACACCTAAAGCCATCGGGGAGGCATTTGGAATTCTTGCTTCCAAGGGGATGATTTACAGATCAAGAGAAAGGGCTAAAAATATGTATGCTTCTTCTTTTGAGAGATGTGTAGAATTGATTAATTTGGTGTGGATGCCAAAACCAAGGCCTACTCGCACCAAGTTGCCCAAGAAAATAATTTCAAATGATGTAAAGCAAGAATATTGTGACTTAATTATTATGCTCAATAGGGTGAATGGAAGTCCCCAATCTTATATCTTCGAGCCTTGGATGTTCTATTTCATCAGTATCATGCTAGAAAGAAAAGATCATGTAGATTGGGCGAGGATGATAAGTGATAGTATACATAAGAAGTTTAGGAATTTGAGAAGAACAAAGACCTTCTATATGATTTTGTATATAGTTTATATGTTGGCTCGAATGACAAAGTATAGGGGAATATCCTACAAGGAGCCAATTAAGTGTGGTAGTGAGGAGTTCAAAATTCATGAGGCTTGCCCGCAGTTGCACCTAGATAGCACCTCTCACTACAAAAGAGTTAATGATGCCTTCACTATGTACATAACTAGAACTCTTCAATGGAGAACTCATCAGAGAATATCAAAGGAGGCTCAAGAGCTGATTGAAAGATATGGATGTTGGTTTATCTAATTTCCAAAATTCACATACATAACATTGCAGGGGTTTGCGTCATATCCTTTCAGATTTCCAAGGTACCCCACGAATAGAATTTTGATGCTAGAGATATCTAGGCAACTCCTTGCCTATGATAGAATTCAGAAAAAGAAGAAGAAAGGAGGACTTGATTTCCCTATCATCATGGGAAATCTGGATGAATTTTGTTCCACCTTGCAAGCAGCCAAGGAGGCTGAAGATGAGTTGAAATTATTCCACCTCTCGTACCACAATTGCAGGAAGGATTATGACTCTTACAGGAATATCAGAATGATACTGACTGAGGAGTTTAGACATAGGGCGCATATTGAAGATTTCTAGGCCAATGCGGTTGATGATGTTGATATTTGGAGAAGGATGTTTTCTAGGATACCCTTGAGCATGACCAAAGAGTGTGAGATTATTCCACTCCCTAAACAAGTGGATGAGGACGTGAATTTTATGTAGTCTGATTACAAAATAGTGAGAAATACAGCAATCCCTCTTCCTGATTAGTTTGAGCCAAAGATTATAGATTTAGATAAATTATGCATACCAGTGTTGATATTTACAAGAAATTGGGTGGAGAGGCATGTGAATAGGCTTAAGAGTAAGTCAATTCCTCTCACCTACAGCTTGATGGGTGACCAGAGGCCACTGACAGTCAGAAAGAAGAAGCAGGTCTCCCAAGCATCGGAACCACGAAGAGAGGAACAAATTCAATAGATGCCTAAAAGAGTTGAGGAAGCATCATCTACACCATCACTGGCTCACTCTCCGAGTGTACAAGAGGTCTCATTGTTTGTAGACCAAAGAAATAGATTGAATGAAGAACAAGAGTTACAAGAAGAAAATCAGCCACCCTATAGGGAATCAGTTGGTCAAAGTGTTAATGTGCCTAGAAGAGACATCCAGCAAGAGGGAGAAGAGGAAACGGCCACAGATACTTGCTTCTATCAGGAGATTGAGGAAGCTTTAGAGGATGAGACCACTGCAGGGGAAGGTACCCAGCAAATAGAGGTTGATGAGCCTCATCAAAATGTTAATGGGCAAGAGGTTGATGAAGAAGAAGCAAGGGAAGAGCAGCCACTTGTTGTTAGTAACACATAGCAGGCAATGTCAAATTGGTTAAGGGATAGAATGAGAGGGGATCCTATTGAGGAGACTAGCCCAACAATTGAGATGGAAGAATTCCTCAGTAGAATCAGTGCACCACCAGAGAAGAAGAAGGCCAAAAAATTCTCAAAGATTTCTACAGATCAGGATGGTTCTCGCACACTGCATGTAGTCGTTCCCAGGATTGAGTGTGATCAAGATGATGTTGTTCCTGAAAATTATATGATCACTACTATGGAGTTAGGCCGCCCTATAGGGGCTTAGATAATTGAGGAGTGTGATAAATCCTATCACGCACTCAAGAACAAGTTGCTCTGAACCAAAGGAAAGTACAAACGATTAAAGATGGATCATAATACATTAGTGGGTGTCATGCAATACTTGGCCTATCCTTGTGGGTAGGAGAACCCAATAATTGATCTTCCAGCAAAATTCCTAAGAGAATCAGTTAGTGGCTTGGAAGACTTGAGGAAGATGGCTCAGGAGGCTAATAAGTGGGTTGGCAATGTTTGCACTGAAACAGATAATTTCATGATAGATCTCACTCATTCTTATCGGCAATCCTCTGACATTGTGGCACACATGGATATCATTGATCAAGCCTAGAGTGAGACTCATATCTATCAGACTAAGACTATTCTTCATTTGGAGGCTTTGATGCACATTCCCTTGTAGATTCTGGTGGAGGGAGGTGTGATACAAGATGGTGACAGATATAACTTCACCAGTTGGTATTCTTTAGTGGTCATGGGCCGAGGTTTCTTTGATGTAGCACAGGCAAATTTAGCTAGAGTCGAGAAGGCTATGGGAAATATTGTGGATGGAGTCCTGAACACGTTTGAGGCTATATTTTCTAGGAGGTTGACTCCATAGGAGATGACTGCAGATGGTTTGAGAAGCAGGCTAGATCCCTTCTTCTCAAATGTGAGATCCTTTGTTTAGGATGACTTTGAAAATATTTCAACTTTATTTAGCATTATTGAGAACACCTAGGATGCCTTAGTCACTTGGAGAAAATCTTGTACTCGGCACGGGCAGACAGTCACAATACTTGAATTTTGGCTCAACCATATTCCACCTATTTTGGTTCAAGAGGTTGAGGTGGTGTTGGCCCAATTCATCAAGTTCACAATCAAAGAGAAGGAGAATGGAAATTCCTTGTTGGATGATGACCTTCTAGAGGATGATGGTGGAAATTGATTTCCCATCATGGTTTCAGGAGGAAGTGGATAATCTTTTGTTCATTTATTACCCCACTCCTCCTTGTGGCAGTTTTTAGGGAAAAATGTTGATCAGGGCATATGTGGCTCAATTTGATCCTCTCATTGTAATTCAATCTAAGTCGTTCACTGGATATGGCCAACTATAAAAGGGCCATCCCCCCTCCTTTGTAAATTATTAGAACATAGAGAGATAGATCATATAATAGCATAGAAGCAGAGCATATAGAGATTGATAGCTTAGATTGAAGAGGAAGGAAAGTCTTCAAATTGAATGATTTGTAAAAGATTGTTGTGAACACTCCTATAATAAAAAGAGTTATCATTGCTTGTGGTTTCATCTTTTTTTGTGGGTAGCTAGCAAGATTTATTCATCTTTCCAATTCACGTAGAATTTTAAAATAGAGCTTAGAGTAAAGTAGATATTAATTCATGCATGTAGATATTTGTGGAATGCGGTGGTCAAATTGAGCAAGCTTTATTAGTCCATACCACTAGCAGCTCACTAATGGTGATTTTTCCTTGTGTGGTCAACTGGAATATTATGCACTTAACTTCGGTTATGATTTATATGTTGGTATGTGTCATTGTGATGGTATCTTCATGTTAAATTGTAGTCTAAATACCTTAAGTTACTCCTCTAAAGATTGCACCGATTCTGTGGAAGCTGTCCAAGGTGAGGCAAAGCAGAGCTTGGTTTGAGTTTGTAAGAATTGATCCTTGTGTCCTGTGCTTAGATTAAACAGTAGCATTTCTAATCCCTGCATCCATTTAAATTCGGCATTTTCTGGTTAGTTTAGGAAAATTGAGCATCATTGATATACCTATCAAGTCTTGACAATCCTTTTTGCGTAAGCAATCACGTAAGTCCCCTTGAAATACCAGCAAATCACATCAAGCCAACCAAGTCTATGTCCACTACATGAAGGAACCTTGGAGTTGAATGCATGATCTTTCACAATCTTAGCATATAGGATATTTTGATCAAGAGAGGATAGAGTGGTCATTGGAAACTTTATTCTATGTTGGTGCGATTATAAAACACCCGTCAACAGGAAGGGATTTCAACCTCAATAGGTAAGATAGCTTCATAACCGAATACCAAGGAGTATGGAGTGGCATCGGTGGGAGTATGGATGCTTGTGCGGTAAGCCCATAAGGTGGGATTAAGTTGTAAATACCAGTCATGACCAGCATCATTGACATTCTTTTTGAGCATTCTGATGATTGTTTTGTTAGACGCCTCTGCTTGGTTGTTACCTTGTGGGTAATATGGAGTGGAAAAGTGGTATTGGTTATGAAATTCTTCACAGAGATGACGGACTTCTTGGTTTTTAAATGGGCGGCCATTATCTATAATGATGGATTGAGGAACACCATACCAACAAATTATGTAGTTTAGGATAAACTTGGAAATTTGTGTGTCAGTAATATAGGTCATAGGAATAGCCTCAATCCACTTGGTAAAGTATTCGGTTGCGGTTATAATGAACTTATGGCCATTGGAAAATGGAGGATGTATCTTACCCATGAGATCAAGTCCCCAATAGGCAAAAGGCCATGGTGAATTTATCGATCAGAGCTCCTATTTTGGCATGTGTATCAAGTCTCTGTGTACTCGGCACTATCGACATTTCCTGACGAAGACATATGAGTTCTTTTTCCATGGTAGGCCAATAATAGCCTAGTCTCATAATCTTCTTAGCTAAGGTAGGAATGCTAGAATGGGATCCACATATACCCACGTGTGTTGCACGTAAGGTTGCTTGTGCTTCTTCAACATTGAGACATCTCAACAAGGTGTTATCTAAGGCACGTCTATAAAGGGTATCTCCGATGATGGTATATTTGGAAGACTTACCAATAAATGTCCTACATTGGTTATGATTTGGCCATGCAGGTAGTCATATATGTCCTTGTACCATGGGGAAGTAGGACCAACAAGGGCACACACCATCATATAATCTAGGACATCATAGGCAGGGACCAAAAATTGTTCGACCAAAAACTCAAATTTAGGCACGTTGCTAGATATACCCAATAATGAACCAACGATTGCCATAGCATCTACTACCCTATTCTAAATGCGGGGTATTTTTTGAAAGTTGATGTTATCAAAATATTGCTTAAATTTGTCTGCCATGTGCTTGTATGGAGCAAAATTCTCATCTTTAGTTTCATACTCATCATTAACTTGTCGGACTACTAGCTGAGAGTCTCCATAAACATGTAAATGCTTAATCTTCCATTGGATTGCCATTTTTAGTCCTATCACAAGGGCTTCATATTCCGCTATGTTGTTTATACAAGAGAACGCAATTCTGAATGACTTAGGAATAGTTTCGCCTTGTGGTGTAACAAATAGTATAACTACTCCTGAACCATGATTAGTATAACTACTCCTGAACCACGATTAGTATGGGACCCGTCAAATTATAACTTCCATGTGGTTCTTTTGTCAATGGTGAAGATGAACTCGTCAGGAAATAATGCCACTAAAGGATGGTCAGCCTTAATTGGTGCATCTACCAACTAATCCGCAATAACTTTTCCTTTTATAGCTTTTAGTTCCACATACTGGATTTCATATTCACTAAGTATCATTACCCATTTAGCCAATCGGCATGTTAGTGTTGCTTTACTTAGGAGATATTTCAGAGGATCTATCTTGGCGACCAGCATGGTTTGGTAGTTTAGCATATAGTGCCTAAGTTTTTGAGTAGCAAAAACTACTACAAGACAAGCATGTTCTATGTGACTGTAGTTTAGCTCATATCCCACCAAAGTATGGATGATATAGTACACTACTCTTTCATGACCTTCATCATCATTTTGTGCAAGTAAGGCTCCTAGTGCTAATTGTGTTGTTGAAATATAGAGTATCAAAGGGTGGGTATCTGTAGGTGGAATTAACACAAGTGGTGTAAGCAAGTAATCCTTGATCTTCTGAAAAGCTTCTTGGCATTTTGTTGTCCATACAAACGGTACCCCCTTTTTGAGTAGGTGTTGGAATGGATGTATCTTGTCTGCTAACTGTACTATGAAGAATTTGATAGACTGTAGTCTCCCTTGTAATGTTCTTAGCTAACTGATGTTGGTTGGTGGAGGCATGTCCATTATATCCTTTACTTTTTTTGGGTCTACTTCAATGCCTCATCTAGAAATGATGTATCTTAGAAGTTTTCCTGATTGAACGCCAGAGACACATTTTTTTGGATTTAGCCTTACTTTGTAATTTTCTAGTCTTTGAAATATTTTATCTAGGACTTGTAAGTGATCAACTCTTTTCAATGACTTGGCAATAAGATCGTCCACATAATCCTCCATGAGAGTATGTACAACGTCATGGAATATAGTCATCATTGCACGTTGATATGTAGCTCCAACATTTTTGAGACCAAAAGGCATGACGTTCCAAAAATATGTTCCCCATGGACATGTAAAATTTGTCTTGTGTTGGTCCTCGGCTGTGATTTTGATTTGATTATACCTAGAGAAACCATCCATGAGGGATAGCATCTCATATCCTGTTGTAAGGTCCACTATCATGTCAATTTTTGGCAAAGGGAAGTCATCCTTAGGACATGCCTTGTTGATATCTCTAAATTTTGTACAAATGTGGATGCTCCCAGATGGTTTGGTTACTATCACAAGATTAGAATTCCATTCTGCATAGTCTATTGATCTGATGAATCTAACATCCAATAGTTTCTTAAGTTCAGCTTTGACTAGTAGAGCGATTTGTGGATGCATTTTTCTTAACTTTTGCTTGACGTGCTTAACACTTGGTTGTAATGGTAGATGATGCAATATAAGGTCTGGATCCAGCCCAAGCATGTCGGTATATGACCATGCAAATTTTATCTATCTTTTTTTAAAGAAGTCCCAAAACTTTGGTTGCTCTGTCTCTATCAAAGATGCGGTAAATAAATTACACAAGGATTTTCTTCAATGTTTATGTTGATCTCAACATATTCTTCAACTAACATTGGTGAATTTTCATAAGAAACTAGAAGAATGTTCAAACCTCCATCCTTGGGTGCCTCAAAGATGGTTTTCTCCCTTGGATGCGTCCTTTATTTTTACTATTTCTTCGTCCAAAGGCGCCTTTTGGTTTTCACCTAGGGAATTTTCATTTTCATTGTTTTCATTATTTTTGTTTTTGTTTTCATTTTTGCGATTGGAGGTGTGAACACACTCCCCAAAATATGCCATGTTATCCAAGTCTATGGTAAATCCAGTTTTATGATCACCTCTAGGTATGCCTTCTTGCAGTCCCATGATGTAATGTTCCCCAACAATTTTTTCAAATTTAACACATCAATTTCACCCGTTAACGTTAGGGAAATCATAAACTAACTACTGGAATGTAACCCTACATCAAGAATGTACATTAGGATCCCAATGTTGGACAAGTTGTGAGCATATGGCGTTGTGGATTGTTAGCTTGTAAAACAAAAACTGTAGGAAAGTACAATCAAACGGCTCAGCCGATCAGAATGAAATGAGATGCAAACTCAACCACTTATTTAGCAGGAGTGTATTACAAGAAAAAAACATGCAAGACGGCTCAGATTATCAGCAATATGTGAGATGCAACTCGACCACTTATTCAGCGGGAGTGCAATACAAAGTACTGAAAGTAAATGTCTAGGCGGCTAGCCGACCCCTTCTGCTTTTCAACGGGCAGTATAGGAAAGTAAATACTGAAAATTAAATAGACGGCAAGGCCAGAATCTTCCACTAAAGTAGGAATACAAAATGTAAAGTGCAGAAAGTAAAGAGTTGATCAGTACTACTGATTCAGCATTACAATATAATGAACAATCTACAAATACAATGAAATTTAGATATCCTATGATCACCAAAATGTTAGAGCATAAACTCCTAACAAGTACTTGATATCCAGTATATGAAATATGGCCAAAATGACTGAAATAACAAGTCTCATATAAAATTGCAGCAAACTGAAATACCAAACCAGCAAGTACAGATTTCACCTTTATGCTTGTAACCTCACAAAAACTTCACCGAATGATGTAAAATTGAATGCAAATGACTCCTAGAAGCTAGGTGACCAAGAACCAAGTGGAAAACCTCTTTGAACAACTCTAATTTATTTGGAACGCATCCCAAGGCATAAACAAAAATCAGCATAAACCCTTGAGAAGGGTGACTTGTCTAGAAAATCAAGGACTCCACCAAAAATCATGAAATTTTGAGAAAAGAGGCGCCCAAGGCAACTACATCCATGAAACCAATACCTAGAACCACACAAAAATCGAGCAAGGAGCTATGAATGAAAAAGAGCTATATCCAAACATGAACTAGCAACCCCAAAATATGAAATATCGATCAAACAACCAACTTGAAGCTCAATCTGCAACCTCTGGATGAAGAAGCAATCACAATCAGTTAGGTGTTATCTCTCAAACATGAAACCGATATTAGCTAGGAGGTATTCTTTCCTCGAAGCAAGAAGTCTGAAAACATTTCAGCAACATTTTGTTATGACAAGCAATAGATAATTGCAAATGAAGGCTAAGGCTCATATTTATAACTTTTCTCCTCAATTCAAATCCACTTTTCCCTCCAATTAGGGTGCCCAAATGAGATTCTCATTTCACTTCAATTTGCATTTGAATTACAACCTTTGACTCCTTGACTTTAGGTGTCCAAAACACATGAGGAATAATACTTTATCAAAATGCAAATATTTCATAACATAGACATCCAAGTATATTTAAGTGAAATACTTTATAATTTACAAATATTCCTCCAAACTAGGCCTCCATTATGCCAAGTTAATATTTCACTTAAAACATTATAATGCACCAAATAAAGCCTCCAAAATGACTTAATTAAAAAAATCACTTATCTCTCCAAAGTGGTGTCCCATTAACCTTAGTAAATATTTAACTTGATAATTTACAACTAAGGCATCCATAATTGAAAATCACTTAAGCCATTACCTGCCAAAAATAGGCTCCAAGAATGTTGGAGACCAAACTGCTTATACTGCCCTACCAGAAATAGCCAATGCACTGAATTGTTGAACTACTGCTACAAATAGAACTTACTAAAAATAGCATATTGCTAAAAATTGTAAGTTGTTCCAAACTCATTTTAACCACAATCCGAGCAGTCGTCGTACTTACTAAAAAAAATAGTAAATGCAGAAAAGTCCCTTGTTGCAATTTGCATGTCACACCACTACAAAACTCTCTTAAAACCTAGAAGGAATCTAGAATCCAAACTACAAAACTCCAACATGCAGTTGTCGTAACTTACTAAAAATAGTAAGTCCAAAAAAGTTGTCTAATGCAATAGCATGTCATACCACTGCAAAGCTTTCTGAAAACCCAGAAGCAATCCAAAATCCAAACTACCAAACTTCAACATGCAAACCCTTGAATCCTCAAAAGAAACCACCAAGCAACCAAAAACCCTAATTCTACCACTGACTAGCCTACGAGCATCCGAGGATAGGCCATCAATCACTGGAAAGTGCAGTGCTAAAAATGGGGACATTACAATTCGCCCTCCCCAAGATTTTTTACCTCAAGCAATCGCAAGTTTGGATGCTGCAGGACCTCCTCATTCTCCAATCGCAACTCTAGTTGCTGCAGGATCTCCTCCTCCAATTGCAAGTTTGGTTGCTGCAGGATCTCCTCCTTCTCCAATCACAAGTCTAGTTGCTGCAGGATCTCCTCATTCTCCAATCGCAAGTCTGGATGTTGCGGGATCTCCTCATTCTCCAATTGCAAGTCTGGATGTTGTAGAATCTCTTGATTCTCCTATCGCAAGTCTACATGTTGTAGGATCTCCTCATTCTCCAGTCGTAAGTCTAGATGTTGCAGGATCTCCTCATTCTCCAAGTTGCATCCTCCAAAGGAAAATTCTTCCACCTCACCAAGTACAATCCCAGGGTCCCATGTTTATCTCAAGAAGGAACCACCATGCCGATGTTGCACCACTCTAATCACATTAATGAAAACATCATGCCAAAACTGTACTAACCTCCCTTGTAACTCCAAAATGTTACCATCCATGAAACTCAAAATGAACAGACTAGAAGGACTGAAGCCAACACCTTGCAGCATCTCACACCCAAAAGACTTTGAGTCATCAATATCAACAATGCCACTATCAATCGCAATCTTCAGTAATAGGAAAGATAGTCTACTTGACTCAAATCAAACACCTCAGCAGATCTCCATAAATCCATGACTGCAAATGTGACTCCTCCAAATCCTCTTGCAAGGAGGAAAGTAATCCTTTGCAAGAGCTCATCAAATTCAAACTCATGACTCCACATGAATCTACTATGCCTCAACTGAACTATCATGATACAACCATGAAGACTGTAGGAATTTCTCATAATTCCAACACCAAGAGTTTCAAAATGATGAACCAAGTCAATTAAAGGTTTGTTTCCCAAAGCAAAAGTACAAAGGAAAGCATAGGAATAGCCACTGGTAACAACTTGAACACCTCCCAAAGATGGATTTGGATTGCTTTGAATCATCACCTCTTGCATTTGAGTCCAAAAATCAGTCCTGATAGGAGACTGTGAAGTTTGAAAATAAGTATACCAACTACCTACCATGACTGAAATAATTAACTTATGATTTGATTTAGGGATAATCAGCATCCAAGAAGATGAAAAATTGCTGCTATAATGAAAATCATCATCCAAATTAATGCATCTACTCAAAATTTCTCTCCAATCCATTTTTCGATTAATAAATAGAACCATCAAGTGGCTGGTAATGAAAGGAACAGCACCAAGAAACCTGATAATTTGATTCTTATCCCTCCATGAATTCATCCTTCCCCAATTATTTAGCTCCATCAACCCATGTTGAGGATCCCAAGCATGGATACCTAGCTAAAAGTAAACTCCAACACACCGGAAAGAAAATTCAACACATCTTCGAGTGTTGTTCAAAAATAGGTGCATACTTATGAAACTGGCGTCCCCTCTGATGAACCTCGGAAACCAATCCATGAAAGCTTCGGAAACATTGGAGATTGAAACATAAGATGACTTCTAATTCAACTTCCAAAATTAACTAGCATCACCCAACCCAAGGAATGGATTGACAAGAGTGCAAACACCAAGTTCAGGTCCATCTTCCCAAGTGAATACTACATCCTCAATCCCTCTTAAGCATTTTGGATCAAACATCATTCTTGGAAGATTATCAATTACAAGGAGCGAATATCCCTCATGCTTTGCTTGCAAATCTTCAATAAGCTGAAAAGTTCCACATTGTACTGGGAAACTTCATCAGGATCCCATTTCATGTTATTGTCAATCGATGCATCATCTTCCATCAAAAAAAGAGGACTATCATAATTTTCTTCTACACCCACTTCAAAGAGAGGATTGTCAAAAGCTTGGAAGTCATTCCTTTCATCATGCTACTCCAAATCTGCACATACAGCTTTTGATTTTCTTGAGATGCTCTCAAGATCAAACTCCTCCTAAAGACTATCAAGCTCTCCAATCACTTGCTTGATTTCTTTGGCTCGTTGTGCACCCTCTTGCTCCTTGAAAAGTTTGAAGTCATCAAACTGGTCTTCAACCTTCGTTAGAGCCAACTAAGTTTCTTTCAACATGTCTTTTGTTGATTCGAGCTCCAGAGTGAGCTCATCAATCTTCCTCTCACTCCCTTGGAAAGCACCAATGGTCTTCTTTGCAACTTTAATGGCATGATCTCGATATTCAATCAAGTGTATGTATTCAGACTTCAAGGTCTCCAAGGAATCTCTGATAAGTTGCAAATTGGGAAGAACAACTTCGTCTTTCACTCCTCTTCATCTCTCTTCAAGCTAAACCTTCCAGTAGAGTTCTTCAATCCAACTGTTTGTGCGATCAAATTGTGATAGAACCCGAACTTCCCTTTCAAAGGACCCTCTGACTTGATCTTCCTTCTCAAGAATATACAAAGATGGTGGATTGTTGGTCAGATGCTCTTCAAAATCAGAACCTTTTTTTGCATCTTTGCTACCCTCAAAGTTGCTCCAACACTCCTTTTCTTCACCACCCACTAACTGAAATTGCTCAATGTCATAAAGAGGATCGGGTTCTTCTAATTCTTCAAGCCTTTTCTTACAACTAGCTTCAAGAATAGGTAAATCAGATTTTTTTTAAGAACACCTTCAAACTCTTCATCATCAAGAGCCCTATGGACTCAAAAATCTACTTTCACCTCATTGTCACTTTGATCAAACTTGAAGGCAGCCCCAAACTCAAGCATAATGTCTCCATTGTTTGCTGATATAGAATCCTCATCAAGTTCCATTTCATCATCCGGATCAAAGGTAAATTCATCCCACACAGGTTCCTTGTCTTTGTTAGGTGCCTTCACACCCAGATCCCAAATGCTAAGGGGTTGATTATTTTGATCAAAAGGAAAGTGTTCATTGTGCCCTTCTTGGAGTGTTGACTCTGTGAAAAAGTCACCTCCCAACTCACTTAAACTAATATCTTCATTAGTATCTTCCTCCAAGAGCTTAGTTTGGTGATCAAACCCAATACCACCTATGTCACCATCATTGTACTAGAAATAAGAGTCATCAAAGTTGGTTTATCATTATTATCTTCAGCAAACCCATCATGAATAGGTATGTTGTTGATTTCTTCATTAGCAACCCAATGAATACCAAAGAGGTCTTCTTGGCTACTTGTCATAAATTCGTCTTATGAAAACTCTTGAGAGGTTTGAACAGAAGCAAGAGGGGAATAATCCTTTGCCAAATCTTCAACAGCAAGAAGCATAAACACATCGGAATCACCACCAACAACATCACCATGATAATGGCCATAAGTTGGTTTAAGGACAACATTGGATTTTTCTACATCGAGCTCTTCTTCAACGAACTCATCCCACACAACAATATTTCCAACATTTTCTGTCAATTCCTTAGTCTCAAGACCCCTATTGGATAAATCTTCATTAGGACTCAACACTGTTGTTATTTTTCTTTCATTGAACCAATCTTCATCACTTCCTATCACATGCAACACTAAGGGATTGACTTTGGGCTCTACCACACATCCTTCAACTGTCATGGTATCTTCTTCAACGTGCTTACTTGTGGGTTGTAACCCACAAATAGGTGCTTCTTCTTCCTTCCCTGATCCTTCAACCAAGGCATGTTCTGCTTCTCTTTTAATCTTTTTCCTGGTGTAGTTGACCACACCCAATTTTCCTGGTTTCATAATCAACACACAATTCAAGTAGTAGTCAAAAGAAACATCATTCTTGAAATCATCTGGCATGCTTTGATATTCTTCACGGAGTATGGAAGCCTCATGTTCGCATTGCCTCTTCAACGGACATTCTTCAAAAGCCACAATCAAATCTGACTTCTCACGGTTCCTGGTCCTCAGAAAATGCAACATCTTTGGAACTTCTGAAAGCTAAACTGAACTCAAGTGAAGAATCTAATTTCTCTATCACTCATCTGTCAACTGTACTCTAAATTTTTTTCACAGAATGGCAGGATCTTGGCTTTGATACCATTGTAATGTTCCCCAACAACTTTTTCAAATTTAACACATCAATTTCACCCGTTAACATTAGGGAAATCATAAACCAACTGCTGGAATGTAACCCTACACCAAAAATATACACAAGGATCTCAATGTTGGACGAGGTGTGAGCATATGGTGTCAGGAATTGTTAGCTTGTAAAACACAAAACTGTAGGAAAGTACAATGAAATGGCTCAGCCGATCAGAATGAAATGAGATGCAAACTTGACCAATTATTCAGCAGGAGTGTATTACAAGAAAATAACATGTAAGACGGCTCAGTCGATCAGCAATATGTGAGATGCAACTCGACCACTTATTCAACGGGAGTGCAATACAAAGTACTGAAAGTAAATGTCTAGGCGGCTAGCCGGCCCCCCCTTCCGCTTTTCAGCAGGCAGTACAGGAAAGTAAATACTAAAAATTAAATAGACGGTGAGGCCAATATCTTCCACTAAAGTGGGAATTCAAAATGTAAATTGCAAAAAGTAAAGAGTTGATCAGTACTATTGATTCAGCATTACAATATGATGAACAATTTGCAAATACAATGAGATTTAGATATCCTATGATCACCAAAATGTTAGAGCATAAACTCCTAACAAGTACTTGATATCCAGTATATGAAATATGGCCAAAATGACTGAAATAAATGGTCTGATATAAAATTGTAGCAAACTGAAATACCAAACTAGCAAGTACAGATTTCACCTTTATGCTTGTACCTTCACCAAAACTTCACTGAATGATGTGAAATTGAATGCAAATGACTCCTAGAAGTTGGTCGATCAAGAACCAAGTGACAAACCTCACTGAATAGCTCTAATTTATTTGGCATGCATCCCAAGGCATAAACAAAAATCAGCATAAACCCTTGAGAAGGGCGGCTTGTCTAGAAAATCAAGGACTCCACCAAAAATCATGAAATTTTAATAAAAGAGGCGCCCATGGCAACTACATCCATGAAACCAATACCCATAACCACACAAAAATTGAGCAAGGAGCTATGAATGAAAAAGAGCTACATCCAAACATGAACCAGCAACTCCAAAATATGAAATATCAATCAAACAACCAACTTGAAGCTCAATATGCAACCTCTGGATGAAGAAGCAGTCTCAATTAGCTAGGTGTTATCTCTCAAACATGAAACCGATATTAGCTAGGAGGTATGCTTTCCTCGAAGCAAGAAATCTGAAAACATTTCAGCAACATTTCGTTATGATAAGCAATAGATAACTGCAAATGAAGGTCAGGGCTCATATTTATAACTTTTCTCCTCAATTCAAATCCACTTTTCCCTCCAATTAGGGTGCCCAAATGAGATTCTCATTTCACTTCAATTTGCATTTGAATTCCAACCTTTGACTCCTTGACTTTAGGCGTCCAAAACACATGAGGAATAATACTTTATCAAAATGCAAATATTTCATAACATAGGCGTCCAAGTATATTTAAGGGAAATACTTTATAATTTGCAAATATTCCTCCAAACTAGGCCTCCATTATGCCAAGTTAATATTTCACTTAAAACATTATAATTCACCAAATAAAGCCTCCAAAATGACTTAATTAAAAAAATCACTTATCTCTCCAAAGTGGCATCCCATTAGCCTTAGTAAATATTTAACTTGATAATTTACAACTAAGGCGTCCATAATTGAAAATCACTTAATCCATTACCTGCCAAAAATAGGCTCTGAGAATGTTAGAGACCAAACTGCTTATACTACCCTGCCAGAAATAGCCAATGCACTAAACTATTGAACTACTACTAAAAATAGCATTTCTAAAAAATAGCACTGCTAAAAATAGAACTTACTAAAAATAGCATACTGCTAAAAATATTAAGTTGTTCCAAACTCATTTTAACCACAATCTGAGCAGTCGTCGTACTTTCTAAAAATAGTAAGTCCAGAAAAGTCCCCTATTGTAGTTGAATGTCACACCACTGTGAAACTCTCTGAAAACCCGGAAGGAATCCAAAATCCAAACTGCAAAACTCCAACATGTTGCCATCGTAACTTACTAAAAATAGTAAGTATGAAAAAGTTGTATGATGCAATCGCATTTCATACCACTACGAAGCTTTCTGAAAACCCAAAAGGAATCCAGAATCCAAACTGCCAAACTTCAACAAGCAAACCCCTAAATCCTCAAAAGAAACCACCAAGCAGCCAAAAACCCTAATTCTGCCACTGACTAGCCTACGAGCATTCGGGGATAGGCCATCAATCACTAGAAAGTGCAGTGCTAAAAATTGGGACATTACACATGAACTCAGCTATCGCTTCATCATTCTCGAATATGTCTAAGATGGGTGTGCATTGTTGATCCCAATCGATAAGTTGGGGATATACGAGGGGCATGTCATCATCAGAGTTATCAAATGTGGAGGTTGACAAGGTAAGGATAGATTGGTTGAAATGGTCACAAAATTTTTGGACTAACTCCTTTTTGTTATTTTTCCTATGGACAGCTAAACTCTGATTTGGGACCACTGTAAGGGTTAGGTCATCAAAATATGGTTCGTTACGTGTCCTATAGGCAAGATCAAGGGTTTCCCAATAATAAAGCTTAAGCCATTCTTCTTTTGAAAAAGACTTTTGAGGACGAGACTCAGTTGATTTTGGCGAGGTATTTAGCATCTGGTCTAGTTCCCCAAATAATTTATCTAGGTCCATTATGCTGGTGGAGGAAAGGGAATCCCATTCATATTCATTCAGGTCAGGGGAGTCACAATAGAATGGGTCAAATGGTTCGTGGGATATCTCGATGTCTTCAGAAGCACTTACTTCCTCTTGTGATGGTAATGAAGTACTAAGAATGTCAATTCTAATAAGTTGAAACCCTAGCCCTAAGCCTTTTGATCATTGTGAAATAATGTTTGGCTCAGTCCTTCCATTTTGATGTAGTCCTAACGCACTATATTTGTCATATCCTTTCCTTTGCATTATCATGAAGCCTTTTCCATATTGCTCTTTAGATATTTGAATAGACAGTGGAGGGTTTTCATTGTCTTCATTATACAACCAGAAGGTGACATCCTCTTGGTCCACAACTTCTTTACTTAACTCTCCCCATTTTGTGAATGTCATCATAGGAGGGACATGTATTGTGACAATTGATTGTTTCCTATTTGTTGTGGGTAAACCATATGACTTAGGAGGAACCAGCTGACTGACACAATAGGATGATTTTATGTGATATTCTCCACAACCCTTATCTTGGATCTTGACCTTAGGATTGGATGATGGTGGTTGTGATGCAATGGACTTGGAAAGGGTTTATGGATCAACATATAGGGATAAGGTGGAGGATGAAGCCTCTTGATTAACTAGCACCTGTCGTTGTGGTATTTCGTGTAGGCTTGTGCAATATTGGAAAGGATCTGGATCACCATCGATTGTGATCTCTTTGCCATTGTACGGGAATTTAAGACACTAATGGTAAGTGGAAGGTACGACTTTCATAGCATGTATCCAAGGTCTACCCAATAAAATATTATAGGGAAGGGTGAGATCCAAGACTTGGAAACTAGTGTCCATAACTATAGGGCCAATTATGATAGGGAGTGTTACAACTCCTTTAGATGATCTTTACTCATCATCATATGCCTTAATGACTATACTCTTAGTGGTGTCCACGCATGCTTCTGAGAAACCTAATGCCTTAACCAATTTCAAGGTACAAATATTTAACCCTACTCCTCCATCTACCAAGACTCGTCTGACTTTGGTTTGATGGACAAGAACTTCAAGGTGTAGTGGGTCATTATGGTTGGTCTTCTCGGTTGAATAATCATGTTGAGAGAAGGTGGCATGATGAGAATTGGTTAAATATCCTACCATTTCTTTGAAACGATTGACATCCAAGTTGGTGGGGACAGTTGTGCTTTGTAAGGCTTTGTCTAGAATGGCATGATGATCAGGTGATAGGGTCAGCAGTTCCAAGATGGATATTTGTGTTGGGGTCTTCCCCAACAGGTCAAGTAAATTATACTTAGGCTTGGAATACTATGGTGGTGGCTTTGATGAAGGACTTGGAAGGGTTATCTTAGTTCTGCGTGTATTGACAGCACATTCAAGATGCTTCTTTATGGTAATGGTATGGATATTTTCATTAGCAGCTCGGATGTGATTTATGATCATACTTTTTCCATAGTCATACTTGGTATTTAAATAGTTAGTTGAGGCATTAGTCTTAGTTCCCGAACTGGGGACCTTTCCTTTCCCATGATCATGTAATGGATCTGTGAAGACCTTGTGATCACTATTTTTGGTATGTGTTTTCCCATTGACTTCTATGGTTCCGTCTTCAACAAAATCATGTGTGATGTTCTTTAATTATCGGCATTGTTGTAGGTTATGTCCCTTAGTTTGATGGTACTCACAATAGGCATTATCATCCCACCATGAGGGTTTAAACTATCCAGGATCATATTGTTTTGGCTCCAGAGGTTGTATGAGTTTATGTTTAATAATGTTTTTCTAAACTGTCTCGATTGGTTCCCCCAAGGGGGTAAACTCGTGTTTTGGAAATCTCCTCTATGGTCATTGTTGTTGTGAATTTTGAACAAAGTTAGCAGTTTGATCAGCATCGTTAAGCATGTCATGAGATGGGTTGTAACCTCTAAGTGTGATGACAGGTCCTACGTGTAGGGTCTGCATCAACAATGCCGTCATTAGTTACATTTTTGTTTTTGGACCAGAATTTGTTTCTATCGTTGGGAGCGTTTTGGTGTTGAACAACTAGATTCCTACTTGGTGTCTTAATTTCCCCTTTGACAATGAGGGCTTTCTCAAGTATTATGCCTTTTTCCACTAAGTCCAAAAAAGAGGTACAACAATGTACTCATAAGTCACTTCGCAATTTTGGATGAATATTTTCAAGGAATATTGTGACTTTTTGTTTCTCTGGTATCTCAATAGGACAGCGACTAGCTATAACTCCTCCATCTCTGGAAGAAAGTGGTGAATTTTTCTCCATCTTCTTGCATGGTGTCACACAAGGTAGCTATCGTGATTTCATTGTCTATGTTGAAGGCAAAGTGTTCCACAAATTTTTCAGCTAATTCGCCCCATGATCTTATGTCGTATAGAAGTTTAGAGAACCATTCCAATGCTATCCCAACAAGGTTTCGCGGGAAAAGTCTCATAAGGTATGTGGGGTCATACGAGATGTCCATGCATGTTGTAGAAAATTCTCTGATGTGTTCGAGAGGATTCCTCTTCCCATTATACTTAGGAAAATTCAGTATAATGTATCTGTGTGGGAAGGGTGTCATGTATAGTGCTTTGTCAAAAAGACATGGACATAAATCTTGCATTGAAATGATTCATTTGCTTGACATTTACATATTGTCCATTTGTTGTTGGAGAGCTTGCATTTGATTTTGTAGAACATCTACTTGTGTTAAAGACATGTTGGTTGTGTTGCTAGGATCAATGTAAGTGTTCTGAAATGCAATATTCTGCAATGGATTTTGATTTCGTGTGGGAATATGCCCTGACATAATGTTCTATTTTGGATTCCGATTTGGTGTAGGAATATGTCCTGTTGGTATTTTCCCTATTTGTGGAATGACAGTATTGGTGCTAATTTGCAGTATAACCTGTGTCGTGTTTACACCAATTTTGGGTCTTTTACTTCTGGTGTTTATGGCAAAGGGGTTTGATGAGGATGCTCCTGCAGTAAATTGTAGGCCCTATGTTATACCAAATGGTGTTGTATGTACAGTTGAGGCAATTTGAGTAGGTATGACAGATGGTATGGTTTTAGTAATTTGAGGAAGAGAGGCACTCGATGTCATGGTTTGTGTTGCTTGTGTAGATGAAGCCTTTAGTGTATCGATGTCAAATCCTGGATGCAGTGTGGCACCTTCTACTAACAATTTTGTGAGATATCTTTGGGGATCTTGTGCCAAACATTCATCTACAAAGGATGTGAATTCAAGGTCTTGGACAACGGTGTCTGTGTCCTCTACTTGAATCTTTCCATGTGTGTCTCTAGTGACAGATTTTTCAAGCAAGGTTTTGTGAGGTCTCGTTGATCCTGATGGTATGTTCGAGAAGGGATTGATGAAATCCTGCGGGTCACCCATTTCTCTATGTTTCTTTTTAGACCTTGTTTCGACCATGAAAAATGTTGCTCAATATGGGGGAATGCAAAACTATGTCTAAAATGATATGATCTAGTCTGTGTTTTTTGGGATTTTCTGATATAATGAATGAATGCTGCTAATTTTTTTTGGTATTTTCTTGGAAAATAAAGGATGTCTAAAATGATGATAAGCTAGGATGACAATATACAAAATTCTAAAGCAATTGACTCTAAATGATTCTAAGAGGAGGTTACCTACCACCTATAGCTTAACCAAGGCTACGATTTAACTTTGTCAAGGAACCTAATGTAGGACTAGGACCAAAAGATAAGGTGAACTCCCAAACTAGACTAATGAGCTGGAAGGATTCACAAGTAGGACAAAAGATATTGTTGAAAAGTGACTAGGTTCAATCACAATGACTATTGAAGCATGGGTTTGTCCAAAGTGTGGAAAGTTGGCCTATTCTAAGATATGTAAATTCCTAATATGCAACTAAGTTTCGTAACGGGATGCCTTCACTAAAACTTAATGACACCTAAAAGATGGAAAATGCAAAGTTTGAGAAATTTTCTGGTTTCTGTCCAAGGGTGACTGTGAAAAACAGAGATTAAGATGACTATTTGGTTTCAGACTGTGATAGTGAATTCTAGTTTTTTTGTTGACAGGAAAATGCGGTTCACTATTACAGATGCGTAGCAGGATTTATCAGATGTGGTTTTCTGTGCCAAATGTGGTTTTTTGCTAAATTAAGTCTTGGTTTAATGATAGCCAAATGCGGCTCCCTATTACAGATGCGGCTAAGTTTTTAACAGATGTGACTCACAATGACACATGCGACTCAAGATATCAGATGCGACTCAAAATTTATGGTGAATGACAATGGACTTGGGTTAGACAGTTATGAGTTTTTAATTAACAGAAGCGACTCAGGTTATCAGATACGGCTTTCTACTTAGTAGATGCGACTCAGTTTGATAGATGTGGTTTTATGGTGAGCTGGGTTTTCAACTCACTCTGTTTTGTGATCTAATTTTGGTAAATGTAAACAATCTGAAAATGAATTGTTTTGGTTTGACAATCATGAACGCGTATATTTTTAGAAAACATGTATAATCCTAAGGCTGATAAAGACAATACTTGTAGAATTCTCACTTGGGTTTCCCCAGGTACGCTTATTCAAAGCTGATGACTAGAAGCGTGACCACACTGGCTCCCCCTTACATGGCATACACTTCTTGGGTCAGCCAAGCTTCAGTTCCCATGACTCTCCCATGGTGAACTTTTCATCTCTACCATTGAACCATAAGATTGTGAGACGGCTTCAAAGGTCTGACCTCTTGCACCAGTAAATAGAAGGTTTTTGGTTTAAACTAAAAAAAGTTGGTGAATTAGTATGGGCACCCATTTAGAAGGCCACATGAGAGGCAATATCATCCCAATCTACAGAGGTTATGCTCTACAAGTTTTGACACACCACTAGGGTGCTAGGGGAATCAAATGCTTGTCTACAAAAGCTCTTATAATGCAGAGTTTTCCTCAACATTAAAATTTCTATACCGATTGGGAGTAGCTTGGTGAAAAATCTTATCACCGGTTTGAGTCGCCTTGGTTACTCTTAACCACCAAAGCAGACCCAAATTCTAGAGTTAGTAACAGTTTCTCTTACACCCAGGATTGCATGAATGCGCAAGGGGAGAGGATACTTTTGTTACCGAATTGGGATCTAATCTAACATACACAAGCCGAAAAGACACTGGTTCATTTTAAAGCCCAAATGACAATTATCTATCTACTCAAGCAATTTATTCCTTTTTTTAAATTTTTATCTTCGAATCTAGTCCTACAAACAAACCATTAGTAGTTTATTCTTATGTCTTTGTCAAAGGTTCTGTAAAACATGGATTAGTAGTTTTTTGTTTCTTTGTCTTCGTCAATCATCCTACAGAAAGGTTTTCAAATTCTTGTCTTCTACGAATTGACCTACAAACACTATATTAACTCCCCTAAAACACACTAAAACACGAAATTAGTTAAAAAAAAAGCTAAAAATTAAAACGAAAATACGAACTTCAGAAAAAATTTACCAGTCAGATGCATCGCAGGTGTACCAATCAAATGCATCGCAGAACAAAGAAGATGCATCACAAAACAACATATGCATCGCATAATATCATATGCATCTCAGAAAATCAGTTGTGGTGATTCGTACTGCACATGCGTCGCTCCGTACCTCTACCTATAAAAAAATAAAAAAAGACTTTTACGGATTTGAAGACGGTGTCTTTTCATCGGGTTCACCAAATGTACTATTGGAATTAGAGTTGCAGACAAGATTGTTAAGCAATGAAAGTACAATACTACTAATCTGATCCTACGTTTAACAACAAAGAAAAAGGAAAATAAATGAACATATAAACATGATTGATCTCACCGAATATCTGTATATTCCCTCATGACCTTGATTGCACTTCTCCATTTTGTTGTTTGTACAATAGTTTCCCTCATATTTCTTAAGTATGCAATTATGGCATATTGACTATTGACTTGGCAAAATATCGAAGATTAAATAAAACTTCCTAAAATTATATAGATTTCGGGAGGAGGAATAATGACAAATGTCAGGTCAATTTATAGAAAATTGGTTTTCGAATGGCCGGATCAGATTTAAAAGAGAGATCGACGGTTGAGATTGATCAATGACATGCAATAGAGTTATGTTCAATTAATAACGCGAGTGAGAAAGTCTGCATGACGAAGATTAAATTAAATAATAATTTAATCTAGTGTTGAGACTGTTCGAAAATTAGAAGAATAGAGATTGTATGTGAAATATAAAGAAGAAACATTGTGTTTGAATGCACAAATGAATTAATCAATTAAATAATGTTAATTAATTAATAATAGTTTGCATGCAGAAGAATAAGACTGACTCATTAAAGCAGAAGGTATGTTTGTCAAGAATAACTCAGGAGATAATTGACTAATGAATGCTTAGATAACTAAGCAATTATCTAATCACAAAGGAATATTCGAGGAATAATTATTTTTATGAATTAAATGATTATTTAATTCAACATTCGAAATTCGGAGATTAAATTAAATAAATACATACTTATTTAATTAATTGTCAAAAATGTTAAAGAATAATTAAATAATTTGAAATGAATATTTAATTATAGTTGGAAATGTGATGAAGGGTAAATTTAATAATAATTTATTTAATTTAGGAAGAGGATTAATTAATTAGCGACGTAATTAAATAAATAATATTTATTTAATTAATCAAGATTGAAATAAAGGTGATAATGAATTAATTAAATAATTAAGGTTATTTAATTAATAGAGGATAGGTGACTTTAGAAAATAATTAAATAATTAACATTATTTAATCATGACCATGAACATTAGAAAGTATGTTGAAAATGGTGTCGCAAGCCTGGACCAATTTTCAGTGTCTACATGTATGACCCTGTACTGGTCTAATCCTAATTGGAGATGAAAATGTATTGAATCTACTCTCTTTTTCTTTTGGTTTCATGTAATTTCATTAAGATTCAAAGGAGTTGTCTTGATTTCTTTCCAAACTAGTCTAAACCCTAGGTAGGGTAACGAGTGATAAAGAAAAATGTATAAATCTCCATTCCACTAGTAGAAAACTCTAAAACTTTGTGGAATGGACTACCTTGATATGTATTTTTATGTTTCAAAGTTGCAGAGGTAGAGGAGTGAGTTGGAACGTGTGGGAGAACACTAACAGTTTGATATCCTTATGTATCAAACCTAGAAGCCCTAGTGATTTGGAGAAATTTGTTGTATACCATTGGAGAATGATCCTTGTGGAAGGAGTTTTTTGGTTTAGGCCATGTGTAATGTGTTTGAAGTGTTGGAGTAGAATTTGAGATCCATTGAAGCCTTGAACCCAATTGTATCATTCCTACTTGCCCAATTATGCCTAGTCAAAAGGAGAACAGCCAATTTTTAAGCCTTTTCGTACAAAGAAACCCTACCTCATTTTGAGATATGTGTATGAAGAGCCAAATGGGTATCTAAAATGGGTCACCTTTTCTATAGATCGGGTCTGCTCCAGAAGTTACACCCATAAAGGCCTTTTTGAAAGGCTACAAGCAATAATGGTGGTTTGTGAAGGAAAGCCCATTGTTTGATGTCTAAAGGCACTTGTAATTGGTTGTATGAGGTTGTTTGGTCATTATACACCCCTGATTTGCACCAATTATGACATGTGATAGATGGAATATCTTGTTTTATAAATACTAGGCGATGATTATATGCAATATGCCCTACCATGGCCTAGAATTGATCAATGTCTATATCTTTAGAGGAGGAGGATTCCAAGAAGGTTTTATCTAGGACTCGTTTGTTTGCAAGAAAAATCCTAAGAAGTTCCAAAATAGATATTTGAGTGAGGGTTTACTTGATATGTTTTATGAGGCTATAATTAGTTGTTTGCACCTTAGGTAAGCTCCTATATGGGGGTGGAGCTCCTTGAATAGTTGCTTTCCCTTGTCGTGTGGTGAGTCCACACTCAGGATTCTTACTAGATATAGTATTGACAAAAACATGATTGTTTGAATCTTGGACACGTCCCACTACATTATTGTAAGAGTGATTAACCTTGTTATAATCCATAGTATTTCTTAATTTTTTTCATTTATTGTGGTTTGAGATTGGATCCTTGTAAATCCCTAAATTGTTATTTTTGGAGGCTCTAGGATGTTGATCTATGATTACTTCTCCTTGGTCTATAAGATCTTGTATTATTTTCTTAAGCCTCATACAATTAGTTTTTTTGTGCCCTTTGGTATTATGGTATTAACAATAGTCATTATCATTATACCAAGAGGGTTTAATTGAAGTTCATCATATTGTCTTAGCTCTGGAAGCAACATAATATTTTTTTGAGTCAACTTTTTCAAGACCATTTCAATTGGTTCCCCTAAGGGATTTGTGTTTTGGTTATTATGTTGATTGTTAGATGGGGGTTATATTTTTGCATAAATTTGGCATCTACTACCCCATCATTGGTGGTGTTCTTGTTTATAGCTTGAAGGTGAGGTTTATCATTAGAATTAGATGTATGACCCCTATTGTCTTTATATATTTTGACAAGGCCTTTAGTGATAAAATCATTCTTGATAGTGAGTCCCTTTTCTATGATCTCTTTGAAAGTATTAGCACATTGCATTGTTAAATGGAAGCCATTTTTTGTGTTTAGATTTTGGACAAAAATTCCTAAAAGTTTCTTTTCAATGATGGGCCATTTACATTTTCTAGCTGTATGTCTCCAACATTATAAAAATGAGGCAACTGTTTCTCGAGTTTTTCTTTGTGTTATATAAGTCAGACGTGGTTTTTTCATGTTCGATTTTGTATGAGAAGTGACTAAAAAAAATTTCAACTAGCTCTTGAAACATTTTTATACCTTGGGGTAGATGAGAAAACCATTCTATGGCTTGTCCTCCTAAGCTTCGAGGGAAAATTTGCATTAGATATGTATCTTTATAGGAGACCTCTAGACAAGCTACATAGAATTCTCATATGTGTTCCTGAGGATCACCTCTTCACTTATATTTATCATATTTTTGCATTTTGAAGTTGTTAAGGAAAGGTATCATAAGTGTATTCCTATCAAATGGATATGGACAAATGTCCTCAAGAGTATAGTTTTTTTTTTTGTATTCCCTAGTTGCATGTTTGTAATTTTGTTGTTCAAACTTTGGATTTGAGCTACCAAGCTATCATTTTGAGTGTTTTGAGGTTGGTGGGTTGGAGTGTATGTTTTTTGTTGCGGTTGGTGGGTTGGAGTGCATGTTTTTTGTTGCGGGATAGATGATTAAGTATATGATGGATTTATATTTTGTGGGATATTTTATGGTATGCTATATGAGTTATAGGTTAAATGTTTTAGTGTTGTGTATTGTTTTCTCCATGGGTAGGGTTATATGGATTTTATGAAGGATGTTGTTGTTGTGATAAATTTTGTTGTTTTTGGGGTATAATTATTTGTTGTGGGATGATTTGTTGTTGTGGGATAATTTGTTGTTTTATGATATGTTTTTGTTGTGGGATATGTTGTTCTTGGGGGTAATTTGTGGTTTTTGAATGTATTGTGATTGTTGAGATGTGCTTGGGTTATTATGAGGGTTATGTTTTGGTGTATGACTTGTTGAGATGTGTTTGGGTTTTGATGAAGGTTAGGTTGTTGGTGGATATTTACATTAGGTGTGGGGGTTTGTGATGGATGTGATACGTTATATTTTCTTGGTATGGTAGATGTGGAGTCTTGTTTTATGATGAAAAATTATGGATTTTGTGTTGAAAGGGTGACTTGATTTATTGGGGTTGTTTGTCCTCCTAGTTCTGTTGGATGTTTGTGTACCATTTGGAATGTTAGAAGGCACATATGGTGTAGGGTTTGATGTCATGAAAAGGTTATTTGTATAGTCTGGCATGCTAGTGTTTGGGGGGTTTGGTATATTTGGGTTTGTTTGAATGGATGTGTATGTTGAGCAAGGTGGAATGTTGGAGTTTGGTGTATTTTGGAATGTTTGATCACCCACGCTTGGTTTTTGATATAATAGATTCACAATTTTTTTAGAAAATGGTATAAAATTCATGTCATATGTTGGTACAGTAGGTTGACTCAGTAATGTTTGGCATGGGAGATGTTGTTATTAGTTTGCTGATAGTTTGAACTCTAGGCATGTTCTTGTGTATATGAACACTAGTTGTCATGACATTTGTTTGAGCTTGCTCTCTAATTTTCTACAACGTTATAATTAGAGGGTATTTTGGCACCATTTTGTGCAAGTTTAAGGAAGTATATGTTGGGATCCATTAAAAATAAGGGCCTCAAGTGCTCTAGCTAATGAGGGATATTGTTGCATTTCTAAAAGTTTTTCCTCATTCAATTCATTAGATAAATTGGATTCATTCATAATATCTTCTATTAGGACAGTTTGATGTTAGGTTTGTTGTTGAGTTGGTTGTAGTAATGTTTGATACGCACTTGGGTCGAATAGATCACTAGGAATCCCAAATGTTGTTTCGGTAGTAGTCATAGGCATAGTGACATTTGAAGTACTTAGTTTTGACTTTATGATTTGTTTGTGTTGGGACCTTCTAATAGGCATAAAATGAAATGACCATATGAAAGATGGGATGTAAGTGATGCTTAGATTATGTGGTATGGATGAGGGTTTTTTTCAATCCTGGACTTATGAGAGATCTATCAAATAGATTTGGACAAATTTTTAATGTTTGGTTTGATGGGAGATATGAAAACCTCCAAAAGTCAAAGTTCGACTAGATCTTTGTTTGATATTGCTAATAGGATGGTCTTTACGTGTACTATATTGATGATTCCAAGTAAAGGGATGATGGTGAGTGTACCAAATTATGAGTAGAAGAGACCACTAAGCTAGTTTTCTCACAAATTTTGATGCTAGTTTAACTATGTACTTGAAAATGATTGTTTTTCAAGAAAAAGGCTAAACTAGAAGATAGGACGGGAGATATAAGAAAGACTATGACTGATTTTGGTTGTTGGTGTATTGATGTTTTGTGGATGGTTATGATGTCATTGTTTGTACATAATATAAAGAGATGTAACCCTAGAAGTCCAAGATGAAAATGGTATGAGATGAGTGTGAAATTTTGTTTATTGTATGGATGATTAATGTTGGTTACAAGTCTGTTACAACACAGGTCTCAAATCCTTAGTTGATTTACTATTGAATTCTAGAAATTTAATTTTGGCAATTAGAATTGTCACTTTGTATTTCAAAAGCATCATTATAACTTTCAAACACGTCATAGGATGCCAAAATCGTTGCACTTCCCTCTATCATATGCGATAAGCTATGGAAAAAGTGTCAACCTAGGTCAAAAGCATTACTATATTTATCAACGGCATTGATATGTTTCAAAAGAATCACTATGCAAATATTAGGATTTGAAACTAATAGAGAGCAATTTTGATCAAAAGCGCCAAGTTGCACAAAATCATTGATATGCAATTCAAAGGCATCGTTACATTTTATAAAAAGCATCGAATTGCTATCAAAAGTGCTACAGTATTGTCAAACGTGTGTCACTGTGATTTTAAAAGCATCATTGTAACTACAAAAGCATGATTCTACAACTAAACCTAAACTCCTTGTAGGGTTTTTGACTGATTGGATTATTTTGACGATTGATTTTGATTTTTTTGGTCTAGCAAGAGATATCACGCAGTAGATAATATCATGTAAAACTAACTCCAAGTTGTATTTGGATAATTTCATGAGTTTCACGTTATAATGGATATTCATTGGTCTTTACAATAAAACACATCAAGCAGTACAACCTAATTAATAGTAAAAGGTGTATTAATTTAGTGTAGGCCTACCTGTCGAAATGTAATACTTTTAAATAAATGAGTAACTATGGTATACCAAGGTCATGTACCACCTTAAAACCCCTTACCTTGGAAGGACGTGGTCCTAACAAGGAATAACTATCACTTCAACAAGAGAAGTGTACATGGTGAGTAACTTTGGGCATGATAGTGTACCCTGCACAACACTAAACAAATGATCAATGGTCTTAAAGGCTTCTAAAAACAAGAATCGTAGTGTTTTCATGAATAGTGAGCCCATCTGAGGATGCCCAAGTCAAGGGGGTTCTCCCCTCTCCTCTTCACCTATACACATCTCTGTGGATCAAGGATTGTAAGGTTTGGCTTATAGGACGTTGGTCACACCTTGAGGTACAACTTCCATTCTCCCCGCTTTATATACGCCATTATTAAATGTGGTTGAGTTCATCCTTGAGTTGACAAAATCGCCAAGTAGACCTCCTACTGAATTAAATAGAAGATACTAGTATTTTTTATTCTCAAGATCACACATAGCGCAAGAGAACAGCATACTTTACTAGTATTTCCTCAGGTGTACAAAACATGTGCAAGCTAGTGGTGTTTTTTATTTCCAAGATTGTGAATAGTGCAAGGAGAGAGCATACACACCAATACCCTACCAAACACGACAAATAATTATTTAATTAAAAACCCAAATTCAAATGTGAACTATTCTATAAATCAAAGCATTTAAAATTGTTTGCCCTGCATCAAATACATCAGTAGTTTTCTTATTTTTTCTTCTCCCAACATTTTCCAAGGTTGCATAGATATGTTAGTTCTCGAAAAACTCAAGAAATGTTAGGGTTAGTGAAAAATTCAAGAATCAAATTCAAACACGTCACTAAAAAAAATAGAAGTGTCGCAGTAAAAATTAAATGCATTGTTATACCTCTCAGAAGCAGCATTTTACCTCAAAAGAATCGATGTGCAGTGTCACACGCATCGTTGTAACTTTCAAATGTGTTATTGCAAATCAAACACATTGCTATGAGAATCAAAAGCATTGTTGTAACTTGTCGACCTACAAAAATAGGACACTCAAAAGCGTTGAATCAATGTTCAAAAGTGTCATCGTACATTGTAGAAGCATCGATGTATAATCAAATGTGTCGATGTGTGTTTTAGAAGGTTCAATCTACATCAAAAGTGTCTTTGTAACCTATAACTCAAGAAAAACTCAAATTGACGTCAAATCAAGGATGTGTGGCCCACTGAGCATGCCAAAATGTGAACCGGGATAAATGAGGTATTTCAAGAGGGAAAATAGCACAAGGGTTAGATCAAATGATAAACCAATGCCCAATTGAAGGAATTACACCCATTACCAATAAAGTGACAAGCTAGAATTGAATGAAATAAACAAAAAATGAATTAATTGACTAAATTAAACCCTACTTTTACCTCACCCAAGAATGCAAGTCCTTACTCTATTATTGAATTATGCTTTTATAATATTGGATTGCTCAATGCTTGCATAAACCTAATTTTGAAAAAATCTCAAAAGATGGCTATGGAAATCAAATTGCTATGGAGCTCAAAATTGCAAAGAGAGAGGTCTCTTGAATGAGAGATAAAGGCTTGTTTTATAGATTTGCATATATTCGATCAATGGTGGATATTTAAAGATCATATCTATGGTGGAGAGTGAATTAAGGGGTGAGGACCCATGTATGAAGAGGAAAGGTTTAGTTAATTGAAGCTCTTCCCTAAAATTTAGGAAGATATTTTGAGATATTTTCAAATTTGAATTTGAATTTTGGAATATTTCTTTTGGAGGGAATATGTAACTAGATGAATTTAATAATTCATTTAATTATGGAAGAAACTAGCTAATTAAATAATTAGGAAATTATTTAATTATGTGAGGGATAAGAGGAATAATGCTTTTTAATTAATTAGGTGGGTTTGAAGAGAATTAGAAAATTAATTAAATAATTAAAATTATTTAATTAAGGTAAAATAGAGGGAAAATGATGAATTTATCAAATTATCAAAAATTATTCAATTAATAGATGAAAATAGTTAGTTTGATCAAATAATTGAAAATTATTTAATTAGAAGTGATGAAATAGGGAATAATGAGTGAAATGATGAAAAAAGGTGAAGTATGGGAATGTGTGATGTGTTAAACAGTTTTAAGTGTCTACAATTCCTTTGGGATCTTATGGGATTATTTTGGGTATGGATTGGATTGATGCCATCAAGCAAATAGATTATCATTGTAAGGTGATAGATTATGTAGGTGACCATGGTGTCGATGCTAAGATTACAAGGATATAGAGGCCCATCTATCTTCACATGATTTCTATATAGTTAAAGCAACGTATCTCAAAGGGATGTCATTTATTTTCTATTTTAGTTAGTGATAGGTCAAAAGATGGTTCAAGGGTTTCTCTTGATGATCACCCTATCCTTTGATATTTTGCTAATATTCTCCCAATAGAGTTATGAGGGATGCCACCTCAATGTGATAGATTTTCATTTAGACATTATGCTAGGAGTTGAGCTAGTATCTTTACACTATACAAGATGATTACCCATGAGCTTAGTGACCTCAAATTACACCTTGAGGAGTTATTAAAGAAGGGTCATATCCCTCTTAGCATCTCTCCTTAGGGTGCTAAAGTCATCTTTTTTGAGAAGGATGGATCCCTTTGTCTTTGTACAAATTATACACAACTAAGCAAAGTAAGAGTGAAGAATTGTTACTGTCTACCTCAAATAGATGATCTATTCAACCAAATGCAAGAGCTAGGGTGTTCTTTAAGATTGACCTAAAGCTAAGGTACCATCAACCAAGGATTAGAGAGGCAAACATTCATAAGATAGCTTTCTAAAATTGTTATGGATATTAAGAGTTTATAGTGGTCTCATTAGGTTTGGTGAATGCTCCTCCAATGATCATGAGCCTCATGAATGGGGTGTTTTACACCTTTTTGGATTGATTTGTGTTATATTTTTGGATAATATATTGATTTACTCATGGGTAGAGGTGGAGCATTGAAAGCACTTATATCAAGTTTTTAATGCTTGAGGGAGAAGAAATTTTATGGAAATCTAGTGAAGTGTACCTTATTTCAATTAGAGGTCCAATACTTGGGGAGCATCATAACTATAAATTTTATCCAAGGAGATCCATTGAAGTTAAAATCTATTTTTAAAATTCTAGCACCCACCAATGTGATAAAGGTTTGGAGCTTTTTGGGTTTAACAAGTTACCTTGATTCACGAGCACGTGTAAGATGCACAAGATTTCCAAAAGAAGTATCTCACTCCCAAGAGATTGGATTGAAACTTCTCAATGGGTGATAAGGTATTTTTGTGAGTGCAACCACACAAGAGTCCAATCTATTATGGAAAGGGTTCTAAGATTAAACCTCAATTTGTGAGTCTTGTTGAGATTTTGGAGCAAATAGGTCCTATAGCCTATCATCTAGCCTTGCCACCTAAAATGTCTCACATCCATGATGTTTTTCATGTTGCTATGCTAAGGAAATATGTACCAGATTTATATGATGTTTTGGATTGGGGCGTATTACAAGTAGAGACAAAGAGGAAACTACAACTAGAGCCTATTTGCATCTTGGTTCATCAAAGGTTGACACTTCAAGGATGGTATTTGGAATAAGTTTGAGTCTAATGGGATTGATATGATGAGGTCACATCTACATAGGAGAATGCTATAGAGTTAAGGGCCATCTACCCCTCCTTTTTGAGGGCTTCTAGAAGAAGCCTAAACCTAGGAAGATTTGATGCCCAATTTTATTACAATCTCATTCACATTAATGTGCCTACATTTGGCTACTAATATTGTTGATTCTCATTTCTATATTTTTAGTTTATGTTCATTATGACAGACTAGCATGGTAGTGTTGATTCTTGTTATAGTAGCATATTTTATGAATATATGATGTTGATTTAGATTAGTTCATACGTGTGGATAATTGTTATCATTCTAATATTAGATGCATAGTTAATATTAGATAATTTTGTTCACATGAGACTAACCTTGCAACATGTTCATTAGATATGATATTTCACATATATTTTTTCTCTTTCATCATGTCCAGATTAAATGCAAACAGTTGGTGTATGTTTTGGATGCAATATTTAATCTTAGTTTTTAAATCAATTTAATGGTTATTTGATGAATTTTATAATTTACATGGATTAAAATTAGGAATTTTTTGAGAAATTTGAATTGTTTAATTTACATAAATAGGATGCTTTAGTAGTATGTATTATGAAAATTAAAATGAACATGTTTAGGTTACTCTTACATATTGCTTTAGCTATCATTAAAATACATTTCATGATTGTCAAGTGTACATGTGGATATAATTTCCCAATAAAAATACTACAAGTCCTCTAAAAGGCTATTATGTATTTCTCAATTACACCTTAGCCTTAGCCCATGAGGGGACTAAAGCCTTCCAAATGTGAATTTGTTGTAAATTGTGAAATATTTATTTTATTTTTTATTGTTTTATACAAATTATAATGTGGTGGAGTGTTTGTCATGATTTTCATTAGTGTTATATGTTGAATTAGGCATGTAATGAGAGATTAGGAACCCTTAATGATGCAATCTCATATTTTCACTTTAGGGTAAATTTTAAATATAAAAAATTTCTTATTTGTTTATATTATAGTCTAAAAAGTCTCCTTAGATATGTACTTAGGGGAAAGGTATCTTTTTGCATTGGTTTGTGGGATTTTGGTTGGGGTTTGTGCCTACCTAACTCCTTGCAAGAAAGGCATGACATCCTTTGGCAAATAGAAGATACAAGATGATTTGGATATCCACCTCACATGTCTCTTCCCAAGGGCTTGGTGTAAGAAAGTGGAGTGCTCCACACTCCACTAAACCAAGTCTAGTCATGTGGATGCACATGAGAAGTGTTTTTTTTATTTCTTTGATTAAATTGGAGAGTGGAGGAGGTGGGCATCATTTGTCATCATCCTATGGGATATGAGATGGCATCCTCCTAATAAGCCTCTTTCATGGCTCTTAGTGGGGGTGTTTTTCTCATTCTTTTGGATTGGATTGTTGTATGTTGCTTTAAAAGTATTGAGAAGACTATCGTGAAGAATTAAATAAGGAACAATCCTCCTGAAATCCATTGTAGAGGTCAATTTTCATTCCTTTTTCTTCTTTTACTTAGTATGTTTAGCATTTTGTATGAATGTTATGTTGTTGTTTTCTTCATTTGTGAATGTTAGTGTTCTCTTTCGAAGTATATTGTGAAACCTTTGCAATGATAGATTTATTTGGAAAGGTTGTATGTGTGTTGGTTTAGACTCTCCAAGTTAGATGAGAGAAAACCATGTGTGGGGTTCAAGGAGGTGAAGAGAACCTACTTAGTGAAGCCTTGTTTTGTGTATATGAAAGTGGTTTGGGAAGAAGGGATGGTGTAGTAGAGTTGTTTTGTGAAGACCTGACTTTCTTGAGTGGAATGTTGTATTGGAGGATGGTTGTAAATAATATTTGAAAAGATGGTGCTCTTTTGTAGGTATTGTGATAAGATTCGTATCTTTCTCATCGTGTAGTTGTGTCTCCCCTCTACTCCCCTTATTTGTGAATCACGCATTGATTCAATAGTGGTGTTCAATCATGTGAAGTGTTGTGTGAATGTTGTCTTTTGTGTTGTATTTGACGTTTTGTGACCCCTAGCTTATATAGGGCTCCATAGCTTAGAGGTGAGTTTTTTTGAAACCCTATGGTTGGGATGTAAGCACCTCCATTAGCAATTTTTTCAAGTATTTTAAAATTTATATATATTGCAAGTTTGAAGGTTTGAAGAAGAGACCCTTGGTTAACTAGAGTCAACCATCTTTATAAATTGTGTTTATATGAGTTTTATGAAGCATTAGGACTCATTATGTTGGAAATAATTTTCCATATTATTGGTGTCATGTTAAAATCATATTGTAAATGGACAAATAGTAATATGTTAATTATATTATAAATATAGAAAAGTTTTGTATGTAGGTGTATACCAAAAAATAGTAATATTGGTATGTCATGTTCTTATCCCTTTGCTTAAATTTATTGTAATGGTGTTAATTTTATCCTACACATAAAAATGCATACATGCATATACTAATAAATATATAATCATTTCCTGAAAAAATTCTCCATACATTGTGTTCTTTTACATAAAAAAATTACTAGCTTTAATGTGTATATTGATAGGAGTTGTTGATCTATTTCTTAGTATGAAAAAAAGGAAGAATATATAGTTGTTTTGCATTTATTTTTAACAATTTTGAATGAGTGCATCCATTTTATGTTGTTTGAATGTTTCCTCAAAAATAAATGTAGTTTAAAGTATACAAAAACAAATGTAATTTAAATGCATATATTTTAACTATTGATACTAAAAAGAACATGTTGTTTGAGTGTGTACAATGAGCCTCAATGCTCCATAAAACTCATATAAACATAGTTTACAAAGATGGCTGACTTCACTTGACAAAGGGCCTCTTCTTCAAACCTTCAAACATGAAATATATATTTATTTTTGAATACTTCACATATTTTCCAATGGAGGTTCTCATCTCCCAACCATAAAGTTTGAAGACAAACCCACCATCAGACTAGGAGGCCTGGTATAGTAAACTAAAAGTCACAAAACAACAAATACAACATGAAAATTAGCATTGACACAACACTTCACATGGTTAAAAAACACTATTGAATCAATGTATGGTATATGGGAGAAACAATTACAAAGGGAGCAAGATATGAATCATCTTCAAATAATAACTCCAAAAAAGCATTATCTTTCCACAAATTATTTTCAACCCTCCTCCAACACAACATTCCACTCAAGCAAGGCATGCCCCTTCACAAAAAAGCTCTATTACAACTTCCATTCCCCATAAATCGCATTTATAAACACAAAATGAAGCTTCCCCGAGTATGTTTTCTCATCTCCCTCAACCAAACATAGTTTTCTCTCATCTTGAGAGAGCCTAAACCAACATACATACAAACATGCCAATGAAACCCCCATTGCAATGAAATACACACTATACACCAAAAGAAAACATCAACATTCATAAATGAAGAAAACGACCACACAACATCCATCCAAAACTCTAGAGAGACTAAGTAGAAAGAAAAAATGAAATCCAACCTATATGATGACTTTCAAGAGGATGGCTCCTTCCCTATTAAATTCTTCACAATCCTTTCCAAGCAAGCTCCAACTCTCCAATCCAAACAAATGAGTGAAAATCCCCTACTAAGATCCATGAAAGAGGCTTATAAGGAAGATGTCATGGAACATGCCACCCACCTCCTCCACTCTCCAATTTCCTCAAAGAAAGAAAAACATACTTCCCCATGTGTATCAACAAGGATAGACTTGGTTGAGTGTAGTGTGGAGCACTCCACTTTCTTACACCAAGCACTTGGGAAGAGAGATATGAGGTGGATTTCCAAATCCAACTCCAACTCCTACTTTCCAAAGGATGGCATGCCCTTCTCCCAAGGAGTTAGGTGGGCACAAAACCCACCCAAAACATCACAAACCAATAGACTTTTTGACCTATAAAATAATTAAATAAATAAGACATTTTTTCATTTAAAAAATCTCCAAAGTGCAATCCGAGTTTGCATCAGTAAGGGGCTTGTAATCCCTCATTAGATTCTTAACACAAAATATAACTAATCAAAATCATCATAAATAATGCATCACATTATATTTTGTACAACATAATAAAAATCAAAATAAATAATTCACAATTTAGAATAAATTCACATAAGGCCTTAGTTCTCTCATGGGCTAAGGCTAAGGTGTAACTAGGAAAGGCATAATAGGATTTTAGAGGACCTCCATTATTTCCACCTAAACACTTGAACAACCATAAAATACATCTAAAATATAGTCGAAGTAATATGCAATAATAACTCAAACATGTCCATTTGTAATAGAATATTCATTCATTTGTATAACTTCCACAATACAACCTACTAAAGCACTCTAATTACGCAAATTAAAAAATTAAATTTCTCATTAAATTCCTAAAGTTAGTCCATGTGAACTGTAAAAGTCACCAAATCATAACTCTTTTTTTAAGAATTAAGATTAAATATTCCATCCAAAATGCACATATGAATAGTCTACATTCAATCCAAACATGGCAAAAGAAAAAAAATCTTATATCTTATATCAAATGAACATATTGTAGGATTAATCCCATTAGAATAATATCATCAAACCTCAATTACATGTTGAGTATCAAAATGATAATAATTATCCACAATCATCTACTAATATATATCAACATCATATACTCATAAATTACATTGCTCTAATTAGAATCTACACTATCCATGGTAATTTTTCATAATGAAAATAATTCAAAAATATAAATGTACAAATAAACAAATATCAATATCCAAAAATATAAATGTACAAATTAACAAATATCAATGTTCAAAAATGTGTACATCAATGTGAATGAGATCACAAGCAAAAATGGGCCTCATAGCATGAACTAGTCATCTTGAGCTTTAACATGTTGCACATTCTTTTGTGCAACCCTTTCTTCCTCAAATGTGCCATGACTAACTTGTCCTATGAACGAATATCCTCCCTTCAACATTCAATTGCATGCAACTTGTACTTTGCACTATTCTCTTCGAAGTACTTCTTGGCTTGTGTATAAGCCTCCTTCATATGTAATGCAAATTCATCAACCTTTGTGCCTATGTGATTACTATCTCACACTCCCAAAAAGATCTGACAAATTGTGTAGATTTCCAATACACAACTTGGAATGTTGTCTACCCTAATGATCTATTCACCAAGTTGTTGTACACAAACTTTGGTTGCACCAACACAAAGTCCCACTATATAGGGTTCTCTCCTACCTTTGTCAATACATCTAAGGATGATATGCAAAAATATAACTAAGTTGTGTGCCTAATTTTATCTATAGAGTTTACTAGAAATGGCTAAGAACTTCATGGACCAACTTGATGTAATGCTCCATGGTAACCTGTGCAACTACATTATCTCATCAAAGAATGAATTTGCTATCCTAGATGCATCATTCAACTTTTGACAAGAAATGAAATACATCTTTTTAGAAAATATGCCCACCACTATGAAGATAAAAGCATTACTTTACTATGTACACAACAATCCAAGGAAAATATCCATGGAAAATTCCTCCTATGATCAAATTGACATGCTTGATGACTTATACAACTAATGTTTGCATGAATCCCTTTGTTGTTTAGCTCATCTTGCACCTATCCATGAATTTTCTTGCATCTTTGTGCAAATTCTACTAGTGATCCTCTCCTTCAACATGTCATGATCTTGTCTACACCAAAGTATCCTTTGAGTCCACAATCTTGTAACTCTCTTATAAGGTTATTCGTCATCGAACTATGTGGGAGGCATAATTAATTCCTCCCAAATATATATCCCTCTTTTGTGAAATATTCTTCATATGAGCCTTTATCTCTAGCCTAAGGTTTTATCCATGCACATCATGTATCTACAAAATTTGGATCTACTGCATATATATATTTCTTTAGCTCCATTCCCATAGTTTAACATCATTTTGGATAATGATGCATGCCTCCTAGTCAAGACATCTACAACCCTATTCATTTTACCTATGCCTATCATATTTGCATACTCCTCGAGCAGCATAATAACTAGTGCCAATCACATTTGCATGTTCTTTTTGTGTGTGCTTGACTACTAGTGCGTAGAAATCCTACAAGTCTCCCACCCCCTTAAGAAACTCTTTTCCTATCAACAACACTTTTCCCTTATGTGTATATGTGTCCTTGTCCTTCATGCGAAGTAATTTCAACTTCTTGTCATCCTTTCTATTGGCATAAGTATTCATGCACTCATCATGTATTGCATGTCTATCATATGACCACGGCCATCCCAGTAACCTATGGTATGCATCCATTGAGATCATGTCACACTATACCTCATCCACATATCCTCCAAGGTGGAATGCAAATTAGCACTCCATTATTAGTGTGAGTTGCCCCTTTTCCAACCATGAGATTTTATTTGGCATGGGGCATGCAACTATTTTCAACACCATATTTGTGGACTCTAAGTTGTTGATATTGCCTCCATCAATAATCATCTTGTAGCACTTCCAATCGAATTGCACTTAGTTCTAAAGAGGCTAGTCCTCAGACACAACTCATTATTGCACACAAGTTTCAATGACACTTTACACATCATCAAGTCCTCCCCAATCTTTGAGTTTGCACATTTCACTTCACTTCTTAATGTTCTCTCATCACCAAATTGCACAACATACACTTCTCTATGCAACCTTGCTCTTGCATGAAATTTGGAAACTAAAACACCAAGTGACCTACTTGCCCACACCTAAAACAAGTCGCATTGAAGCCTTTATTGTGGCCTCTCTTTTTCTCTCCACCTCAACTAAAGTTCTACTCAACCTTTGAGATTTGTGCAAACCCACTTGTTCATGCTTCCTCCTTGCATGTGGGTATTCATTCCACTTCCTTGCTTGCTCTTTTCATCCTTTCCCTACCACTACTCCGACCACTTTATTGTCTATGGGACAATTTCCTCTCAACCTTGAGCACAAGCTAATAGTCCTCTTTAACAAAACACATCATTAGCAAATAAATATCATCCTAGATTAAGACATGCAAACCACTCAATAATTTAACACCCTCCAAGAGTAATCTTCCACAATACCAATGTAAATGTGTATTTTGTAGAAGTCCATGTATTCCTTCACAAATGTCTCCATTGAGTTTACTCATATATGATTCCATTGTGAGATATTGTATTTCTCCTTTTGAATACCTCTTCTAAGCTAAGCTCGGCCACAAAGCAGCATGCCCTTTGAACTTTGTGCCAACATACTTGCACTCTTTTTGAGCCTTTGCTCACTTCAAACTTAAAATATTTGTCAAATCAATTATCCAATGGACCAATTATTCTGAATTTAGGCTCCTTAAGTAGCTTAGGAGGTCAAACCTCAAATTGCTCTCAGCCTTTATCAAGGTGATTGCAAACATTTCCTTTGCAATGATGTTCTCAACATTCTACAATCTTGCTTCAACACTTTGCTATAATAATTAACAACTTAGTGCTACCATTCATTTCAATTCATGGAGGTCGAGTAAGGTTCATCAAAATCACATACTTGAGGGGTGGGATTTTGATGACTACCAGCATCATTAAAAGTTGCTTGAACATTATGGTTTTGGTGGAATTTGATCTGTCTATGGAACTTTATGGATATTTGCAATAGCACAATGACTTTGATGTAATTCTAGTTCCTCTTGCTTCATCTCAGGCTCATCAAGTGTTATGTTATCATGGCGAGAGATAGGGTTGCACAAAGCCTCGATCTTGTGATGAAGTGAAGAAGGATATTACTCTGGTATATTTGTAGTGAGGGTGGCATTGTGTTGTATCTTGAACATATGAATGGGCATGACCAAATTATTTCAATTCAATTTGTTGAATCCTAGAATCAGAGATATGTCCAACTAGGAGGAGTGAGCTTTGAAGTTAGTGAGGAGGTCATCATCAAAGCTACTAGGATGAGTTTCCATGGAAAAAAATTCTGATGGCAGAGCAAGGCTTCGGACACTAAGTATGGAGAAATTATTCAAAGATGACAAAGAACTAGTTAAGTGTAAAAATAGGTTTGATCGCCATAAGCTTTTGGGGTCATGTGACTAGGTATGTTGAGTTCTCATAAAATATTTCACCCTCAAGGGGTGTTTCAAGTGTTACTACCACTTTTCTTTGTTGAACCACTTTTGACATATATGGAAGGCATGAGTGTCAAAAGATCAACCAGACTGGTTGTGGTGCAATATTCTAACTTGAAAGATAGAAATATCCAGAGCCTCATAAAAATGTTGATAGCTCTCCTAAGCATTCCCCCTATGGTTTGAAGGTGATAGCTTGTTAAATGAGATAAATGCTCCTGGTACTAACTTGGAGACTAAGGGTTCACCCAAGGAAAACTATATTGTGATCAAGAATTCCCCTAAAGCCCTTGCTACAGATGAGCAACAATGTGCAATTTGTGCCTAGACTGCAAAGGAGGTGGAGAAGATGGTTGAAATGGAAGAAATGGAGAAAAACGTGAAGGTCATGATGAGGTTCAACACTAAAATTATGCACAATTCTACCACCACTCTCTCTATTTTGCAGGACTTGGCGCTGAAGAAGCACTACTAATGTTGATAACTTAGGGAAGAATTATGAAATATACAAATTCCTCACTAAGGATTGGGGACATCTATCCCCTTAAGTTGTTTCATCTTTTCTTTTCTTTTTTTATTAAGTTTCACCTAAACTCTTGTACTTTTATAAATCTATTAATGTGTTGCTAATGTGTTGTTTCTAGTCATTCTTGGGCCAATTTCACTTTTCCCGAGGGGATTCTTTTTTATAGGATTCAAGACCCTCATTTCTTGCTTAACTTAATCAAAAACATTATTTAGATCTATGGAAACATCTCACACATTACAATCTTCCCTCTCATCATTTTTGATATCTTCCATTACCATTGGACCTCTTTGTTGTGTGGTTTTGATGACTTTGAGTTAAGTTTGAATGTCTCTCAATGCATCAATTAGACCTCTGACAAAGGCCACTTAATTATTTCTTGCACCTTCTCTTCCAACTTCATAAAATATCTTCTCTAGTTCCCTTTCAATGACAACACTTGCACAAATGCTTAGATTAATGCAAGTCACACTAGCTCAACTCTAGAACTTAAAACACTTGCCTGAATACCAAACTAATGTAGCAACCAAATGCAAGTCAAACAAACAACTAGCTACCACACAAAGCACTCAAGCGGAAGCCATAAAAAAGTAATGGGGAATTGAACAACAGAAACAATGTATATGATTGCAAAATATGAAAGAATTACAATGGGTCGCCTAGATATGAAACTCAACAACACTATGTTACCCAACCCCTAATAAACATACATGGAGACTCTCTACACTACAATTGCTTCACCTTAAGCTCTACGCAAACCTCAATTACATGTCAATTCTACTAGCCAACCTGAACACCTCTCAAATGGCTATGAACCAAACTCTCCAATTGTTGGAAATCCAACTAAAACCCTACAAATGCCCAAGCATATCAATAAATAGTGACAATGTTTAATCTAATTTGTGTTGACATGGTGGACTAATGCAAGTCATCATCATAAATGTGTTCCTAATAGAAAATTTGATTAGCAAGTGTACAATCTACAATAAGGCAATTGGGCCACTCCTTAACAAATTCAAAATTTACATTATTTTGAACTTCTAAAACCAACAAGCCATCAAAAAATATAATTGTTATCATCTAACAAAAGTAGCTCAAACAAATGCCAAAGAACCCTAACATTACAACATTTGTTGACTTTTATAACACGTGTGCATGTAATTAAGTTGCATAAGGTGACAACTTAGCACGTGGTGTTGTGCAAGTTGTGTGCACAAGACCAAAAACAAGGCTAGAGCCAACCTCAAAACAAGGGAAGCTTGCCAAATTGTTGAGATGCACTTAAAAGATATGCTCCAAACAATACGGCTTGCACAAGGCAAAACAATGTTGTCCTCAAACATAGGGTGTGCAAGTTATCAAAATCGTCTAAACAAAAGAAAAAAACACACATGTAAGTCAAATTTGAAGAAAGAGTGAAAGTACAAGAATGTGTCTTACTTTTTCAGTTATTTTGGACCACAAATATTAACATTTTTCAACATTCAAGGCATCCTATCAATTATGCCAAACTAACTATCAGAAGTTAGACAATGTTAACTAGTTATTTATGTCATTGTCTTTCTAGATTCAATTTATAGGTTATTTTAATTTTGAAATTATTGTTTCTATTTATTTTTGTTAGTTTTCATTAATTATTTTACTCTATTTTTAAGCCACTTTTGTTTCGCTCCTGAAATGCTTCGCTGCACCTCTGAAACTGTGCATTTTGCCACTAGAGTCGATGGCGACATGGGCAATAGCTGTCGACAGTGGGCGACACTGGCTCTAGGGCTTCTTCGTACATGGATCATGGCCAACTTCCTGAAGGTAAGATAGACTACATGAAGGCATTAAACAGTGGTGCTAGGGTTTGCGGAACAAGCGAAAAAAATTGTGGGTCGCCTGGCTCGCCTGGCTCCTTTGCGAAGGTTTTGCCCCATTCAGACGCATGCAAAAACATTTCCCCTGGTAAAGTTTAGTGAGCTCCTACTTCTTCTACTACGTTGCCAGTCAAGGATGGCTCTCGGTTGCGTGGAGATCATGTTGGGAGGGGACGCACTGGAATGGAGACAAAAATCGCAAATGGTAAACCTATGCTCTGTAATTCTTTGCACAACGAAAGAGAAAGTGATGCCCTTTGAAAATGACAAAACCATCTTTTGTCGTGGCGGAAGAAGATTGATATGGTGGCAGATGTAGGTCATCATTTTCGAAATGGGGTGGGGCATTCAGAAAAGACACGCGATGTGGGTTGGATGTCGGTTGAGGATGTTGCTCCAAAACAGGGGTTTCCAAATTTGACTGGGGATACTGTGAGGGCAATGGCGGGTTTGTTTTGCAATGCAGAGGATGTCACTGGTAAATAATCCAATCGGCCACTCCCATGTGCCTCCAACCCCCCAACAGTGGTCTTGGATGAGGAGATTTGCAAGGAGGTCACTGAAAATGACATATTTCACTGAGTTGGGACTAAATGGAAGGTTCATTGGTTTCTGGCCAAGCCTCGTTGCGTTGCATCAATGGATCACCAAAACGTGGTGCCCCGTTTTGGACGGGGATGTTGAGATTTATCCTTGTGCACGAGGATTTTTTGTCGTCCTATTTGAAAGTGATTGAGACAGGAACACAATATTATGTGACTACCAACGGAGTTTTGGTCACTTTCTTATGTTGAAACCATAGCGCCCCTCATTCAATCCTCTTACTGAGTCTTTTGCTTCTACTCCAACCTGGGTAAGATTGTTGAACCTTCCACTACAATTCTAGTTTGATTCCTGCTTCGAAGTCATTGGTAATTCATTGGGGAAGTTCTTGGGGGTTGATGAGAACTCATCAAACTACATGCACACAATCTACGCTCACATTCTAGTGAAGTTGGACACCTCCAGGGCACTTGCGGCTGAGTTAACTCTAAATACTGCCAATGGAAGTTGGGTCCAGCTGGGTCCAGCTGATAGATTATGAGGGTTTTACCATTTTGTTGTCGTAAATGTTTCCATACTCGACATATTACTGCACATTGTGCTAAGCGGAGAAGTGACTGCCAAGCCACATGGTGGAAAGACATTTCACCTCAGCATTATTCAGTAGAACAGGAAGGATCACTCAATGAAGAGACAGTCACCGATGGTACCCTAACAGGAAGGGTTGGTGCTCAAAGGTCACCACCATGTAATCCATCGCCAAATGTAGAGGGCAAGAAAGATTCCCTCCCAACAGGAAGAAATAAACATGTGGAAGCTAAGGTGCCAAAATCAGGCAAAGTGGTGGTTGAATGTGCAGAAAGTGCAATGATCTTGGGCTCTATGGGGAAACAAAACCCCCCTCAACAGGAAGCTAAAGAGCTACAATCAGGTGAAGAGCTAGCAGACTAGGCAGAAGTTGCAGGAACCTCGAGTTCTGAGAGTGAACAAGAGTCCCCTCAACACTTGAGGGAGGTTGTGGGAACTAAGGATACAAAGGGCAATTGGACCACGGTTCAAAGAAAAATGAGGTACCATTTAACATGCAGCTTTGTTCCCACTCCACACGAGGGGCAAATACATAGTAACTGTATATGTAGGGTTGTATGGGTGATTCTCTCTGAAACGTCAATATATGGGATGGGTGTCAAAGATATCAAAATGTAATTTTTTTATTGGAAATTAATACAATGGGTGTTGCCCTGTAGTCAAAAAATATATTTTACTATTTTTTATTATTTAGTCATTTTATCATAACATATAATCTTTTTAGGATTTTTTATAATTTTTTATTGAATCTTTATTATTAATTTTTTATTTGGTATTAGGAAAAATTTGGGCCTACATTTTATCATAACACATTTCTCTTTGCATATTTATCAAAATTGAGTTACTTTTTTTCTTGAAACAAAGACATCAATATGAAGTGTAATGCAATCGTTTTATTTTTTTATTTAGTTTGTTATTATTGCCAATGTCTCAAATAGGGGTCTTTATTTGTTGTAATGGACCAATCTTGCTTACAAAATAAATAAAATTTTAATACTATAAAAAATAAAAAATGATATTATATCTTATATTTTTTGAAAGGCTTCTTATGAAGACTACGTACATGTAAAATCGTGTTTCTAGACGATTTCATTTAACCTTGTGTACACAATACAAATTTTATTGTTTTAACAAATAAAATTGCAGCATGTAGATAGGAGAAGAAAACACTACCACAAGGGCACTACAAAAGCATGTTCAATAGAAGCCCCTTAAAACCCTTTGATCAAACCTACTACCACCACATGGCACCACATTGTGTCATGCATGCATTAACTAGGTTAGAACAATTGAACCCCCCTTTGATCAAACCTAGGTGATTTAAAGCTAATTTTGGGCTGCATTTTTTTATTTTGACCCAAAAATGAGATTAACTTATTATGCTTTAACCCCCACAACAAACTATCATAGAACAAAATCCAACACATAAGTTAGGGTTGCACATGGGAAATACAAAGCGCACAACAAATATTTTAGATGTGAGATTGCACCTACCAAAGGATATTTATACATTAATTATTATCAATTACTAAATAAGTAGTTTTTTCTAAAGAGATCTTTCACAAAATTGAATACCACACTATTCTTTGGAGTTCTTACAATATTTTTTTATAAAGGGAAAATATAGGTTTTCAAAAGGGTCCAAATCCTTGTACAAAGTTTATCTCAAATATAACAATGAAGCCCATCAAACATCAAAAAAACTATGACAAGGATGAACAACATTAAAGCTAAAAGCCAACAGCACGAGATATAAAACTAACAACTTCTAAGGACATAAGCTCCTGCATTCATTTTAGATTTGCCTTTTCTATGTGACACTAGATTATAGTCATCTAACCTTAGCTTCATTATCATCTTCATCCTCTTGGAAGGAAACAACCTCAATACCTTCCAAAGCCCTTTGTTCATATATCCTTAAACTATGATCCTCCAAGAAGGCTAAAACCCACAACTTTTGTTCACCATCCTCTACAATGTAGTTGTGAGGGGAACCATGCCTCAACTCATTTATCTCAACAAAAAAATTGTGAGCGGAGATAGCCAAGTCTCACCTAAAACATATCCCCTCAACCAAAGGGGAGTCTTCAACATCAAGAATGGGATCAACACTCTCCTATAATTTCTCTATTCCCTCATCCAATAGGGAGTCTTCTACATCAAGAATGGGGTGAACACTCTCCACTATTCACATCATATAGATGAAAGCTTTCAAACACTCCTTTTTCTATGGAACCAAACTTGAGTCATGTGAGACATATCCTGATAAAAGCTTTCTCAATTTCCTTACTAGCCTCCAAATCCTTAAAGAAATTTCCTTCCATCCAACATCATAGCCTTCAACATGCCTATAGAGACCAAACTTTCAACCCTCTAGAATTTCTCAAACATCTCTCATCCCCACATATGATTGGACCAAGTTTTCCAAACTTTTAAATTTTTGGGCATGAATTTGATAAATGCCTTATTCCATGATAGTTTTAACACCTAAATGTTATTTTTTTGTAGGCCAACTACTGCCTCCAATCAAACTCTCCCACTTGCAGCCTTATTTCCTTTGGCAATCCCTTAGAGAGATCCAAATCCAACAAGACATGCATGTGTAAGTTGGTATCCCTAGATATAGCAATGAACCTTCCTAGCTCATTGCCAATAGCCTTCAAAGCTAAACCAATAAAAAAATGTGAAGGTAGATTCTACAAAATGAACGCACACAGCATCTAACTAAAAAATTTAGAGTTAGCATTAAATCCTAGGAACCATGGTTTCACACAATGAAACATACCAACCCAAAGTTTTCCAACTTTTCCCTGTTTACTACATATGCAGCCATTTAATCATACAATTTACATGTAATTGTTTAGACTAGACTTTGGCATTTAGATCTTTTAAACATAATTTCCATATGGAAATGATCTTAACATTTACAAAGTATTTGAGCAATATGACAATATTGGTTCACTCATTCATACATGAAATTATAACATTTCAAGTGAAATATTGCATTTGTTCGGAATGATAACAAAATTTTATTAAACTTTCAAACTAGCCGAGAATATTCATAAAATAAATTATTTTAGACGGCCATGTTAATAAATAATTATATTGTAATCGACCGTATTGATTAATTAAATAAATGTTGTAGTCAGTCGTACTAAGAATAGGTAATAATAGTTTAAATAATACATGCACAATTTAAAGTAAAAGTTGGATTAGTTGTCGGGCGGTAGTTAGGAAGAGTTACTGACGGTTGGTATCCCAACCAACCTCGGCCATCTATATATGTATCTTGTCATTTGTAGTCGGACACCGATAATTTCTATGTATTGTTGATATACTTCATGAATGAAATCAATCCATTGTGTTGTGCAATTACTATTACGATTGTTCTATGATTCATATTCTAGTACATGCATTATGTTGTGAATTATTCTTGTTTACTCGTGTAGTACGTTGAACACTACCCAGTGAGTAAACATTTGGCGTCGTTGCCTAAGCAAATCCGGTAAACATCCAGATGGGAGAATGGCATCGTGATGGGGCAGCCAACCGAAAGGTCGGTACAAGCAAATGAGGATCGTAAAGATGCTCTGACGGAAGACCTCTGCAGTCTGTGAGAAATCTTGTTAAAGGACCACGTACGAAGGGAGGCTCTTAGGCGAGAGATCCCTTAGTCGATCATTTGGGACAGACTACATGTCAACCAAGAGGTCGACCATCTCCTTTCTAGACTACCGAGATTGATAGCACACCACTACATTATCTTACAAGATCTCCAGGCCGAGAGGGATCAGGAAAGTCGGAGGGAACAAATACTACAACAGTACAAGGAGAGAACCAAGCGGGAAGAGGAGGAACAAGACACTAGTCGAAGACGTACTCTCAACAACCAATAATCACGTGAACAACCCTTAATGCCCGTACAGCCTAACAAAGATAAGAACGACTACCAATCAAGCACAACACTCAAGAGGAGAGGGTTCGGCGATCACTCAAACTTTAGGAGCAAGAAAACCGGCGACAAAGACTAAGGCAAGTTGAGAAAGAATTTAATGAAGATCTAATTGAAATAAACCAAAGTATAAAAAGAGCACATGAGAATCTTGAGGAAATAGACCAATCCATCAATAGAGCACATCAAAATTTTGTTGAGGGGAGGGACGAATGACCCTTCAGCACTGTGTACGTAGAAAAGTACAAAATCAATGAAAATGAAAATGAATTAAGTGAAGAACTTGATAGTACCATATGACGCATTCGAGAGTTGTCCATATCGGATGACAATGAAGGGTTGAGGACTGGAAGATCTGAGCCCAAGACCCCAGGGCCGAGGGAGTACCGGAGTGAACCCTAGGAGACTCAAGGTGTCGAGGATGTTGACAGAAGACATGGGAGAGACTCATACGTGGCCAATACCATCTTGCACTGGAACGTAGCGGGAGAACCACTCCAGTCAAGCCCAATACACAAGGAGGGTATCAAAGCAAGATGGTGACTCTGCTAGGCGAGCAACAAAAGCTGCCGAAATTTATGGGGAATGGGTCAGAAGATCCAATACGGCATTGTAAAACATGCGAAACAATCTGGATAGCAAACGGACAGGATAATCTAGATCACTAGCTAAAAGCATTTCCAACACTGAGAGATAGTGTCATTGATTGGTACTCAAAATTGGACCAAGTACAGAGGGCATCATGGAGATTACTCAAGAAGGCCTTTCAGGACGAATTCAAACTCCTAAGGGATGACAGTGAGATTGTATCATAAATCTATAGTACGAAGTGTTGGCGTAAAATCTAACACCTCTGGAGTGTGAGTTTGTACGGACAGCTATGCACACTACGTAATGAGTGCTCTTCAAATTAGGAGGGGAAGCTCCCTCGTTGTGCTGGAATGCATGAAATAGAAAACTAAACTAATGTCCTATCTTTTTGTTCTCAGCTGGTAGAGGCACAAGGTTAAGAAAACCTAGAACGTTGCAGCTAAGTATTTTCTGGTTTCGCAGATCATCTAACTACAACTAAGCTAACTTCTTTAAATCTATCCAGTTTCCTCAAGAAACAGAGCATGAGGAAATGGAGCAGGAATGTATTTTACGATAAACTCCAGGTGCGGGCTCACAACATGAAGGCAAGGTAGGCGCAACTATTTGCTAATCCGGGAAGAAGTTTATTAAAACAAACAAAAGGACGGTAAACCTGGTACAGCTTTACAACATGAAGGCAAGGTAGGCGCAACTATCTGCTTGGCTGAATGAGTCTACTATAACACACATCATACGATAAGCTTTGAGTACAGTTTCGCAACATGAAGGCAAGGTAGGCGCAACTATTTGCTCTTCTGAATAGGCTTATAATAAACAAAACAAAAGGTAAGCAACTGGGACAGTAGATTGTATAGACGCAACACGCATGCAATAACGATCAAACCAGCAACCCCATTTAACTAAGGTCGAATAAACACCATGACAATAACATGAAGGCAAGGTAGGCGCAACAATTTATTATAACAGCAATTACTCTTTGAACAGATACAATAATAGCAATACTACAGGCAAGGTAGGCGCAGCATGTATGCTATCAAGCAAAAGTTCTAATTTACAAGGGTGAACCAATCTTGAGAATAGGCATGTTGCCGACAACGCAGCAATTCTCTATCACCAGGAAAAGTTAATTACAAATGAGCTAAAAGCTCTTATTTATAGACTTCAAGGTGTAGGCAACCCTAAAATCACCTTGAGTCAACTAAAGTCTTGCAATGCATGCAAGATCTTATTCCAAACCCTAATTGAATGAAACTATACAGTTAACTGGGAAACTATCATCAGTTAACTGAAACATCTAATCTAAATGGACAAGGTGCAACATGCACGTCCTTATTGAAAGCAAGTCAACTGGAATGCTATCATCAGTCAACTGAAAAATCTAATCTAATCTCCAAGTATATGTAGATGTTTCCAAGAAAGACATGCATGCAATGTATAACAGCAAGTTAACTCGGAAAGAAGCCTCGAGTTTAACTCCTGTGTCTAATGTCTATCTTGGAAAAGGTGGGATGCCTTGAACTGAAGTTCACTGACCCTGATCTCGAGCAAGTAACCCCTCCACGAGGTTAGTAACTGCATCACCATCTAGAGGTCATCACATGTCTCAACTGTCAATCAACTGCTAGTTAGTAACTCAAGCAAAACCGAAAATCTCTGTATACTTAAACTGGCCCTTCACTGGCTGGTAACTATGGCGGCTTTGTAACTGAAGTGATGGCCACTGTTTCCTCTGCAGCTTGATGCTTCTCACGTTTTTCATGCTTTTCTTTATGGAAGAGTGTTGCATGATGAAACTGCGAACTCTTTGGTTGTGAGAAATACAAATGAACATGCTGCATACACAGAAACCCAACAGTATCAACCCTCTAAACTGGCCTTGGAAGACAATCAGCTATACGAGACATGAAACCATGTGAACTTGAGTGACTACTCTTGTCAACCTTTCCGATGCGCTTGATACAAATCAATGTCAGCTTTTCTGATGAAATCATGAATTAAGACTAACTTGGTCTTGAATTCGTTCTGCGTGAACTACATCCTGAAAAACTCGCCTGTTGACTGTGAACATGGCTATATTCTGACAACTTCTCCAAAAAACCAAAAATCTCTCCTAATGAAGCTAAAAATAGCTTGTCGGAGGGCAATTTTCACAGAAAATTCTGAGACGTGGGTTTTATGTAGAATCAAATTCTAAGATGACCCACAATGTCAGAATTGTGAAAAAATGTGATTTAGGCCTGCATGCAAAAGGTTTTCAGTTGAGATCTGAGGGGCTGTGAGGACATTTTTTCCCGAGAAAATCTGAGATATGGGTTTTGTCCAGAAGATATTTCTAAGACAACCCACAACGTTAGATTCGAAAAATATCGACTTCTACTCCACCATGCAAAGGAATTTCACTTCAGAAAATCAAAGCCTCAAGAACTGATGCTCTGGAACAAATTTTTCTTGAAAATTCTAGCACATGGGTTTTGCTGAGAAAGCAATTCTGAATCAACCCAGATGATTTGTTTTGCCAAAAACGCCAATTCTTCAAACATGTGAGAAAATTTAAGACGAGAAGATGGAAGAAATCTAGAGAAGAAGAAAGATGTTTTTTAATTTTTATTTATTTATGATCTTCTTCTGTCAAAATCGCCACTCTGCCTTGAATTCTGCTGATGAATCTTGACTTGTACCTGCAAAAGAATATTTTTTATGCCTTCACAACTGACCGCTGAAGAAATTCGCCCAACTCTGGAAAGAATTCACCTCTGCTCAAGCTGGATGAATGAAATGATGAATGCCATGCTTGCATAACTAGAGCAAAATCGTACTACAAAAGCAAGACTGCAAGCTCAAACCCTAACTGTGAAGAAGGAATCCGATTGGCCCTTTACCAGTTGAACTGCTGCTGTCTCTGAGTCTTTAGACTAAAAATAATATTTTAATTTCAAAGCATGCAAAGAACTAAAAGTGGCACCAATATTTATCTTTGAAGAAATTCGTCACTTTTTAATGCCTTGCATGCAAAAATATTATTTTTATCATTTTGCCAAAAATAGCATCTTGTTGTGCTCAACACACTTCCTTGATTCTAAAAAGTCAAATTTTGATCTTTTAGGCTTCCATTTGCAAGAGTTATGAGATTTTTGAGAATCTCCTATTTTGTAGCTGACTGCAAAGTTACAACCGACCATGTTCAGCTCTGATTTCTGGCTGACTGACTGAGCCTGCGACTGTGCTGAGATATCCACCGCGAAGCTTGCATGACAAGGATGAAATGTCTGCTGGGAGCAACAACTGCTAAAATCATCATCTGATACCTTAGAAAATTAGGCGCCTCTGATTAAATTGATGTTTTGACTCCAGACTTAGTCATTTCTTCGTTCTGCCTTCTGATGCTTCAAACTGCCGTTGACGGTGAATGATGAACTCCACTGACTGAATAATGGATTCATTGCATGACTAGAAGTACTCTGCATCCAATGACTGTATATGAGGGATTTGAAAATTGTATTAAGAACCCCAAAAGAATGAGCGCCCCTATTCTGTGATAGCTCAAACACCATTTTGACAAAAGTGTGATTTTCAACTGAACACCATACTTTGACCCTTGATACCGGGAACTGGAATGTTCCGATACGCGTGCCGTCTGTCTTGCTGTATAGTTTGGTCAACTTGCAAGAGATGTTCTTGGAGACGACGAAGCCAGAAAATTGCTTTTAAGGCCTCTAAAAGAAAATCGCCTTTTTCAAAGAAAATAACATTCTTACACTTAGTCGTTCTTTGAACTGCCTTCAATCAGCTCTTCTTCACAGCATTATCATCTTGACCTCGCACGTACGAGCATTCGCCAAATCCCGGAGGCTGTCGGCTAGACTCGTTGGATAGCTTGAGTAATTGCACACAAGTCTTGTGAAGACTGTAATTGCAAATAACCCCGTCTGGCAGGCCTAAAGGAGAATCGCCCCTAGCCTACAGCTGTGCAGCTTTGTGTAGCTACGCTTCACCATCCTCTGCTTTACATGCTCGGTAGGACCTCTGTCACAGTTACTCAGAATATCGGATCGTCTTGTGAACGGATACACTGCAAAGCTGGACTGAGCTGGAAGAGATCTCAGGAAGACCTCAATTGCAAATTCATCCATCAAACCAATCATATTCAGGATCGCCCCTGGGCTACAGGGGAGCGGATTTGCATTTCTAGAAACCTCATCTGACATGTATCTTGCTTGCAATTTCCACTTCTACCTCTGATAACCGGATTTCTGTACTGGATTACGCTTCCGCTTGATAGCTTGTTGAAAAGCTAAACTAATTTTGCAAAGACCGAAACCATCAAAACACACATGCATCTAGATCTGGGCCTTCAAAAAGAAAATCGCCCTTGGGCTAGAAGGGAGCGGATTTGCATCTCTAGACTGCCTCCGTGATGAAAACACTCTTCGCAACCTCTGCTTCTGTCTTCGTTTGCCGGAGTTCTGTAACTCGGATAATCCTGCTTCATGGCTAATCGGAAAGCCGATTGAAAACTGAACATAATGAATGTGTTCTTAATCCAAAACACTCAAATCTTGACCTTCAAATGGAAGGGCGCCCCTAGGCTACAGGGGAGCAGATTTGTTTTGAATTCATTGATTTTCACCATTTTATGCTTTGCAAATGCTGTATCCATCCCTGCGGTTGACCATGTCGAAGCGTTGTGACTGCTGAGGCGTGTGGATGACTATACTTCATCATTTTCACATGTACGGACACTATAAAGTTGATTTGCACGTTGATTGCACAAGTGTCTACTACGTTACATAGTGAAAAGTTCCCAGACTTAGAATATTTTAGCACTTTTTGCCAATTTGAAAATCCCCTCCATCAAAAAGCATTATTTCCAACATATTTTATCGTAGAGCGTTCCTCTTTGAGTTTCAGGCTTAGATATTGATACCTGGTACTGGCCAACTGCCATTGATGACCTCGAAGATCCTAACTTTTCTCCTGAAAAAGTGAAAACTACCCACCAGCCTTAAACTGACTTTTAACTGAAACTGACTTCACCACTGTGATTGTGATGTGAAATAAGCCAATCAAAATTAATTTCAGCCAATTCGGACAAGTTCCTATTTTTAGGGTTTCGAGCTAAAAATAGATTTCAGAAACCCTAATTTTCAAATTTTGCAAATTT
>CM021103.1:320866095-320978054 GCA_007115665.2 Sequoiadendron giganteum
TAGTCCTCTTTAACAAAACACATCATTAGCAAATAAATATCATCCTAGATTAAGACATGCAAACCACTCAATAATTTAACACCCTCCAAGAGTAATCTTCCACAATACCAATGTAAATGTGTATTTTGTAGAAGTCCATGTATTCCTTCACAAATGTCTCCATTGAGTTTACTCATATATGATTCCATTGTGAGATATTGTATTTCTCCTTTTGAATACCTCTTCTAAGCTAAGCTCGGCCACAAAGCAGCATGCCCTTTGAACTTTGTGCCAACATACTTGCACTCTTTTTGAGCCTTTGCTCACTTCAAACTTAAAATATTTGTCAAATCAATTATCCAATGGACCAATTATTCTGAATTTAGGCTCCTTAAGTAGCTTAGGAGGTCAAACCTCAAATTGCTCTCAGCCTTTATCAAGGTGATTGCAAACATTTCCTTTGCAATGATGTTCTCAACATTCTACAATCTTGCTTCAACACTTTGCTATAATAATTAACAACTTAGTGCTACCATTCATTTCAATTCATGGAGGTCGAGTAAGGTTCATCAAAATCACATACTTGAGGGGTGGGATTTTGATGACTACCAGCATCATTAAAAGTTGCTTGAACATTATGGTTTTGGTGGAATTTGATCTGTCTATGGAACTTTATGGATATTTGCAATAGCACAATGACTTTGATGTAATTCTAGTTCCTCTTGCTTCATCTCAGGCTCATCAAGTGTTATGTTATCATGGCGAGAGATAGGGTTGCACAAAGCCTCGATCTTGTGATGAAGTGAAGAAGGATATTACTCTGGTATATTTGTAGTGAGGGTGGCATTGTGTTGTATCTTGAACATATGAATGGGCATGACCAAATTATTTCAATTCAATTTGTTGAATCCTAGAATCAGAGATATGTCCAACTAGGAGGAGTGAGCTTTGAAGTTAGTGAGGAGGTCATCATCAAAGCTACTAGGATGAGTTTCCATGGAAAAAAATTCTGATGGCAGAGCAAGGCTTCGGACACTAAGTATGGAGAAATTATTCAAAGATGACAAAGAACTAGTTAAGTGTAAAAATAGGTTTGATCGCCATAAGCTTTTGGGGTCATGTGACTAGGTATGTTGAGTTCTCATAAAATATTTCACCCTCAAGGGGTGTTTCAAGTGTTACTACCACTTTTCTTTGTTGAACCACTTTTGACATATATGGAAGGCATGAGTGTCAAAAGATCAACCAGACTGGTTGTGGTGCAATATTCTAACTTGAAAGATAGAAATATCCAAAGCCTCATAAAAATGTTGATAGCTCTCCTAAGCATTCCCCCTATGGTTTGAAGGTGATAGCTTGTTAAATGAGATAAATGCTCCTGGTACTAACTTGGAGACTAAGGGTTCACCCAAGGAAAACTATATTGTGATCAAGAATTCCCCTAAAGCCCTTGCTACAGATGAGCAACAATGTGCAATTTGTGCCTAGACTGCAAAGGAGGTGGAGAAGATGGTTGAAATGGAAGAAATGGAGAAAAACGTGAAGGTCATGATGAGGTTCAACACTAAAATTATGCACAATTCTACCACCACTCTCTCTATTTTGCAGGACTTGGCGCTGAAGAAGCACTACTAATGTTGATAACTTAGGGAAGAATTATGAAATATACAAATTCCTCACTAAGGATTGGGGACATCTATCCCCTTAAGTTGTTTCATCTTTTCTTTTCTTTTTTTATTAAGTTTCACCTAAACTCTTGTACTTTTATAAATCTATTAATGTGTTGCTAATGTGTTGTTTCTAGTCATTCTTGGGCCAATTTCACTTTTCCCGAGGGGATTCTTTTTTATAGGATTCAAGACCCTCATTTCTTGCTTAACTTAATCAAAAACATTATTTAGATCTATGGAAACATCTCACACATTACAATCTTCCCTCTCATCATTTTTGATATCTTCCATTACCATTGGACCTCTTTGTTGTGTGGTTTTGATGACTTTGAGTTAAGTTTGAATGTCTCTCAATGCATCAATTAGACCTCTGACAAAGGCCACTTAATTATTTCTTGCACCTTCTCTTCCAACTTCATAAAATATCTTCTCTAGTTCCCTTTCAATGACAACACTTGCACAAATGCTTAGATTAATGCAAGTCACACTAGCTCAACTCTAGAACTTAAAACACTTGCCTGAATACCAAACTAATGTAGCAACCAAATGCAAGTCAAACAAACAACTAGCTACCACACAAAGCACTCAAGCGGAAGCCATAAAAAAGTAATGGGGAATTGAACAACAGAAACAATGTATATGATTGCAAAATATGAAAGAATTACAATGGGTCGCCTAGATATGAAACTCAACAACACTATGTTACCCAACCCCTAATAAACATACATGGAGACTCTCTACACTACAATTGCTTCACCTTAAGCTCTACGCAAACCTCAATTACATGTCAATTCTACTAGCCAACCTGAACACCTCTCAAATGGCTATGAACCAAACTCTCCAATTGTTGGAAATCCAACTAAAACCCTACAAATGCCCAAGCATATCAATAAATAGTGACAATGTTTAATCTAATTTGTGTTGACATGGTGGACTAATGCAAGTCATCATCATAAATGTGTTCCTAATAGAAAATTTGATTAGCAAGTGTACAATCTACAATAAGGCAATTGGGCCACTCCTTAACAAATTCAAAATTTACATTATTTTGAACTTCTAAAACCAACAAGCCATCAAAAAATATAATTGTTATCATCTAACAAAAGTAGCTCAAACAAATGCCAAAGAACCCTAACATTACAACATTTGTTGACTTTTATAACACGTGTGCATGTAATTAAGTTGCATAAGGTGACAACTTAGCACGTGGTGTTGTGCAAGTTGTGTGCACAAGACCAAAAACAAGGCTAGAGCCAACCTCAAAACAAGGGAAGCTTGCCAAATTGTTGAGATGCACTTAAAAGATATGCTCCAAACAATACGGCTTGCACAAGGCAAAACAATGTTGTCCTCAAACATAGGGTGTGCAAGTTATCAAAATCGTCTAAACAAAAGAAAAAAACACACATGTAAGTCAAATTTGAAGAAAGAGTGAAAGTACAAGAATGTGTCTTACTTTTTCAGTTATTTTGGACCACAAATATTAACATTTTTCAACATTCAAGGCATCCTATCAATTATGCCAAACTAACTATCAGAAGTTAGACAATGTTAACTAGTTATTTATGTCATTGTCTTTCTAGATTCAATTTATAGGTTATTTTAATTTTGAAATTATTGTTTCTATTTATTTTTGTTAGTTTTCATTAATTATTTTACTCTATTTTTAAGCCACTTTTGTTTCGCTCCTGAAATGCTTCGCTGCACCTCTGAAACTGTGCATTTTGCCACTAGAGTCGATGGCGACATGGGCAATAGCTGTCGACAGTGGGCGACACTGGCTCTAGGGCTTCTTCGTACATGGATCATGGCCAACTTCCTGAAGGTAAGATAGACTACATGAAGGCATTAAACAGTGGTGCTAGGGTTTGCGGAACAAGCGAAAAAAATTGTGGGTCGCCTGGCTCGCCTGGCTCCTTTGCGAAGGTTTTGCCCCATTCAGACGCATGCAAAAACATTTCCCCTGGTAAAGTTTAGTGAGCTCCTACTTCTTCTACTACGTTGCCAGTCAAGGATGGCTCTCGGTTGCGTGGAGATCATGTTGGGAGGGGACGCACTGGAATGGAGACAAAAATCGCAAATGGTAAACCTATGCTCTGTAATTCTTTGCACAACGAAAGAGAAAGTGATGCCCTTTGAAAATGACAAAACCATCTTTTGTCGTGGCGGAAGAAGATTGATATGGTGGCAGATGTAGGTCATCATTTTCGAAATGGGGTGGGGCATTCAGAAAAGACACGCGATGTGGGTTGGATGTCGGTTGAGGATGTTGCTCCAAAACAGGGGTTTCCAAATTTGACTGGGGATACTGTGAGGGCAATGGCGGGTTTGTTTTGCAATGCAGAGGATGTCACTGGTAAATAATCCAATCGGCCACTCCCATGTGCCTCCAACCCCCCAACAGTGGTCTTGGATGAGGAGATTTGCAAGGAGGTCACTGAAAATGACATATTTCACTGAGTTGGGACTAAATGGAAGGTTCATTGGTTTCTGGCCAAGCCTCGTTGCGTTGCATCAATGGATCACCAAAACGTGGTGCCCCGTTTTGGACGGGGATGTTGAGATTTATCCTTGTGCACGAGGATTTTTTGTCGTCCTATTTGAAAGTGATTGAGACAGGAACACAATATTATGTGACTACCAACGGAGTTTTGGTCACTTTCTTATGTTGAAACCATAGCGCCCCTCATTCAATCCTCTTACTGAGTCTTTTGCTTCTACTCCAACCTGGGTAAGATTGTTGAACCTTCCACTACAATTCTAGTTTGATTCCTGCTTCGAAGTCATTGGTAATTCATTGGGGAAGTTCTTGGGGGTTGATGAGAACTCATCAAACTACATGCACACAATCTACGCTCACATTCTAGTGAAGTTGGACACCTCCAGGGCACTTGCGGCTGAGTTAACTCTAAATACTGCCAATGGAAGTTGGGTCCAGCTGGGTCCAGCTGATAGATTATGAGGGTTTTACCATTTTGTTGTCGTAAATGTTTCCATACTCGACATATTACTGCACATTGTGCTAAGCGGAGAAGTGACTGCCAAGCCACATGGTGGAAAGACATTTCACCTCAGCATTATTCAGTAGAACAGGAAGGATCACTCAATGAAGAGACAGTCACCGATGGTACCCTAACAGGAAGGGTTGGTGCTCAAAGGTCACCACCATGTAATCCATCGCCAAATGTAGAGGGCAAGAAAGATTCCCTCCCAACAGGAAGAAATAAACATGTGGAAGCTAAGGTGCCAAAATCAGGCAAAGTGGTGGTTGAATGTGCAGAAAGTGCAATGATCTTGGGCTCTATGGGGAAACAAAACCCCCCTCAACAGGAAGCTAAAGAGCTACAATCAGGTGAAGAGCTAGCAGACTAGGCAGAAGTTGCAGGAACCTCGAGTTCTGAGAGTGAACAAGAGTCCCCTCAACACTTGAGGGAGGTTGTGGGAACTAAGGATACAAAGGGCAATTGGACCACGGTTCAAAGAAAAATGAGGTACCATTTAACATGCAGCTTTGTTCCCACTCCACACGAGGGGCAAATACATAGTAACTGTATATGTAGGGTTGTATGGGTGATTCTCTCTGAAACGTCAATATATGGGATGGGTGTCAAAGATATCAAAATGTAATTTTTTTATTGGAAATTAATACAATGGGTGTTGCCCTGTAGTCAAAAAATATATTTTACTATTTTTTATTATTTAGTCATTTTATCATAACATATAATCTTTTTAGGATTTTTTATAATTTTTTATTGAATCTTTATTATTAATTTTTTATTTGGTATTAGGAAAAATTTGGGCCTACATTTTATCATAACACATTTCTCTTTGCATATTTATCAAAATTGAGTTACTTTTTTTCTTGAAACAAAGACATCAATATGAAGTGTAATGCAATCGTTTTATTTTTTTATTTAGTTTGTTATTATTGCCAATGTCTCAAATAGGGGTCTTTATTTGTTGTAATGGACCAATCTTGCTTACAAAATAAATAAAATTTTAATACTATAAAAAATAAAAAATGATATTATATCTTATATTTTTTGAAAGGCTTCTTATGAAGACTACGTACATGTAAAATCGTGTTTCTAGACGATTTCATTTAACCTTGTGTACACAATACAAATTTTATTGTTTTAACAAATAAAATTGCAGCATGTAGATAGGAGAAGAAAACACTACCACAAGGGCACTACAAAAGCATGTTCAATAGAAGCCCCTTAAAACCCTTTGATCAAACCTACTACCACCACATGGCACCACATTGTGTCATGCATGCATTAACTAGGTTAGAACAATTGAACCCCCCTTTGATCAAACCTAGGTGATTTAAAGCTAATTTTGGGCTGCATTTTTTTATTTTGACCCAAAAATGAGATTAACTTATTATGCTTTAACCCCCACAACAAACTATCATAGAACAAAATCCAACACATAAGTTAGGGTTGCACATGGGAAATACAAAGCGCACAACAAATATTTTAGATGTGAGATTGCACCTACCAAAGGATATTTATACATTAATTATTATCAATTACTAAATAAGTAGTTTTTTCTAAAGAGATCTTTCACAAAATTGAATACCACACTATTCTTTGGAGTTCTTACAATATTTTTTTATAAAGGGAAAATATAGGTTTTCAAAAGGGTCCAAATCCTTGTACAAAGTTTATCTCAAATATAACAATGAAGCCCATCAAACATCAAAAAAACTATGACAAGGATGAACAACATTAAAGCTAAAAGCCAACAGCACGAGATATAAAACTAACAACTTCTAAGGACATAAGCTCCTGCATTCATTTTAGATTTGCCTTTTCTATGTGACACTAGATTATAGTCATCTAACCTTAGCTTCATTATCATCTTCATCCTCTTGGAAGGAAACAACCTCAATACCTTCCAAAGCCCTTTGTTCATATATCCTTAAACTATGATCCTCCAAGAAGGCTAAAACCCACAACTTTTGTTCACCATCCTCTACAATGTAGTTGTGAGGGGAACCATGCCTCAACTCATTTATCTCAACAAAAAAATTGTGAGCGGAGATAGCCAAGTCTCACCTAAAACATATCCCCTCAACCAAAGGGGAGTCTTCAACATCAAGAATGGGATCAACACTCTCCTATAATTTCTCTATTCCCTCATCCAATAGGGAGTCTTCTACATCAAGAATGGGGTGAACACTCTCCACTATTCACATCATATAGATGAAAGCTTTCAAACACTCCTTTTTCTATGGAACCAAACTTGAGTCATGTGAGACATATCCTGATAAAAGCTTTCTCAATTTCCTTACTAGCCTCCAAATCCTTAAAGAAATTTCCTTCCATCCAACATCATAGCCTTCAACATGCCTATAGAGACCAAACTTTCAACCCTCTAGAATTTCTCAAACATCTCTCATCCCCACATATGATTGGACCAAGTTTTCCAAACTTTTAAATTTTTGGGCATGAATTTGATAAATGCCTTATTCCATGATAGTTTTAACACCTAAATGTTATTTTTTTGTAGGCCAACTACTGCCTCCAATCAAACTCTCCCACTTGCAGCCTTATTTCCTTTGGCAATCCCTTAGAGAGATCCAAATCCAACAAGACATGCATGTGTAAGTTGGTATCCCTAGATATAGCAATGAACCTTCCTAGCTCATTGCCAATAGCCTTCAAAGCTAAACCAATAAAAAAATGTGAAGGTAGATTCTACAAAATGAACGCACACAGCATCTAACTAAAAAATTTAGAGTTAGCATTAAATCCTAGGAACCATGGTTTCACACAATGAAACATACCAACCCAAAGTTTTCCAACTTTTCCCTGTTTACTACATATGCAGCCATTTAATCATACAATTTACATGTAATTGTTTAGACTAGACTTTGGCATTTAGATCTTTTAAACATAATTTCCATATGGAAATGATCTTAACATTTACAAAGTATTTGAGCAATATGACAATATTGGTTCACTCATTCATACATGAAATTATAACATTTCAAGTGAAATATTGCATTTGTTCGGAATGATAACAAAATTTTATTAAACTTTCAAACTAGCCGAGAATATTCATAAAATAAATTATTTTAGACGGCCATGTTAATAAATAATTATATTGTAATCGACCGTATTGATTAATTAAATAAATGTTGTAGTCAGTCGTACTAAGAATAGGTAATAATAGTTTAAATAATACATGCACAATTTAAAGTAAAAGTTGGATTAGTTGTCGGGCGGTAGTTAGGAAGAGTTACTGACGGTTGGTATCCCAACCAACCTCGGCCATCTATATATGTATCTTGTCATTTGTAGTCGGACACCGATAATTTCTATGTATTGTTGATATACTTCATGAATGAAATCAATCCATTGTGTTGTGCAATTACTATTACGATTGTTCTATGATTCATATTCTAGTACATGCATTATGTTGTGAATTATTCTTGTTTACTCGTGTAGTACGTTGAACACTACCCAGTGAGTAAACATTTGGCGTCGTTGCCTAAGCAAATCCGGTAAACATCCAGATGGGAGAATGGCATCGTGATGGGGCAGCCAACCGAAAGGTCGGTACAAGCAAATGAGGATCGTAAAGATGCTCTGACGGAAGACCTCTGCAGTCTGTGAGAAATCTTGTTAAAGGACCACGTACGAAGGGAGGCTCTTAGGCGAGAGATCCCTTAGTCGATCATTTGGGACAGACTACATGTCAACCAAGAGGTCGACCATCTCCTTTCTAGACTACCGAGATTGATAGCACACCACTACATTATCTTACAAGATCTCCAGGCCGAGAGGGATCAGGAAAGTCGGAGGGAACAAATACTACAACAGTACAAGGAGAGAACCAAGCGGGAAGAGGAGGAACAAGACACTAGTCGAAGACGTACTCTCAACAACCAATAATCACGTGAACAACCCTTAATGCCCGTACAGCCTAACAAAGATAAGAACGACTACCAATCAAGCACAACACTCAAGAGGAGAGGGTTCGGCGATCACTCAAACTTTAGGAGCAAGAAAACCGGCGACAAAGACTAAGGCAAGTTGAGAAAGAATTTAATGAAGATCTAATTGAAATAAACCAAAGTATAAAAAGAGCACATGAGAATCTTGAGGAAATAGACCAATCCATCAATAGAGCACATCAAAATTTTGTTGAGGGGAGGGACGAATGACCCTTCAGCACTGTGTACGTAGAAAAGTACAAAATCAATGAAAATGAAAATGAATTAAGTGAAGAACTTGATAGTACCATATGACGCATTCGAGAGTTGTCCATATCGGATGACAATGAAGGGTTGAGGACTGGAAGATCTGAGCCCAAGACCCCAGGGCCGAGGGAGTACCGGAGTGAACCCTAGGAGACTCAAGGTGTCGAGGATGTTGACAGAAGACATGGGAGAGACTCATACGTGGCCAATACCATCTTGCACTGGAACGTAGCGGGAGAACCACTCCAGTCAAGCCCAATACACAAGGAGGGTATCAAAGCAAGATGGTGACTCTGCTAGGCGAGCAACAAAAGCTGCCGAAATTTATGGGGAATGGGTCAGAAGATCCAATACGGCATTGTAAAACATGCGAAACAATCTGGATAGCAAACGGACAGGATAATCTAGATCACTAGCTAAAAGCATTTCCAACACTGAGAGATAGTGTCATTGATTGGTACTCAAAATTGGACCAAGTACAGAGGGCATCATGGAGATTACTCAAGAAGGCCTTTCAGGACGAATTCAAACTCCTAAGGGATGACAGTGAGATTGTATCGAAATCTACAAAGCAAGGGAAGCACGAGAATGTGCGCACATACAATCAGCGACTCAAAGACTTGTTGGGAAAATTGGAGGTTCAGTCAGCCAACAGGCTAAAGAAGCGATGGTTCATCAAAGGCTTGCTTTTGTTACTGAGGAAGAAGATGAAAGTCGTGCCTTCATCGTCATACACTAAAGCGTACAATCGGGCGATGGATATAGAAAGCGAAAACAAAACATCCTCTCAAGGGAAAAAGAAGATGGACGACAAGGAGAGTACGGACAAGAGCGACAATGAATCCAAGACCATACAAGCACTCAAGAAAGATATGATGTGAATTTTGAAAGAATTGAAGGCCGACAAAGAGAGTACGAGGGAAAAACAAGAACTATGGTGTACGAAATGCAATGGGGAAGGCCACACAAAAGCAAACTGTCTGAAGAAGATGTTTTGCGATATCTACCAAGTTATGGGACATTCCATCAAGAAATGCCCATACAATATGAAAGCAAGGGGTATGCAAGTACTCTTCACTCAGGGGGAACCGTCAACACCACTGAAGCCCCAGTACAATAGCAATGCATCCCCTAGAGGTTACCGAAGCAATAGAAGTCCAAGAAGCAAGATACAATACGATGGTAAAGGAAGGCCAATGATACAATGCCGAAAGTGCAGCGAATGGGGCCACTTCGCTAGGGAATGCCAGGACGGTCAAAGTTTGAGAGGAAGATTATGTAAGTGGTGTGGGCCAGGCAACCATGAAGATAATGAATGCCCCAAGCAGAAAGGCATCCACATGTTGGAGGTTGAAGATCAAGAGGTACTGGCGATAAACAAAGCACAGGCAAAAAAGGTCACGTAATCAGATCCGCGTATGGAGAAACAAAGGATGGAGGAAGCAAAAGCAGAAGTGGAACTGGCGATGACAATGGAAAAACGAACACCTCTGGAGAAACCAAGAACCTCTCAGTGGTCGGAGGTGGAGACCAACATTGTATGGCAGGTACTGCAGACCACCGTACCAATCAAAGTAACTGACCTTCTCCAAACTTTGCCACAGTTGGGACTGGCAATGACGAACATCTTCGGAGACAACAAGCAATTGGGATCAAAGGAAGGCAAGAATTGGTACTCGAACCGCCACCGTACGGTGAACAAATCATCAACCCTGGATTATTGACAACAAACATTGGGAAGATGCCAGCGATTGTTCAGGTGGAGATCGAAGGGAGCATTTTGACAAATACTACTGTCAATGGAGGATCGGGAGTCAACGTACTACCCGAAGACACATGGAAGAGTCCCAAGAAGCCAACACTCTAGCCATCAACATTCCAACTCGATGGTGATCGGAACACAGCCATTCCTACTAAACTTCGTAGTCATTCCATTACAGAGGAAGGCGTACGATGCATTGCTCGGACGAGGGTGGTTAGTGGCAACCAGGGTGAATCATAATTGGAAAATAAATACACCGTCTATAGAGAATGATGGGAGGAAGTACGTGATTGACTTGAAGAATCAAGTCGTCAGTGAAGAACTGGCATCTTTAGAATCAGAATCCGACAGGGGAGAGTCGGACATGGACGAAGGTAAGAAAGCAATGGAGCCGAACGACGAGGGCGTATTTGAACTCAAGAGTTCCTCGAAAGATGAGACAAGTTCGTTGAATGGCCTATTTCATTAGCAAATGAAGGATTATGAGGTGTTCCACCAAGAGCGTAACATGCTACAAATTAGAGAAACCCAAGGAGAGGAGAAGAGTACATCCAACTAGACGCTTTTAACCGAGTATGGCGAGTACAAAGAGAAAGTATCAAAATTGGATGATACACCAGCCGACAAGTTGGAACGTGACGGAATACAAAGTAGTGAGAGAAAGTCAAAAAAAATAGAAAGGGAGGAGAGAGAAAATGAAGATGAAAATTATAAAAGGCAAAAAATGAATTAAGGAAGTTTTGAAAATTGAAAAAATGAAAGTAAAAGAGTTAGAAAATAGAAAAAAGCAAGAAAGTGGAAAAAGGGAAAAGAAGAAAGTAAAAATTAAAAATGGAGAAAATGAAAAATGGAAAAATAAATAAATAAAGAAAAATCAAAAAATAAAGGAAATATTGGAAGTTAGAAAAATGAAAAAAAAATAGGAGAGTTCAAAAATTTCAAAAAATAAAAAATAGAAAAAGAAACAAAAAAAATAAAAAAGTGATATTAAAAAATGAAGTGGGAAATATTGAAATGAAGAATAATAAAGTGGCAATATTATTCATGGGAGGGGTCGTATGACCATCAACTGAAGACAAGGCATTAAGAAGGACTAAATTAAATTGGCAAAGGTTTAAGTCGTACATCGTACGAACGCAACAGGAGGTGAAAAGTGTGCCAAAGGGAACCAAGGGAAGTAACATCGTACGCCAAAAGATAGTGGACACCGCCCAAAACCATAACCCATACAAGAATTTTGCACATCGTACAGCAAGACTTAAGAAGGCAAAGTCGAGGTCTCTGAAAAACAATGAAATTGCAAAAGAAGAGTCAATCGTACGAGGAGAGGAAGAGTTGGCCATACGAGAGGAGAAAGAGCTGGCCATACGAAGGATAAAAGAGTTGGAGTTGGTCGTACGAGAGGAGAAAGAGCTAGACGTACGAAGGGAAAAAGTGTTGGTCATTCGATATATAAAAACATTGGTGTGCGCTACATCAGAGGAATTAGCATGCTATTGAGAAAAAGCAATAGCATACGATTTGGAGAGAGCAAACATTGCACAATTATACGGTTTGAAAATTCAAATGGATATTTTGTATGAACAAACTCGTACACTAGCATACGGCAAGTGGAGAATAAAGAAGTGTGCAAAGAAACGAATCTCCTATACAAGATAGTGAAGGCGAGTTTGTACATGGAGACAAGGAAGAACATGAGAAATAGTGAGGGCATTCCAGTACGAGAATCAAAAGGCATCAAGCAAAGGACCATACGACATTCAGTACATCGTACGATTGATTGTTCGATTGGAAGCGTTGTGAAAGGAAGACACAAATCTGTATGATGTGGGGGAGATAATTTCACACTACAATCAACAATCATACAATTAAACAATCCGAAATGTTTAATTTCGGGCTTGATCAACCTTATTTGGAACTTGTTGAAAACTGATGAAAATGATGTACGTGATGTAGTTTCGAGTGGTTTCAAAAGTGTTAAATTGGTCTTGGCGGCGAGGGCATTGCCCCTTGACCCTGCCCTATACTACAACAAGGAACGTGCCAAGTGTGCTGCCCCCAGACCCTATGAGGGGCATTGCCCCTTGACCCCACTAGGGCGTTGCCCCCAAACCACCGCAAGGGGCACTGCCCCTTGACCCCGCTGGGAGCACTGCCCCCAGACCCTCGTAAGGGGCGCTACCCTTTAACCTCGCTGAGGGTGTTGCCCCCAAACCCCCATTAGGTTTATTGGAATTGCCAAATTGCAATATAGCTAACCATCCTAGTACAGTTACAAGAGAGTTGGCAGTTGAGCAAATGAGAGTTGTAGCTCTCGAGGAGAAGTTGGCAGAGAGGGACAAAGTATTGGGTGAGTGTGACAGTTAGTTGGCAAAGAAGGATTAGCTATTAGCAGAGAAGGATAACCAGGTGGCCGATGTGCAATGACTTTCAGCAGAGAGGGAGAGTCAATTACAGGAAAAGGATGAGTGGGCTACCACCAAGCAGGAGCTCGAGTTGGCATTTATGGTTTTCAGTCTTCTGGAAGACGACTACTTTGTGAGGGGGATGATGTAAATGGCCATGTTAATAAATAATTATATTGTAATCGACTGTACTGATTAATTAAATAAACGTTGTAGTCAATCGTCCTAGGAATAGGTAATAATAGTTTAAATAATACATATATAGTTTAAAGTAAAAGTTGGATTAGTTGTCGAGTGGTAGTTAGGAAGAGTTACTGATGGTTGGTATCCCAACCAATCTCAACCATCTATATATGTATCTTGTCATTTGTAGTCGAACACCGATAATTGTTGTGTTGTTGATATACTTCATGAATGATATCAATCCATTGTGTTGTGCAATTACTATTACGATTGTTTTGTGATTCATATTCTAGTACATGCATTATGTTTTGAATTATTCTCGTTTACTCGCATAGTACGTTGAACACTACCCAGTGAGTAAACAATTATAACCTCTTACTAAATTCCAAACTTGACTGTGCAACTCTAGTCGCTAATTCTCAATTGCTAATATCCAACCCATCTACCACCCTTTTCCAAGTCACTAGACCGCCTTACAAGGTACTACAGCACTCCTAAATTAACTGATGGATAGTAAATATGAAACCAAACTTCCTTAAGCGTTGGCACTAACCCTATTGACTGTCAATAGCTGCAATGGAAATTTTGGAACCACATATGATGTTTGAAACTCATGCTTTTTCATTGAGGTATCGAAACACCTTATAATGTATATGTACGGCACGACTATTTATAACTCCATCAACCCTTCAATGCTATTTTAGTATTTGATAACTATGGTGCCGCTCTCAAACATTTTGATTACCTCTTTAAATTGTATGGCCCAGAACATATGGTACGGCTCCACTAAATAAAGTTGGCTCATATTACGGCAAGGAAGCCTTCAACTAGGAATAAATAAGCAAAGTTGTTTGTAGCCAATATAGAATAGAGGTGTTGAGATATGGTATAGGTACCTTTGCAAATCATTACAATATATTCTCCTAAAATTTGCCTTGGAACAAGGCTTTACAAATTTCTGAAACCCAATCGTTGATAATCCTAGCAAGAAATCTGAATGATCTCTTCAGCAGCTAGATAAGGTAGAATCTCACACTACTGAAACCAGCATCCCTCATGTTTTTGTCCAAGGGTTTGTTTCTCCCAAAACTCTCCAGTTTCTTCAATAAAATAATCAAGCATATGAAAATGGGCCTCCAAAAGCACTTTTGTATTAATCCCCAAAGCCACTAGAAGTTTTCAAATTCCTGCACTTTCAATATTTCTTTTTAAATTCTTGGAAAATAAAGTGACTTTATTAACTCCATTAAATATTCCACTTTATCATTTTATGGGACTTATTTAATTAATTGAATAATATTATCCATAAAATGAACTTGATCGGATAATATTAAATAATTAAATTGAAATATTCCCTTCTTGCATGACTTTAGCCTACAAGAATAAGATAGGCTAATTAGTCACTCAAAATTACTCCTTGAAAAGGGAAATTACACACAAAGAGGAGCATGACCCCAAAACCATGGCATTTTGGCTAAAACATTCTATCATTTTCCAAATTGCAAACAATTATAAAAAACTGATGAAAACATGGATATAGTAAAAGAGAACTAAACAAAAATGACCTTGTATGAGATACCCATTTACATGTCATTTAACCTTGGCCATAAAGTAGAAAATCTACATACTAGTGCCATATCTTTGTAAAGCTTTCCTTTTTCCAGTAGCTCCTCTCCTAGCTTCAAAATAGGGGTTTTATCAACCTTGTTGACTAGGCATCCAGCATTAACAGTCCCTCCATTCCTTTCCTCTACAAGCAGCCCCTAAACTTTCCCTCAAACGTTAGCAAATCACCCCAGATGCCATATCCAAGAAGGATCTTCCCCTCTTCCCAATCAGCCCAAGAGCCAATGGCAGTTCCACACCTCCACAACAGTCAAAAACATTATCCACCCCTACTAAAAACACACAAGCATTCACAGGAAGCTTATTGCTGCCCAAAAATGGGCCTGAAGCAGCACTGGCCTGCAGACGGTTCGCTCAGCCACTCCCCACTGAATATTTAGCCCCATTAAATATTGAATACTGAATAATTAAATACAATATATTAATGAATTTTTTTTTAAATCTTCTAGTTGCATTTTAAATTTGTGATTGACGGTAACTGGCAGGTTGCTTTGCTTTGATTTAATCCTCCTCTTGTTCATTAATCCACAATGCATCTACTGAGGATGTGATAAAAATCACAAGATTTCGTCAAGGAATTCATAGCTACTATTCTTATATGATGGTCATCTTTGAATTTTTTTGTTTATAACCCACATTTTGTTTCACTTCAAGTTTATCTCAAATGAATTTTTAGTTAAATATTGGCAGTAGTTGTAAAAGATTTTGAATAGAGATACATCAAATGTTGATTTGAAAGCCAACTTAGTGGAGAGTCAAGACAAATAAGCTACCTTAGACATTTGAGTTGTTGATAGTCTGCAATCTTAACTCATAGATATGGCCCAGCAAGTGAATTATTTCACATTCTTGCCTTCTATTTCCATGCACCTTTGATGCTTAATTCAATCAATGATAAGAATAAATTAGAAAAAGAGAAGTGAAACAGTGAACGCAGGATTCAGCTCTGCTTCAGAAGAGGCTCAAATTTCCTCAGTTCCTTTGTATGAGATGGTGTACATACACTCCAAGCTCTCTGGAATACACCCCAAGCTCCCTGGAATGAATCTGCACCTTACAAGTCTGGGAATTTGAGTTCCTTTAGTGAATATAATTAGCAGCCAAGGATTGATAGTTGTATGAATGTATTTTCACTTTTTAGCAGTAAAAAGTAATCGATGTTTTTTTGACTAGATGAGATAAAAGGGGATATTTTGGGCAGACTGTTAAAAATTCTAAATGGATTACAGATATATAAATTTTGAGTTCAATGTTTTTTTCTTTGAGCATGAGATGTTCTATCACTTGAAGGGTGATTATCAATGTATAACTGTCACATAAAACTTTCTTGACGGGGATCAACCATCATTTTTAGCCCCTCTAATAGCAGCCAAAACTACTAGAACATACATCAGACAAAGCCCCGCCTCTTTTACCCAAAGCAGTGCTTTGATTTCTGCACATAATGTGTGCCTGTGTCTATACATCAAATCGCCATATATGGGTCACTGTAAAAAGCCTAACTTTTGCTTCAGAAGATTTATTATAGGAAAAGATGTGACTGAAATAGCCTAACAGATGCAAATAGCAGAAGTTCAAGAAATTTACTATTTTTCATGCATGGTCCCTGTCCAGTTATGCAAACTGTAAAACCTATATACTATTCAAGACCAACGTCAAATACAGAAACCATAGCTGCATGGAAGATATACCTCCCATATACTTGATTGGAAAAGAAACCATTTTACTTTGGAAATTTTGACTAGGAAAGAAGCAGCTAAAAATAGGTGGGAAATTTTCCATCAATTTTTCTCCAGCACTCTCAGCTTTGCACTTCTACATCTTGTATTTACATTTTCCTCTTCTTTCCTGGGTATTATAGGTCGTTTTGTTAGAATTTTGCCATACTTGCCTTCTACTGTGTGTTGCACCCATCCTTCACAGGAATCATCATTAGAAGCCTCTAGAGTTATTCTTTTCCTTCTGTATTTATTATATCTGATCTGACCAGAGGTATGAACAGAACTTGAATCATATTCTGTGTCATTTATTTTAGAAGGATCCTTGTTAATGATGTTCAAAAATGACTGCTTCACTATTCTGTCCTCCAAGCTATGAAAGGATATAACTGCAAGCCTTCCTTTTGGTGACAGACATGTGAAAGCCTCCCTAAGAGCATTTTCTAAAGTTCTTAGTTCATCATTCACTGCAATTCTCAATGCTTGAAAGACACGAATAGCCGTCTTTATCCACCCTTGCCTTCCTGCAAATATTTGGCAATAGACACAAACATCAACATATTTACCAATAAAACTATAAAGCCTTACTGTCTCATCTTCATGCTATAAATATAGCATATTGTTAAAAATCTCTCATGGTCAGTTATCTCTTTATTGTCTGTATTAAATAGGGAAAATCTACCACTTTATTGAGAAAGGCATAAAATTGTAGACTGAAGATGAGATACCAAAACACTGAAGCAGCACCCAAAAGGAAAACCAACTCAATAAATGTCCTCTTTGCATCGCACCTCCCTGTTGGCTAATCTTGCCTACAGACACAGAATATTAAAGACATTGGTACCTGAAAATTTGAAAGCAACAGTACGCACAAGCTCCACCAACTCTGAAGTAGAATGTATTCCACCAGCTAGACGAGCTTCTGCAATCTTTCTCTGAAATATACACCACCTACTTTCTTCTCCATAATCACGTAAGATGCGTCCCAGCTCTGCTTCAGGCCATGTGTTTACTATTTCTTCTGCTCTGAGAAGTGCCTGTCATGTAGTTTCATTTGTCAATCATCCTCTACCAGACTCCTAAAAACTGGTATAACCATTACATATGAAGCTATATCCTAAAAAGTTTACTCTCAACATATGATTAAACTAACTAGACACAGAAGTTTCCTAACACAAGAAAGATACTATGTTCAGACTCTTCTATAAATATTTTTACAAAGGACTGATTTGAAAATTTTCTGTAAACATTGGATTTTTTAAATGAGACACTTCTAAAGGCGTTGATCCTAATTACTTTTCTAAGATCTTTCCAGTAAAGTAGCATATCAAGGGACATTACAAAACTACATATTTTTTGTATTTTGCCTAGATAAAATCAAAATGTTAACTTAGTTCATGATCAAGTGATAACTTCACAAGCTAATCCAGCTCTTTTTTCTCATAAAAATAAATTTAAGACCCTCAGCAATAGGCCATTGAATCCAATTTCAACTACAATGAAATCATTGAGCTGTTTCATTGTAATTACTTTTCAAATATGTGTTTATGTGGCTAATACTAGCTCTGCAATACAGGCGTTATTAAATTTGAATGACATCAGAATCTTTAGTAATGCAATCCATTCAGAATATATTTGATATTTGTCCACATGTTCCTTAGCACTGCCAAAAGAATTAAGTCAATCTGTTTCTTTGTAACGCCCTGTCATCTTACACAGACATTCCAGAGGGAAGTAGAATAAAATAATCTAGAAGCATAAAAAGAAAAGAGTTTAGACAGGTTGAAAAGCTAGTGATGACATTTTTTCAATAATTTTCAGTATTTGTAACAAAAAAATCATAAAAGTTTTTAAAAAGCTAAGGATGACACATTCAAGGCCTCAAGAATAAGAATCAAAGACTTTGGTGTGACAAAAAAGTTGTAGCGAAACATCCTTCTATTGAGAATGCATCTTATGTTACTTTGCCTTACAAAGGACTAAATCACAAGATTAGTTTTGACTTTCTTTTATCATGCAACTTAAATTGATTCAAAGAACAAATGCTTCCATCAATCTAATAACAGTATTATACAACAAGTCTCATCCTTAGCAAACCTTAAAAGCGAACATATGAGACTATGCAACAAAACAAAAGATTGTAACATCTTTAAGGAAATACAACTTTAAAAATATAGCTAACTCCTACTTGAAAAGACTCAGCTCTCCTATGCTAAGGAGGGAAGGGTCCTTGTGCAAAATATCATTACATGTTGACTTCTACAGGAATCCAATAGCAGTTAATTGTAATGCATGCAATAAAAATCTGCAGCTGTCCTTGATCATCCAACTATCTCCAATGAGAGGACCTCTCCAAAGCAGGATGCACTGGACAAATAATTAAATTCAACTTGAAACCAAGACCAAATGTTCTCTTTAAGGACATCTCCAAAAGACGTGATCCATAGATTCCTCTCTACCAATGATATTGCTTAGAGAATTTGTAGCCCAGTCTGTTTACTCGCTACTTGGTAAATACAATACAGAGTAAATGAAAGTACAGAATAAACCAGTCACATAGCAATTGCACAAAATAATGTATTGTTATTATATTCATATGGCTGCAAACATTACAATGTGTCTCATATGTGCTCATCCCTGATTACATCAGATTTGGCACTATAAATAGTTAGCCGGGTTGGTTGAGGACACCAACCGTTGGCAACCACCCGATCACTAATCATTATCAAGGACTAATTCCCGAACAAAATATGTATTATTTTATTTATTTATTCTATTGCTTTTTATTTACTTTTGACTAATTATGCTAATTACATCATCCCCCCCCAAAAAAAAAGTCATCTTCCCAAACAAATACTACAAAAGTTGGGAGACATTACAAGTAACTTAGTGGGAGGAGGGTTGAGAAGACGTCCCTGGCAGTTGGGGAACCGATGAAGTAGGGGTGGCTGCTTGAGTGGTAAGTTGTCTCAGCCGATACACCTACTCGGTTCACTGCTGCAGATGGCGAGTGGCCTTCAACTCCTTTTCCTGTGTTGTCTTCACCAAATGCACCACCTCCTTCAAATGCTTGTTGACCTTCTCTATTTCCTTGTCCTTTTCTTCTAGCTGCTTGCCCATTTCTGCTTCAAGGGCCTGTATCCTTCTATCTTTATCAAGTATTGCTGCCTCTCTAGCGATCACCTTCATTTTCTCCTCTTCTAGTAAGTGAGCCTGTGGCAAAAGCCCACTGTCTAAGGAATCTGCCTTGGCACAAATCTTTTGGGAAAGAGTTATGGCCTTATTTGCTTTGTCAGTCATTTTTGCATAGTTCACCTCATATATCTTGCACGCATGGAATAGTTCCCTATAGGCCATTTCCATCTCAAAGAGTTGCGCAACCAACTTCCCATCCTTCCCGTTGAATGTTGGCCTCTTGGGAAGCCAGGCCACCATCATTTCTAGTGTCTATTTGTTTGGCCAATCGTCCCTTGTAAAAATACGGCTGAACTCCTTGCCACTCTCTATGTTCATGAAATATAGAATCCTCCTTGCCTCGAGCTCTGCTATAGGAGAGTAGCTCTAGTTTAAGGTTTTAGCAATGTCGGATACCTCCTTTATCACTAGAGCGATGGGCTCAAAACTGTGAAGGTATCAATTGATAGTCCCCATTGGGTCCTCTCTGTCTGGTTTGGGAATTTCAATGACAATTACCTCTGACCTTGCTGACTCACTTGACTCCTCATTTGTTTCTGTGGCAAATACGGCTAGCTTTGGCGCAGTGTTGGGCTCCTCATCCAAAAGAATGTGCACTACCTGTTGTGTGGGTTCTCCCATCTCAACTGCTAGCTGCTCGATGGCCAACTGCTCAGCAGTTGGCATGGCTACAACCGATTGTGTGCTCTCGGTTGCTACGGCCGACTGTGTGCTCTCAGCTACTACGGCTTCCTATTGCTCTATGTTCACCTCTATCTCCATCTAATGAGGTGAGTGTGTGGGAGAACTATCTTCTACCCATATGAGATGAGCCCAACTAGCTCCTACTGAAACCCCTGTAGCGTTTGCTTATCTTTTTGTGTTTTTTATTGATTTTAGAGAAATTCTAGACAGAAGTAGAAGGGGCGTACAGCATAAATTTGCAGATAAAAGTGAAATGCAAGAATTTATTGCTCAACTGGTACTATTAAAGAAGTTTGGCAATACATACAATGATTTTACAAACAATAAACATACCCAAAATGCTCCAAAATAATTAAATAAAGAAGATCAATGCTTGGCAGGCAAGATCTGTTGAAATTGGCAAAAAGCCATGCCTGGAGCCTGGATCTACGTTCTCCCAGCCAAAAACTGAAGGAAAGATGCTGAAAGGGGTAGATGCCAAAGATGAAGCATAAAAATGGCCTCAAGAAGAGGCGTTTCAGCCTCAAACTCACACGCCCTTCTCTTGTTGGCACGCCTTCCAAGGCAAATGGTATGGCCTTTGTAAGGTATGGATCTATCTCTGGTGGATGCTGAAGAAAGATTGAAGATGGTGATTTGATGGGAAACCCCTCTTCCAGAATGGTAAACCTCTGAAAACCTGTCAAATAGTCTCTGATGAAGCTCAATGATGACTTCAGAATGAAGCTCTCTCACACTACAACAATTCGGTTGGTATTCCACAACCTCAAAGTAGCAAACCTTTGAAGATTCTTCGTTCTCCAATGGCAGTAGTAACCTGTAACCCTTGTCTCAGACAAAGCACAAAGAAATTATGAAGCAAAGTCAAATAATCAACAAGTGAGGTTGATTTTCTTCTCATTTGCCTTATAACCCTCAAAGGCACAAATTCCAAGAAAGTACGGCTTCTCATTAAAATACATTTAATTATATTTTAATTTACTTTCAATAGTTCTTTTCCCAAAATACTTGGGCGCACTTTCCTGGGACTTTAAGTGATTTTAATATCACTTAATAAAGTAATCTTTTATTACTTTATATTATATTTAAGTGGTGTTTTCCTTATAAAGTCAAATATTTAATCATTTAAGTTAAATACATAACTTAACCACTGAAAACTCATAACTTCCTCCCAACCCAATATAATGTCGTGCCATCAGAAGCTAACGAACACTGAACTCCATTCGCTGCACTGGTACCAATACTGAGGTGAAAGAGGTGGGAATGGCAATACCCACCAAAACGGACACTGACCCTCTAACCAAGTCCTGTCAGCCCACGAGGGTCCAAAAAATAAGTTAACTCCATTGCACCTGAACATTGACTAGAGTGGGGACATTACACTAGATAGGAGACCCCAATAATTGCAACCAACTATCCACATGCAATGTCCCTCTAGGTGACACTACAAATATGGTGGCAGTCTCCTCCATCGTGCCAACCACTACTGCACCCTCAGCTACTCCTCCCTCAACCTCAACTTTCTCGGCAACTCCTTCCCCTTCGGCCACTCTTCCCTCGACCAACTCTTGTTGCTCGCCTGGTGCCGGTACTCGAAGGGCTAGCCTCCATTGATAGACACCTATAGGTGTAGTGTTGGTTGTAGACGAGGACAATGCTATCTACTCATAGTCGTCACTACTTTCCTGCTTCCTCTTCCTCTTCACCGTTCTTGGCTCCTCCCCTGCTACTACCTATTGCCATTTCAAATCGCACCTCTGGAATGCGTTCTGGAAACGGACAACTATGTGCAGTAAACTGCACTTCGAATTAGGAGGGGAAGCTACCTCTTTTGCTGAGTTGCATAAAGAAAAGTAATCTAAACTTAATTACGCCTATCTTTTTGGTTCAGCTGCGAGAACACAAGGTTATAGAACACTAGATGTTGCGGCTGAGGTTTTCCCTTTAATGAAACTAGACAGCTACAACTTAACCTACGCTTAAAACGTTTCTACCCTCTCAAGTAAACGCAGAGCAAGAGAGTTTAGAAATGGACGAGTTTGATTCCTGACAAATATACTTAAAAAAACTATTCTTCAACATACATTTTAAGGCAAGCTGAAAAAGAGATCATAAAAGTATTACGGAAATACGAGACTTTTATTTCAAGGTAGACAAAACACGCTCAAGATTTTATTTACTCATACTTCTAACACAAAACAAATAGACAGAAATTTGAGATATTTATATCAGGATAGACAAAGCACGCTCAAGATTTTATTTACTCAAGTTTCTGGAACAAGGATTACAACTTCGGGACAGCAAATTGTAGCAACATGCTTGCAACATGCGATCAACCTAATTATAATCAACCAACACATGCACTAAACAAGTATTTGCAGCTAAGGAGGCATGCAAACTTGCTCTTTACACAAAGTGAACACTAGACGATAACAAAGAGAAGGTACTAAAGACACTTATGTATTGTTATCACAAGCACGGTTAAACTAAAATGAGCAAACACTGCTCTTATTTATAACTAAGCAGAGGAATAGGAAACCCTAAAATCTCCTTGCTTTTACAACTACTGCTTGCCAACATGCAAGCTTTATTTCTAAATCTAGAAAAGATTAAAACATCTAAACCCTAGAAAGCTTTTAAAAAGGAAAGTGCCAACTTGTGACAACTTGTTACAATATTTTATTTCTATCCTCAAAGAATGGAAAAGATATGAGACAAGAACAGAAAGAAAGCGTGGAAGATGCTTCTAGAAGAAAGCAGATTTAAAGCTCTATCACATCCGCTAAAGCAGCCAACTTCATCTGAAGTAGGAGTGTTGATGCTATTAATAGCAAAATGCCGTTTTTCCAAGATTTCTTCGCCATCAGTAATTGACTTCAAGAAATCTTCACTCTCATTGGCCGCTTTCTCGAACCTTGCTGACATCATGGAAATCATCATCATTCTCCCAACACTGCCATCGCCGCCATGCAATATACTCTGAAACTCCGCTTGGACTACATCAAACCCAATGTAAGAACCATCCTCGAGGCAATACTGACAAGGAATTGCTGCAACTGCTTCTCTGACGAACCTAAGAGTATCAACAACTCTTTGTTTATACGCTGCAAACTCTTCAAATATTCTAACATATGTATTCACCTTGAAAAGATGACTTTCTTTCCACTCCAGGATTTGTCTTTTATGTTCTCTTGCCATTGTAGAGACACAAGCCATCTCTAAATCTGCAATTATGATTTCATGCATAGGCTTGAACTCGGCTATCAACTGTTCAAAATCCTAGATACCTTGACGTAAATCATGAGCCTTGTACCTGTGTTAGAACCTCTTTTCCTCTGTTGATGATCTCTTCAACCCACTCATTAGTTTGTTTTCCACAAATAACTAACTGCCTTAATTGCTGCTGATCAGCTAGTGTTTCTAAGACTTGAGGCAGCAACTAAGTTGTTTGTGAGGTGCCTTGGATAAGATTTGATATACATAACCGGAGTTGACGATTTTCAGCCTTGAGGGCTGCCTTGTCTTCTCCGTCCCTTTGCACTCTTTCTTGAATGTTTTCTGTTACCATTTTAAACAAACTTATATCAACATGTCGAGTACTTTTACCAAGGTTTGCTTTGACCATGATGAAATCGTCAACATCCACCTCATCTCTTATTTTATTTTCAAGAGGCGTGGCTGTCTCCATGACCATTTCACCTTCAAGATTCCTCTCAAAATGCATTTGTTTCTTCGGTGCTTCCTGGTATATGCTAAGGTCATCAACATTCACCTGATACGAAGGCCTTCTCCTTGTCCTTCCCAAGGAGCTCTCAAGCCAAGATGTGGTATTTTTACTAACATCCAAGGGAGGAATAATTGTAACATTGGCCTCTATCTCCTCGTCTTCCAAATCAATGTGAATTGGCAAAGACCTAGGAGATGATAGAGTTTCTTGTATCAAAGGTTCATCGTGTTGTACTTCTTCTTGATGTATGGGCTCTGGTTGAGGAACTTTTGTTTCAGCTGTAGGCTGCTCGTGTATAACAATCCCTGTATAATCCAACCTCCCTTTAGCACTCTTTGCTGATCTACTGCCCTTTGTGACCTCTTGAGACTGAACTTTTTCTTTGTTCTTTGGTTGCACTCTTGAAGAAGAGGGAAAAGATGAATGTTTCTTTGGCGGCTCTGCTACTGGAATAGACTCCCTTCTCTTTAGAATCAAGAAAGCTTACTATACTCTACCACTTGTCTCGTCCTTTCTTCCACTATGATACATTCTTTATGAGCCCAGTTGACCTGTGGCAGAGGTTGCTGCTCAACCTTATTTCTAATATAAGCTGGAAGAATTACATCCCCATCATCATCTGACAACCCTTCAATATCTTTTGATAAGCAATCTTTCATCTGATGAAGGGTTAACCTACTGTGACTTCGCCTTCGCACCTCATACTCATCTCTGCAATTACCCCAGAAGTCTTCAAGTGCGGGCATATGAGCATAGTTCTGACCAAGTCTAGATGCATAGAAGCCATGGGGATCATATAATCGTCTCTCGCTGAAAGGCTTGAGACCAAATTTGTCTAACTTGTTACCCATTAGTTTAGCTTCCACGGATGATCTACATGTGTAAATGCCTAAAGCAAAAGAAAAGCTAAAGGCTGGTTTCTTTTTGTTACGCAAACGGGTGTGAACATTTGAAATCTGCCTGAAGAATTCCATGCATACTACCTCATTTGATGGATACCTCAGTAACATAAGTGGAGCCCCTAAATAACTGTACACCCTTAGGTAAGTGAAAGTGGCAAACTGAATAAACCAATCTGCCCATTCTGATATTGCAGCCCTGGCAATGGATGAGATGCGAACATGTAGCTCATTGTCCAAGTCCCGCACTGTGTAAATCAAGAATGCTTCATTCACCCTTTTGTAATGACGTGATGCAGCAATGAATTCCAACTGAGTATAGTAGTTGTAGACATGTTGAACGTTTAAAGAACCATCCGTGTTAAACCCTCTGAATTTACCTTGATAGGCAACCAAATAGACTAGGTAGGAGACCATGTGAAATGCATGTCTATGAAAATACTCAGTTATCTGATGATGTAAGCAATCACTGATCAATGTAGGCCTGTCATAGAACTATGTGTTTTTCATTATATGAGGTATCACGTAGAACATCCAAGGCTGAAACCTTGTTGCATTTGCTTGACCTGTAACTCGATTGAGTAGGGTTATTATAATGGCGAATTCATCTTTGAATTGTCGTCTTCCAACATCCTTTGGCAATGTAGAATGTTTCTCTTTCAGCCACCTATGTGCAATCTTCTTGTTGTATTTATCCTGATGTTCTTCCCATATCCTTTCACATTCCTCCACGTTGATGGTGACACTTCTAGGCCATGGTGGAATGGAGAAGCATTTCTCAATCATGTCTGGTTTTAGGCTGCAAATGATTCTCCCATCAACTGACTGTATCTCCCTTGTAGCTGGATTGTAATGCTTGATGCAAGCAATTATGAACTCTAAGCTATGTACTGAGAAAGGTATGGATGCTGCTGCAAGAAGACCTGAATGGGCAAGATGCCTGATGGTGGTATTGCCCGCATCCTCTAAAGGACGTATATTGAACACTGGCTTGATGTGATGCAAGTCAGTTTCGGCTGTTTCAATAAAATCATGGTAAAGCACTGATTTGGTCTTCAACTCTGCAGGAGTGTATTCCATTCTGAAAGACTTGAAGATTGACAGTAAACACACCTAGGTTCAGAAAAATTTTGGCAAACTTTCTAAATTTAGCTTGCTGATTTTTGTTCTTCCAACGGACGAATTTGAGATTTATTGTGAGATATGGGTTTTGAATAGAATTTCGTTACAAGCCAACCCAGATCGTCCGTTTTTGAAAATATGAAGTGAAGACTGAAAAAGCAGCAAACCCTAATTTTCGCCAAAAAAGCAAAAAAAAAAGCTGACATCTGGGTATTGTTCTTGAGCATAATCTGAATGGACCCAGTTGATTAGATTTTGAAAACTTTAGCTTCTAACTGAAAAAGCAACAACTTTTAGTTTCTCTGAAAAAGCCGAGGTATGGGTTTTGTCCAGAAGAAGGTTTAGCATAGACCCAAAAGACTAGAAATGGATGAATATGAAGTTTTCCCTGACATGCAAAATAAAAGCAGTTGCTGCAACTTAGAGAGAAATCTTCAACAATTTGTCCAGAAGATAGAACAAAAATGGATCAGCCTGCTGAAATTTGATAATATAGGCCTTCTTCACAAATTCAATGTTTTTGATGAAAAAATATGAAAGAGGAGGTCTTCTTTGATTGCTGATCTGAAAATTTATGAGAAACCGGCAAGTTAGGGTTCTTGAATCTTGAAAAACATAGGTTTGAAGCTGCTACTCTGTTTCTCTTTGAAGGCACCTGCAAGAAAATATGAAAAATAATACATAGGGGTGTCCTTAAATAAGTTTTTGCTTTGAAAACAGCTTCTCAAACCCTAATCTTGAAGAAACCCTAAACCTAATTCATGCCTTGAGTAAAGGCGTATTTCTCTTCTCTTTCAAATTTTTGAAATTTTCAAAAATAAACTAAGGCATGAAGGAATGGGCGACCCTCTTGAGATATGGTGCCCAGTCTTCCCAGACTGAGCCAAATTTTTATCATTTTCAACATTTGTTCACTTTCTGACCCTGCTTCAGCTTTGTCTCCCGACCTTTGGATTTATCCGATGAACGAACTGATTCTTCCATCGCGGAGCCTGATTGCATCTAACAACTTTGTTCTGGAGATGTCATCTGCTAAAAACTTCATTTGTCCCTTCGAAATGTCAGGTGCCTATCCTTGATAAGGGCGCCCATTTCTTCCAGTGTTAGCCATTTTTATGATCTTCAATCTTTATGCTTGTCTTCCGACCTTCAGATGATTTCACTATTCTGGGTGTTGTACTTGTCAGATTGACTGGCTATCAAGTTCACTGGACAGCTGAGATGAATCTAGAAGGGGTCTTCTGGATCACTTATTTCTAGAAACTGACTTCTGGTGGCCTTAAACCCTAGGCGCCCTTCTCCTTCAGGGACGCCCATGGCTTCCAGTGTTTGTTTTTATTTTTGAATTTTCACTGTTGCTTTCCGCTTTTTGCCATTTCTCACACTTTTTCTCCTTGGTTTGCCTGGCGATATCTGATGACTGCTGACTCTGACGGACGAGTTGACGGATTCGTTGGAGAGTTGGATCTAGTCTAACGAAGTTATGCTAGAGGAGTCTTCTGCAAATTTGACCATCTGCTATCTCAAAAGTTTGGGCGCTCTTCTTGAGGTATAGCGCCCATCTTATCCAAACTTAGATTTTATTTCGTTTTCTTCATCTTTAGAGTTTTAAAATACCTCTCTACGGCTCTTGTTCGTCTTGAATTTGCCAGTGACTGGATGATCTGACGAACATGTCGGCTGATTCGTTGCGGAGCTGGGATGATTCTGAGCAACGTTGACCTAGAGATGGAAACCCTGATTTTGACTTTTGACCTCTTGAAAAGCTGGGCGCCTTTCTCCTTCAGGGGCACCCATGGCTGGCAGTGTTAGAAATTTTATCAATTTTCATTTTTACCTTGTAACACATGTTTCCATTGCCTTTGGCTGCCAAGATGAAAAAAATTCTAAGGTATTGAAACATGGGCGCCTCTTCTTGACAGGGGCGCCTGAAATCTCCAGACTTAGATAAAATTTGACATTTTTCATTTTTCAACTTCCTTAGCTTGTTCCTCGTTTCTCGTGCACATTGTTCATTGACAATCTCTATTTGATGCTTGAACTCTTGATTCTAACACTTGGTAGCTGACTGACTTCCATTAATGACCTTGGATCTCCGAAGCAGCTTTTGAAAAAGCAAAATAGACCCAGTAGAGTAAAACTGACCTTTTTGTGATTCTGACTGCACCAGTCTGATGAGGAAGTATTTTAAGCCAATCAAAATCAGTCTTAACCCTAATGGCCAAACTTTCTATTTTTAGAAAAATTTACAAGTATCCATTTCGTAAGAAACCCAGAAAAACCCAGAAAAAGTTTCTATTTTTAGAAAACTGCTATAAATATAAATTTTCCTAAAATTTAGGGATGAAAAACTGAAATCTGGGTATTGTAGGTTTGATCTTTTTGAACTGACCTAGATTGTCAGATTTTGAAAATTTCAATTTTATGACTCCCATGCAAGACATGCAGACCCCCATTTCGACATTTTCTGATAGATTTAATACTATCTTGACTCAATTCTTCAAAATGCCTAAGTGTAGCGAAAATTTTAATTTGGGGTACAACACTACCTGGACATCCAAGGAGGTCCACCTAAATACTGTTGGCCAAGAACGGTCGTAGTCTCCTGTCGACTATAATTTCCCCAACTTGCCCTCCGACACCTGGTTATATACTACGCCTAGAAACAAAGCTATCAAGTGTTGAGTCATGTAAAATGCTTTATGTTTGCACTCCAGAAACTCTCTAATTCTTTCCAACAGGTACAACGCCCAGTTATATACCCGTCCTACGCTCAACCCAAACATATAATCAACCATCCATGTAGCTATATCTAAGGCTCTACTGGCTCTTGTCAGTTTGCATTTTATAAGGTCCATTAAGCACTTCCAGTCAGAGTTTACCAACATATGCTTCTGCAACCCTCTAGCACCTACACTCCAAATTGTTTCTTTTTCTTTCGGGGTTATGTCTGGTCTGCAAATGCGTTTAATAATCATCTCCTTCTGATGTGTGGTCATCTTGGTCGTTGGTTTGGCAACCACCTACCCAGACAGAGGTATCCCAAAAACCCTCCTAAAATCACTTGGGTAGAAGGCAATGGTGATTGGAAAACCCTCATACTCAATGGTGCTTCTGTGAGCGTGTTGGTTATAATTTACCACAATCGCCTTCAAATAGCTTTCAAATTCTCTTGAATTAGAAAAGGGACAATGAGCTACCTTGTCTACCTGGGCCAAAACAAGTGCTCTCTTGATAGGGTAATCTGGAGCTGTCTCTTGCCACCATGTCTTGCATTCTATGCCTGTAAGGCTCTCCCAGGTCAGAGTGTCTATTGTCACGTTGTCAATTTTCCCTTTGTCTGCTTTGCAAACAGCCACCTTAGCCCTGAACACTATATTCTTCCCTTTGCTACTGCCGCTAGCATCCATTTTCGCTTTCCTATGAAAGTGACAGCGTTTTGGTTTGAATATGATTTTTCTTGGTATCAGTGATTTTTTTAGTGGCTAATATTCGCCAATTGGCTAATAGTTGAAATTTGGGAATCCAAAATTGGCTAATAGTTTGAGCTACAACGTAACTTGAATCGCCACATTTTTACAAAATTTTATTATAGTCTTATTTAAATCGCCAAAAAAATTATTTTATTAAAAAACTTAACTCAAATTCGCCACAATATTCGATACATGATTAGATTAGATTCACTTAAATTTAATAATTATAGTAGAAATCTATATTACTTCACCAATAGTATATCATAATTATTAGTTGCTTTAGGACCATATTTCTAATCTTTAGTTTCCACCATTGCTTTGTAATATAATCTAATGGCCCTTGTTGTATTCCACGAGGTAAAATATACCCATGATCTTTAATTCTCATGGGCCCCACAATTTTAGGTCTCATGAGCATTATATACTATGGGTAAATTTTACCTTATAGAGTACAACGAGGATCGTTAGATCAATGATCTAAAAGAAATTTTGAGCCCCATGAGAATTATAGATCATGGGTACATTTTACCTTGCAAAATACAATGAGAGCCATTATATTATATTTTGAAACAATGGTGGAAAGTAAATATTATAGTCTACCCCTTCAATCCATCAATAATTTCCACCCTCGGGACCCTACTTTTCCATGAAAATTATTTTTAGATTGGATAGATTCGCCATCATAACTAATGCATTTTCCTATTATTTAGCAAGATTCGCCAAAATTTTCTACAAAATTTTAGTGATGTAAAAAAAATCGCCAATAAAATTAATATTTTCTTCCAAAAAAAAACGAAAGATTCACTAATAGAAATTAATATTTTTTCCTAAAAAAATGAAAGACTCGCCAAGATTTTATATCTTTTTTCGAGGGGGGTTTCGTAAAGTTATCACTGCTTGGTATTAACACCCTCCAATCCATATATGGTATGGCGCTTGTCTTTCTTTGAAGTTGGCGTGAATTTAATATAACTGTTCTTGGTATTTGGAGGCTCCAATTGATATGTGGTACGGTACTTTCTGTTTTGCTTTGAGGTTGAGGTGATTTTAGAACTTCGATCAATGGTACAATGCTTGTTGATGCCTTACTTTGCTGGGGTCGATGAACGGTACAAGCTTGATCCTGTCATTCCCTTGGTTGCTTCGTACGGACACCTTATTCCTATGTAGAGTCTCACCTCTTCCTTGCACGGCATTCTCCCATCGTACGGCCAATCTCCTGACATTCAACTGCCTCTGCTTAACTCGTACGGCTTTGAATTGGCATACGACTAAGTCCTAAACCCTTCATATGGTTTTCCGGTCTCCAGTGCATACGGCCTTGCTTCGTACGACTTCCAACTTTTCTCTTCTTTGTCTAGCGTTACTTTCTCCTAGTCATACGGTATGCTTTTGTCTTCAATTCTTCTTTGTCACACCCCATACGGTCTTATTTGTTTGCTCACTAGAATGTCATACAGATTGCTCTTGATGTCTCTCCCGTACGGATTTCTTGACTTTGTGTTGCTGTACAATGCCTTGTACAACCTGATGAGTGATTGCTTCTCCTTCACGTACAACCTTCCTCCTCCATACAGTACCAGTGTTGTGAGAAGTGTCGTACAGTATGCTCCCTCGTTCGTACAGTGTGCCTTTTGATTCCTTGTTTGTCCTTGGTCGTTCCATGAGCCTGTGGTGTACGGTTGGAGTTTCTTCAAATCCATACGGTGCAATAGGTCATACCTTTGAACTTTGCCTCACTTTTAACTTCTTCACATTTAATCTTCTCGACTTTATTTTGAAAATTTTCTTTCCTCGTGCTTTTACCTGATTTTCCCTTTTTTTGAAATTTTTTAATTTTTCTATTGTATTTTTTTTGGGTTTCCATAACCTTGAATGGATGATCTAATGGAATTTTTGAGTGGAGCAAGGTACTTCACTAAGATTGACTTAAAGAGTGGATATCACCAAATAAAAATTAGAGAAGGTGATGAGTGGAAGAGAATATTCAAGACCAAGGATAGATATATGAGTTGCTAGTGATGTCATTTGCGTTAAAAAATACACCCAAAATTTTTGTGAGATTGATGAATGAGGTAATGAAGCCTTTCCTTGGAAAAATTCTTATTGTTTACTTGGATGATATCTTAGTGTTTAGTAAATCCAAGGAGGAGCACTTGGGGCATATTAGGGTAATGGTGCAAAGATTGAGAGAAGAGAAGTTCCTTGTGAATTTAAAGAGTGTAGTTTCATGAGAAGATAACTAGTTCATCTATTTTTTTTTTATTGGAAGAAGGGTTGAAGATGGACCTAGAGAAGTTCAAGGTCTTAATAGACTAGCCTTCACCAAAGAGAATGTTTGAGGCCAAAAAAAATTGTGGCTTTTCAAGCTTATATAGAAACCTCTAAGGATATGATCCCTAGGGAAAGCAAGAGTACTTAAATTCGTCAAAAGGTATTTGTTTCCACCTTTAAAATCTTGCGTATCCTTTCCCTTATTTAATTTTTAATTTTTTTCTAATTCTCCGTTCACAACTTCTGTAATATTTATTTTTTTTCTTTTCTTTTTTTCAATTTTTCTCTTTCATCTTTTATATCTCCTTTATTACTTTTATCGTTTTCTCTCTCCTCTCTCTTCAATTTTCTTTCTTCTCATCATTTTCTCTCTCCTCTCTCTTCAATTTTCATTTTTTATCCTTATCATTTTTTCTCTCTTCATTTTTTCTCTTCCCACCCTACATTCATTGCCTTTGCAAACCTTTAATTCCGAAGCATAGTTCCATTTACATGTATATGGTGGTCTTTTATAACAATCTTCATCACAACACGTACCCATGAATTTTAAATCAAACCACTTGTTTGCCAGAGGGGCGAGACCTATACCTTTAAAATTGTTGTCGACATATCGCTTGTCGTACTACTGGTACCATGTCACTTTTTCGCCTTCTACCATCAGTGGCTCGGCTGGGTTTGGCACCACCCTCCACAGTTTGTCCGTCGTTACTATCTTCACCACCTTCAACATCTTTCGTTTGTCCATTCTCATTTGCTAGAGTAGGTCCTCGATGTATCCATTGACATGTGAGACGAAGGTATCTTTGGTCATTATAATTGTTTTCAAGCATGGTCCCACCTCTGTATATGCGCTCCACTCCTCGTCATCCAACCACTCTTCTTCGTCGTTGTCACTTGGCTAGCACTCCCTCCGTTCTTTTGCCACCTGCTCTTCCTTCTCTCTCTAAGCTTCCTCGTCCCACTCCTTGGCGAGATACCCCCTCCTTATACCTTTGTATTGTGCCTGATACTTCCAATGGCCATGTACCCTCTTCCAGAAGGCGGGGGTTCCAAACAGGGCATTAGTTAAGTGCTTATGCACTCAAGGTACTATGATGCCTTCTACTCGTTTGTAGACCAATCTTTCTTCTCCTCCACCACCTGGTACCGCCCAATCTTCCTCTGCAACGTATCCACTGCCTCCCAAGCCCCAATCTTGCTCTCCAATGGCTTCTTCGCTCTGCACAAAGCAATCTTCTCTGGTTGCGTATCCGAGCATATTTATCTGCACAAGTTTTGTTCTTTCTTTGTAAATCTTCAACTTCGACTTGTTCACCGGATCCTTCAATACAATGTCATCTAATCTTTCTAATTTGATTGCTCCGTTTTCTCCAACTTCGCGAATTTGAAATGGCCCCAACCATCTTATTTTAAACTTGCCCGGCTTTAGTTCGTTACGGCCATTATACTTTAGGACTAATTGTCCCGGTTGGAAGTTTGCACATCGGAGATATTTGTCGTGCTAGAACTTCCATCATTTTTGCAGCACCTACGTCACCCACTAAGCCAGTACTCGACATTCCTCTAACTTATTCAACAGGAATAATCTCTCCTTCAAGCTCTCTATCTCACCCAATCCGTTTTCTACTGCAATCCGTAAACTTGGCACCATGTACTCTATCGGTACTACAGTTTCTTGACCACACATGAGTTGGAAGGGCGTGTGGTCGATTGTTACCTTGTAGGTCATATGGTATGCCCACAGTATGGCTGGTAGTCTTTCCTCCCAATCTGTCTCTTTAATGCCACAAGATCTATGGATGACTGATACGAGTACTCTGTTGGTTGATTTCGCTTGGTTGTTTGCTCTTAGGTAGTATGGCCTCGAGAGGTTGTGTATAATCTTGAACTCTGTCATCATTAGTTGGATCACATGATTCACGAAGTGACCTCCCTTGTCACTTGTAATCTGAATCGGTATTTTGTACCTTGTAACGATCTGCTCGTACATGAACCTTGTCGTACTAACTGTAGTATTGTCTTGGCAGTGCTCAGGCCTCCGCCCACTTCTTTAGGTACTCTGTGGCGACAACTATGTATTTGCATCTATGCAGTTGACTAACCTTCAATGGCCCATTAAAATCAAGTCCCCACCATTTGAATAGCTCTTGAGGTTGTGACAGAAATAGTGGCATGAAGTCCCTCTTCAAGGGTTTACCAACCCTCTGGCATGTATCGCATCCTACCACCCATTCCCATGCATTAGTGTGAACAATTGGCCACCAAAGGCCTGCTAATAGAACCTTTCTTGTCGTGGCGTCAGGCCCCATGTGTCCTCCTACCAGTCCCTCATGTGCTTCTTTCAACACTCTTGGGATCTCCTCTTCAATGACACATCGTCAGAGTACTTGATCGGGTCCCATCTTGTACAACCACCTGTTGATGAGTTGGAAGGTCTTGCTCTTCAGTACCAACTTCCGTCGTTCTATTAGTGGCATGTCCTTCGGGAATGATGATGTTGATATGTACTCCCCAATCTTCTCGTACCACAAGGGTAGTGCCACTATTTGAAATAGATGTGCATCAAGGAAGTCTTCATTCACCCTATCGAGTGGTTTGCCAGACCATACTCTTGACAGTTGGTTTGTGATGACATGACTCTTCCCCAGCCGTATGATGATGGTGAATGTAAACTCTTGCAAGAGTAGCAACCATTGGCTTACCCTCCCTTGAATGATCAGCTTGTTCACCAGGTACATCAGTGCTTGATGATCCACATAAAATATGAAAGGTGTCGCCAGTAGGTAGTGTGTGAACTTCTCTACAGCGTACACCATTCCCAAGGCTTCCCTTTCTGTCGTACTATAGTTTTTCTCCGCTCTAGACAATAGCCAACTTGCGAAGTACACTGAAAGGTCTAATCCTTGAGTGCCCACTTGTGCCAATGTTGCTCCAATTGCAAAGTTCGAAGCATCCTCGTGCATGTGAAACTCCTTGCTCCAATTCGGGTACACCAAGATTTGCGAACTGATCAATCATACCTTTAATTCCTTGAAGGTTGCTTCTTGTGCTTCAATCCACTCGAACGGTTGCCCCTTCCTTGTGAGTATGTCTAATGGATATGAGATTTTGGCAAGGTTCTTTATGAACCTCCTATAATATCCAACGTGACTAAGGAATGACTTCACTCCTGTGACATTCTGAGGTGTTTCCATCTGCACGATCACCCGAATTTCTTCAGGATCGGTCTTTAGGCCTGCCTTACAAACTGTGTCTAAGCAATTTCCCTTGGGGTACCATGAACGGACACTTATTGGGATTGATTGCCAACCGAGTTGCTCTACAGCATTCCATGCATTCCTGAAGGTACTTTAGATGTGTTTGTTCATTGCTGAAAATGGACCAGTTATCCAAGAATGCCTTGAAGTTCTCTATAGACATCTTATCAGATATATGCAAGATTATCCTCTGGAATGTTGTTGGAGTGTTGCACAAACCGAATGGCATCCGGTTGTATGCATACACTCCGTCTTCAACAGCGAACGTTGTTTTGAGTTTGTCCTTTGTTGCACCCCAAATTAAAAAATTTGCCACACTTAGGCATTTTGAAAAAATGGTCAAAAGTCTTGTTCAAAACTGTCAAAAGGTCGGAAAATGGAATTTTGCATGTCATGCATGGTGCTCAAAAGCTCAAAATTTTCAAAATTTGAGGATCTGGTTCTGCTCAGAGTGAGTTTTCTACAAAACCTAGATCTCAGTTTTTCAGCCCTAAATTTTAGGGAAATTTTCTAAAAATAGAAAGTTTCTAAAAATAAACTTTTTGGGGTTTTTTTGGGTTTCTTCTCAAACGAATGCTGGCAAACTTTTCTAAAAATAGAATGTTTGACTCCAGGGGGTCAAACTGATTTTGATTGGCTTAAAATACTTCCTCATCAAGCTGGTCCAGTCAGAATCATCAAAAGATTAGTTTTGCCCTGGTGGGTCTATTCTGTTTTTTCAAAAGCTAAAATGGGAGCTCCAAGGTCATCAATGGAGGTTACTCAACTATCAGGTGTCAGATTCAAAGTCTCAAACACTACACAGATCAAGAATTGGCATAAGATGATCAAGGAACGAAGAACAAAGGAGGAAAGCAGGAAAATCTTGAAAATTGCAAAATTTTCATTGTCTGGAGAATAAAGGTGCCCGTGCCCAATCAAAGCACCTAGACACTCATGCCTTAGAATTTTTTCAATCTTCGGTAATCAAAGCAATGGTGAGCACGAGGAACGATGAAGGAAAAGCTGAAAAGTTGTAATAAAAACTCTCCGACTCATAAAGGCACCCCTGGTAGCCAGGGGCGCCCAGCTTTTCAAGGCACCAATTGATGGAGTTAGGGTTTCTACTTCCAAGACATTGTTGCTTAGAATCTTTTTAGCTTCGTAGTGAATCCAACAGTAGGTCCATCAGATCAATCATTCAACTGGAATTGTGGATCGAATGGAAAAGTCTTGGCAGAGAAGCAAAATGCAAATCATAAAAAACATGGGAAATATTCTAACTCTAGGAACTTTGGGCACCCTAGGTAGCCAAGGGCGCCTAGGATTTTGAGTGTCATGTCCCCAAAATCAAGAGACTTAAATAACAAAGAGCATACTTAGAATTATTAACCATTGAAATATTGATATAATTATAATTGTCAAAGACAATATTTTAATTATAATTATTATATTATAAATATCAAAATATAGATATTATTATAGTTATAATAGATAAATTATAAAATAATCATCCTAATGTAAAATAAATTAATATGATCATAATAAAAGTAACATCCAAGAAATTAATAGTTAATATTATAATGATATGGCAAAGAACATCATAACTGAGGGGCCGATGACATAACCCGTCTCGTAGCTAAAGTAGACGACATCTCAAAGAATGATAGCACAATAAGTTGATAAAATCATATTATTTGCAAGGGACATCGAATATTGAAGTAGTCTGGAAGGAATCGAAGGAGGTCTGAACTGTATTTAACGCCACCTCACTGCTATAGTCTACCGATGCTAGGAGGAGTTCGCATTTATCGAGATATATCAAGACTATCGACATTATTATATAAATCACTACCTTCAAGATACGCAAAGTGAGCAACTCGTCATCACTTGTCTATTGGGTGTTACCGGAGTGAGTACCCGTGCGAGACACTGAACCAACTAAAATATCGAATGTATTTTTATCTCTATCCTCTGTAGCGGCGAATCCGAGAAGGAGATGGGCAATTAAGATTATAATAAGCAAGTAAAGAGTAAGAATTGGTGACAGCGATTAAGACGTAAAGCTTAACATATTGTTTACAAAGCAGTGACTAAGCATACAAATTTCTTAACTAAGGACATATCTATCTAGATGGTCATCTCTATTCAAAGAGATGTAACCCTTCACGTAAAAGCATTAAGGTATAAAAGGAGGACATGCCACTAAGAAAAGGATCGATCAAGGAGTGGATGAATTAAAAGAATATCTAAACATATTCTAGCCGATGGGAAAAGGAGTGGAATATATGAATATATTCTAAGGAATCAGCTAACCATTCATGAAAGATATCTTCTAATTTCTGCAGATCGTAGTATGTCCCATTATGGAATATAATTATGTATTTTTCTAGTAATATTTATTATTCTCATAGTTATTGTAAGTGAGTATAATATGATTGTCTATATATATATATATATATATATATATAAAATAAATATACATAATATATAAATAAATATACATAGATATAGATTGAACCTTATAAGTAATTATCTTATCTGTTTGATCTACACGAATGACATCTTGTGAGTGTTAAGAGCAGATCGATCCAAGGAAATAAGAAAGGAGGTTAAAATTAGTATAATCCCTATTGGGGACATTACATTGAGCCACTAGATGTAGAGAGTAGGCTTTGTAAATATGCTCATTATCTTCAAAATTATGTAAGTTTTCCAATGGATACCCCAGCCAGATCATCAGACTCGCCAGTTGCTAGCAAATTCAGATCAAACAAAGAACATAACATGAGGTACAAATTTGATGGATGAAATTCACGAATAAATGACTGTTTGGAGATCATGGGCGCCCCTGGCCAAGCTTTTGGGTACTCAAATGGTTGAATTAGGGGTGGACAACTCCAGCATGTTTTCTTTAGATTGGCATTGGCTCTTCAATGGAATCATCAGTGAGCTCATCGGATTTTTCAAACATCAGATATCACAGATTGAATGAAGGCAAAAACATAGGCAAAATGGAAAAAGTGAAGTGAGATAAAAACACAAAAAAAAAAAAACTAACTCTGGAGGAGTTGGACGCCCCAACTAGCCAGGGGTGCCCAAGCTTTTGACCCCTCATATTCAATTTTCAGGTGATGCAACCTCCAAGAGATCTTCTCCAGAATTCTCCGAGCTATCCAACAAATCCAACAGTTAGTTCATCGGACCTCCTGAACGTTCGGGAATGAGAATTTATCTGAAAGTCAGAAAGCATTAACAAATTGAAGATCACAAAAATGGCTATCTCTGGAAAATAAAGGTGCCCCTGCTAGCCAGGGGCACCCATGATTTTCAAGGCTCAAAATCAATTTTTAGCCGTTGTTGTCTACAAAACAATTTACTCCAATTTGATCAAGCTTCACAACAAGATCACCAGGCAGTTCACAAGATTCATTTGGCGTCCAGAAATCAAGATCAAACTGAGGTTAAAATCAAGCAAAAGTTGAAAATTTCGGAAAAATGGCCAAGTTTGCTAGCCAAAGGTGTCCAAAGTTTCATGCCTTAGTAATTTTTCCAAATTTCATCTTTCAATGTCAAAAAAGTGTCTACATTCGAAAAACCTGCTTCCAAGAGGGTTTCATAGTTCTAAATTTAGGGAACAGAGCGTTTTTTTTATCTTCAAAACCTATTTAAGAGGGCTTTGTCTTCCATTAGTCACATCCTTTTGCAAGTGGTGTCCAAGAGCAAGAGAGGAAAAAATATAAAAAAATTCTTCACATCAAGATTTGAAGGTCAAAACTTGTTGCTTTTTCAGAGTTCTTTCTATTTTCCTAATCAGGTTGTTAAGAGGCTCGCTTTTTCATGCTTCAAATTTCCAGGGCATCATTTTTCAAAAGAAGGGGGTCATCTTTTTCAATTTTCAGCAATCCAGATCAACTTGGTTCATGATTCTCTAAAACTTTGGAAAATTTTATATTCAAGAAACTGCTTTTTTCATGTATGTCCAAGAAACCCTCAATATTTTCAAAATCTAATCAATTGGGTTCATCTAAAACGTGATTCTGCACAATACCCAGCTCTCAGCTTTTTGTTGGGAAAATCCTAAAATTTTAGGGTTTCTGCTTTTTCAACTAGCCATCAACAATTTCCAAAATTTGGCGATCTAGGTCCTTTTGCAATGAGAGTCTACACAAAACCCATATCTCAAATTATTTTTGAAAAATCTGCCCTTTTGAAGAAGAAAAATCAGCAAGTTGTTTTTAGCTTTTGTGTAGAACTTGTCCGAGCATAGTCGAGTTTACTATCAAAATTTAAGTTTTTCATCATGTAGTACTCTCTCCCATGGAATTCAGAACAAAGTCGATGTTGTATCATGATTTCATCAAAACTTTTGAAACCAATTTGCATCATATACAACCAATGTTTGATTTGCATGCTTTGGAAGACGCGGGAAATGTTGCAGTGAACATCTTTGTCATTCTGGATTACTTGCAGCAACTTCAATTCCCGTCTCAGTGCAAAGTCTAGAATTTGTAATTGCTTGTGTCAAGCATTACAACCTAGCAACATGAGAAATTCAAGCAATAGATGGAAGAGTTGTTTGCAGCCTCAAGATGGACGTTGTTGAAAAGTGCTTTTCAATACCACCTTGGTCGGAAAATTGTCATCTCCATTCAAGAATGTGAAAAGGTATGGCACATGCACAAGGACAAATATCAAAAGAAAGTTGCACAAAGATGGTTGAAGGAGAAACACAATACTTTGCCTAAGAATCTCGAGCGTGGAGAATTCAAGGAGTATGCAATAATGATTACTCTGCTCAATCGAGTCACCGGTCAAGTAGAAGCCACTAAATTCCATCCTTGGATCTCTCACATCGTTAATAAATCAAAGCTTTGTGACTGGCCAACTTTTGATCAGCGATAGTCTTCACCATCAGATGACAGAATATTTCAAAATCCATGAGTTTCACATGATTTCATACCTTGTCTACCTAATGGCCCATCAAGGAAAATTCAAAGGATTGAACATCATAGGAACTTTGGATACTCAGCATGTATATCATCATTACCCACGGCTGGAGTTTTCAAAGTCAGCACATCATTACAAGCGGGTCAATGATACATTCTTGATGCATACGGTGAGGGACTTAGACAACGAGTTGCAAGTACGGATTTCATCAGTTGCCAGGGCAGCAATGGCAGAGTGGGCTCATTGGTTCATCGAGTTTCCTACATTCTCCTACATCAGAATATACTGCTTCTCAAGTAATCCAGTCATGTTGCCAAGATATCCCACAGATGAGGTGGTTTTCATGGAGTTTTTGAGGCAAGCATATGAAGTTCACACTTTCTTGCGGAACAGAAGGAAAGCTGCTTTTAGTTTCCCAGTTGAGATGGGTATCTATAGATGTAGATCGTCGGCGGATGCTAAGCTGATGGGCGATGAGTTGTCTAGGTTTGGCCTCAAGTTGTTCAACGAGAGGCGATCATATGATCCTTGTGGCATTTTTCATCCCGTCTTGGCCAAAATCAAGCACATGTGTCCGTAGTTGAAGATTTTTGGGCTAATTGTGAGGACGAATTTGAAATACGGAAGCACAGTAATAGGAAATTCACACTCCAGCAAATGGTTGATTTCTTGTCGGAGGATATAGAAGGATTGTTTGATGATGATGGAGACGTACTTCTTCCTATGTACACCCGAAATCAAATTGAACAGCAACCACTTCCACAAGTCAATTGGTCTATCAAAGAAAACACTTCAATTGAAGAAAGAACGAGCCAAATTGTTAAAAACAGTAGGATTTTCTTAAATCTCAAGAGAACACGGAAAGAAGCGATTCCAGTTGTAGAGCCGCCAATAGTACAATCATGCCTACCTTCTTCCAAACCAAAACCAAGAATGAAGGCTATGTGCCACCCTCCAGAGAGTTTGAAGATCAGTAGAATGGGAAAGAGTGTAAGAAAAAAGTTGGGTTTCTCTGAAGCAATCCAGCAGGAACAACCAGTAGTTGTATCAGGCGTTCCACCAGAAGAGCCAGTGCCACAAGCAGAAGCAGTGCCTTTGTCACCTGATTCTCCACCATCTCCGAGGTCTTCTTCAATCCATATTGATTTATCAGATGGAGAATTTGATGACGCTGAAGCTGAACCTCCCAAAGAAGTTAGTAAAGACACCTCGTCTTAGCTTGAGAACGTCCTAGGAAGGAAGAGGAGGCCTTCGTATCAGCTAAACTTTGCAGAGATTGACAGCGTTTACCAAGATGCACTTGTAAGGAAACCAAAGAAACAAGTTCACATAGAGAGGAATCCAAATGGTGAGATTATCATTGAGACTACTACGCCCCCAGAAGATAAGAATATTGATGAGATGGAGTTTGATGATTTCATGATTGTCAAAGCTAATCTGGGTAAAAGTACTCGGCATATCGATGTAAAACTTTTTGAGGTTGCAATAGGAAATCTAAAGGATAGAGTGCTTAAAGATGGAGAGGATAAGGAAGCCCTCAAGGCTGAAAATCGGCAACTCCAGTAATATATTTCAATTCTACTTCACGACACTTCACAAGCCACTCTACTGCTTCCACAAGTTCTAGAGACACCGGCTGATCAACACCAGTTCAGATAGTTGGTTATATATGGGAAGCATATGCAGGATTGGATAGAGGAAATTGTTATCAAGGGCAGATTTGTGCTTTCAGAGATGTATCAGTTAAGGTATAATGCTCATGATCTACGGCAAGGGATTCAAGGGTTTGGCAAGGTATGGCGCAGGTGAAACCAATGCACGAAATAATTATTTCAGATTTGAAGACAGCATATGATTCAATGGTTGCAAAAGAACACAAAAGACAGATTCTTGCATGGAGAGAACAACACCTCTTCAAGGTGAAAACCAATGAAAGAGTATCTGAAGAGCTAGCTAAATATAGACAGAAGGTTGTTGATGTCCTCAAATTCATGTGTATTTGTTTAAAAGATCCCTTGTCAGTATCGTCGTCATGATGGCGATTTCATTGAACTTGATAAAGTGCAAGTTGAATTCCAGAATCTTGTTCGTGACAATTTCAGCAGTGATCTTGTTGCTAGAAAGATGAGTCAGATTGCCATGATGTTAGCAAGATTCGATAAAGTAGCTGGTGAGGTCAAAGATTTTCTAAGTTCAATTGCAGAAGGCGAAGAAACCCTAGAAAAGTGGAATTTTGCTATAGATAGTATTGATGCTTCTAACAAAGAAGCAGTTCAGCTTTTTGGCAGATGTAGTGGAGATTTAAAGCAGCAATTAACTCGATGCCTTTTTCCGAGCTTTCTTTCTATTCTTGTCTCATCCTTATCCATTCTTTGTGAAAGAGAAAGAATCAAGTTGTAATAGTTGGCACTTTCCCTGTTTTTTTTGCTTTCATAGGTTGTTAGATAGTTATCTTGTTTTAGTTTTTGAAATAAAGCTTGCATGTGGGCAAGTCTTAGTTGTAAAAGCAAGGAGATTTTAGGGTTCCCTACTCCTCTGCTTGTGTATAAATAAGGGCAGCCTTGCCCATTTTTCTTTAACGATTATTGTGATAGCAAATTGTTGAGCCTACTTTTGCCTGCAAGTTGTTATTCAATGTCAGTTCACTTAGTGTAAGAGAAAGCTTGCAAGCCTGTAATGCTGCAAGTTGTTGTTCAGTTTATGTGTTTTGTGTCAAGTGTATTCTGGTTGATCGCTAAACTGTAAGCCTATTATTGCTACAATCCTGCTGTCCTAGAAGTGTAATCTTTGTTACTTGAAATTTGAGAAAAGGAAATCTTATGTCTGCTTTGCTGCTTTGATCTACTGTCTTAGGTTTCTGTTTTATGTGTTTCAATTATATAATCTTTATTTAAGCTTGCATCTAAAGTACAATGAGTCTTAAGGTGTGCGTTGGGAGTGAGTTTATGTGAGTTTTGTGTCAAAGAATCAATTCCTTTTTTACTTCTAACTCTCATGCTCTGAGTTTACTTGAGTTGTTAGAAGCATCATTAGAGTAGGCTTAGTCGTAGTTGAACTTCAAAAAGAGAAAATCTCAACTACGACGCTAGAGTTTTATAAACTTGTGCTCTTAGTTGAACAAAATGATTGGCAAATTAGTTTAGTTTACTTTCTTTAAGCAACATCAGCAAAGAGGGAGCTTCCCCTCCTAATTCGAAGAGCAGTTTATCTGTGCATAGCTGTCTGTTTCTAATCCGCATTCCAGAGGTGCGAATTCAAACGCCAACATCCTCCTCAGCTATGCTTATTTGATTGTACCTTGAAAACCCATCGAGGAATGAGTAAATCTCATGACTCGCTACTTCCTCCAATATTGAATCGGTGAATGGGATTGGGAAGGGATCTTTTATCGTCACTGCGTTAAGGCTTCAGAAGTCTACGCATATATGGATCTGCTCCAAGTCTTGCTTCAATGATATTACGATTGGTGACACCCAGTTGCTCACTTCTACCTTGAATATGATTCTAGCCTCGCGCATCTTTTCAATTTCTTGTTGTACCTTCACTGCATAGTTTTTGTTCATCCAGTACAAACTCTTCCATACGGGCTATGCTCCTGGTACTAGTGGAATTCTATGTATGCACAACTCCAGAGGTATGCCCTTTAAGTCCTTGTACATCCATGCGAAGGCATCCTTGTACTCCATGAAAATCTTGAATGCAATTGCTTTTAGTACAGGGTTCCAATCATCTCCCACTAGATGATTGTACAGGGATTGTCTTCTTCCCCGAGGTTGACCTTCTTTATGCTCGATTCCTCGTACTTGATCACTTTATCTCCTTTGAAGTGATGTGCTGGCCTATCATCTACTCTGGCCACTCCTCCCTTATATTCTCCATACTCCGGAGGGAAAATTTGGCTTGTTGACGCTTCGTCGTCCCCCGTCCCTTCATCCTTGACTTGTAGCATATTGCAGTCTTGTTGGAAAACTTCATAGTCCTCCATCTGTCGATGGAACAGTCCGTTCAATAAATTTTGTCTCATCCTCCGAGCATTCATGGAGGTCTAGAATGCCTTCGTCATTTGGCTCAATGGTTCCTCCTTCCTCCATTCTGCCTTCTCTCTTCGATTCTGAATCTGGTGATGCCAATTCTTCACTGACTGCTTGATTCCTCAAGTCGATTACGTACTTCCTCCCGTTGCTCTCTATGGACAGGGTGTTTCTTTTCCAATTGTGATTTTCTCTGGCCGCCACCAACCACCCTCTTTTGAGCAACACATCATACGCCTTCCTCTATAGTGGGATGACTACGAAATTTAGTAGGAACAGCTATGTCTCGATCATCACCTTTTGCGCCATCAATGTTCCCAACGATTTGATGTCAAGTTGATTGGCACCCAAGAGTTGGAATGTTGGCGTCGAGACTCTTCCATATGTCTGCGAGTAGTACATTGACTCTCGATCCTCCATCGACGATAGAGTTTATCAAAATTTTCCCTTCGATCTCCATTTGAACGACCACTAGCATTTTCCCAATGTTTGCCATCAACAGTAATGGGTCAATGGTTTGTTCACCGTACGATAGTGGTTCTCGTACCAGTTCTTTCCTTCGGCCTTCTAATTGCTAGTGCTTACCATCCCCAACGACGTTCGTGATCACTTGTCCCAATTGCGGCAAGGTCTATAGAAGGTCTATCACCTTTATCAGTACAATGGTCTGCAATATCTATCGTATGATGTTGGTTTCCACGTCTGACCACCAAGAGGTGCTTGGGTTCACCAAAGGTGTTTTGTTTTCTTTCGTCATTGTCAGTTCCACTTCTACTTTTGCTTCCCTCATTCTTTGTTTTTTCGTACGTGGATCTGGGTAGGTGGCCTTCTTCGCTTGTGCTCTAGTAATAGCCAGTCCCTCTTGCTCTGTCACCTCTAGCATATGGATGCCTTTCTGCTTGGCGCATTCGTTGTCTTCATGGTCACCTAGGCCACACCACTTGCACAATTTCCCCCCCGAAACTTGACTGTTTAGGCATTCCCTGGCGAAGTGGCCCCATTCGTTGCATTTCCGGCATTGTATCATGGGCCTTCCTTTACCATCGTACTGTATTTTAGTTTGCGGGGTACTATTATTGCTCTGATTATTGCGGTACCCTCCAAGGGATGCGTTGGAGTTCTGGGGTTTTGATGGTGTTCGGTGGTGTTGACGGTTCTCCCTGAGTGAAGAGTACTTGCGCACTCCTTGCTTTTAAGTTGTATGGGCATTCTTTAATGGAATGTCCCATCACTTGGCAGGTATCGCATAACAACTTTTATCAAGCAGTTTGCTTTTGTGTGACCTTCCCCATTGCAACCCATACACCACAGTTCTTTGGCTTCCTTCGTGCTCTCCTTATCAGCCTTTAATTCTTTCATCATTCTTATCATATCCTTCCGGAGTGCTTGCACTGTTTTTTACTCACCCAATGTTGTCGTTCTACTCTCCTCGACGTTCTTCTTCCTTTTCCCTCGAGAGGATGTTTTGTTTTCGGTCTCTATATCCATCACTCGATTGTACGCTTCGACGTACGACGACGGAGGTACGTCTTTCATTCAAGTCTCTTGGGGTTCGTTTCGATACTCCCTTTGCCCTGGGGTCTTAGGCTCAGATCTTCCAATCTTCGGCCCTTCGTCGTCGTCTGATATGCAAAACTTCTGAATGAGTCGAATACTGCTCTCGAGATCTTCGCTTAGTTCATTTTCATTTTCATTAATTACGTATCTTTCTACGCACGATGTCTTGAAGGGTCCTTCGTCCCTTTCCTTGGCAAGATTTTGGTGTGCTCTTATGATAGATTGGTCTATTTCATCAAGGTTTTGGTGTGTTCTTGTAATATATTGTTTTATTTCAGTTATATCTTCATTGATTTCTTTATCAATTTGCTTTAGCCTTCACCATCGGTTTTCTTGCTCCTATAACCTGAGTAATCGCCGAGCCTTTTTCTTCCGGTGTTTCTTGCCCGATAGGTACTCGGTTCTTATCCTTATTAGGTTGTACGGGCATTAAGTGTTGGCAGTACGATCACTGGTTGTCGAGAGTACGTCTTCGGCTAGTATCATGCTCCTCTTCCTCTTGCTTTGTCCTTTCCTCGTACCTTTGCAATATCTGCTGCTTTTTGTGTTCTTGGTCGCTCTCCGCCAGAAGATCTTGCAAGATGATGTAATGGTGGGCTAGCAGCCGTGGCAGTCGATTGAGGAGATGATTGACCTCTTCATTGACTTGCAATTTGTCCCAGATGACTGCCTGAAGGATCTCTTGCTTGAGAGTTTCCCTCCGTATGTTATCCCTTAACGATATGTCCCATAGGTTCACCAAATCCTGTGTCAAATCGTCTCCCCGTTCCTCCTTTGTTTGTACAGGTTCCTCTGTCGGTCGACCCATCACAACGCCATTCTACCGTCGGGTGATTTCCCTAAGTATGCTTAGGCAACGACACCAAATGTTTACTCACTATGTGGTAAATACAATACAGAGTAAACAAAAGTACAAAATAACATTGACAGAATAAACCAGTCACATAGCAATTGCACAGAATAATGTATTCTTATTATATTCATATGGCTGCAAACATTACAATGTATCTCATAAGTGCTCATCCCCAATTACATCAAATTTGGCACTATAAATAGTTAGCTAGGTTGGTTGAGGACACCAACTGTCGACAACCACCCAATCACTAATCATTATTGAGGACTAATTCCCAAACAAAACATGTATTATTTTGTTTATTTATTTTATTGCTTTTTATTTACTTTTGACTAATTATGCTAATTACACAATCTTTTTGAAGTTTTGTCTTGGATGCCAAACTAGGATGGATCATTAGCCACCCAAAACTTTGTTGGAAAGAAGATTGTAATTTCTAGATAGATAGGCACATCGTATCCATCAACCTCCACCACATGTTCAATGCAGAGCAAGAGATGTAGTATCTCATTGAATCACATATGTCACAAATTGCATAAGGCATTCCATCAAAACTCCATTTCCAATCTCTCCAAAAAGGACCTAAGACTTGTAGTCACATTTTAAAAAGACATCTTTCAAAATCATTCTACAAAGATCTTGATAAAGAGGTTGGGTCGTTGTATTTAACTTCTACTTAGTTTTAACTTGACCAATTTTGCTTTTATTGAAATTCACGATTCAACAAATCCATGAAATGAAAAAAAAAAAACGCTTTTCAAACTAACTCTTTTCAAGCAAACATGTGGGCAAAGACTAAGCTGACCTCTTGAAAAGTGAAAGTCCAAATAGATCTTGAAGCTAGATACCAATTATGCTAGGACCCCTAAAATTGCCAATGAAGAAAGGCAAACACAACATTCCAAGTAGCCCCTCCTTTAAATCATTGTTCTATTGACACATTTCAATTCTATATGCTTTTGAATTTGATGGCATTGTTGTGCGAGGAAAGTTATTTAATGGGTTAATTTCTTGTGAATGTTGATGACAACATAAAAAGACACTAATATTTGTGTCTAGTATGAATAAACACATGGTAATCTAAAAAGATAGTAAGCAATCGTCATTATTCCACATTTACCCTTCAAAATGCATTAAAACATCATCCTTGATGTCCAAGTGCCTAAGAAACAATATTAGTCAAAATCAAAGTTACAAGAGTCGTTGACTACATGGTAAGACCACTATTCTAGGCCCAAGTAAAAGCCGAGACAAGGCTATCCAAACCAAATTGCATGCCTCAGCAATTTTTCTAACAAAATTGTGAGTTTGTCAAACTCACCAGTCTCCTAAGATCCAAAAGCTATAAAATAATTTCTACTATGCAACATTAGTATTTGGGATAACTTGTCTCTTCATCAATCCTTGTTTACTATTTACTAAACTACCAATTGCAATAATATACAGATACAAAGTGGTATATACCAAATTGATTGTACAATAATAACACAATTATGCTTTATTGAGGATAGTGCTTGATGACAATGAATGTAAATTAGGGAGGACAGTACACAGATCAGACACCTTCCCTAACTATGTCAATTTTGTTTAGGGGGCCCAACAGCTATCAATTAGACCATGACAATTGGCAACCACTTGTAACTATTTATCACAGTTAGCTAAAGCTAACAATTTACATTTGTATTGGATCATGGGTCTTCCTTTAGGGTCATACTGGATTTGGCTTCTCGGCCCACTGTCGTTATTGTATTGGTCGTTATTTCTTCTCTTGCTGTGGTATCCGCTAGGAGATGAATTATTGTTATTTTTTTGTGGTTTAGGAAGTGTGGTCGAAGGGATTGATTGTTCCCCTTGGGTGAAGAGCACTTGTGTGCTTGTTTTTAAATTGTACGGGCATTCCTTGATGGAACATCCCATTACCTGACAGATGTCCCAAAATGATATTTCGGGCAATTTGTTTTAGTGTGACCTACTTTATATTCAGTGCCCCAAAGTTCTTTGATTTCTTTTGATTTTTCTTTGTCGGCTTTCAGTTCTTTCATCATGTGCATCATGTCTTGCCTTAGGGCTTGGACTGTCTTTGATTCCTCGTCACTACTTTCCTTCGTACTCTCGTCGTCGTCTGTCCTTTCTTCCCTCAGCAGGATGTTTTGTTCATTTTCGATGTCCATTGCCCGATTGTAAGCATTGGCGTACAAGAATAGAGGTACCACTTTCATCTTATTCTGCAATGCGGGGATCGGTCCCTCAATGAGCCACCACTTCTTTAGCCCATTGATTGGCTAGTTCTCCAATTTCGATAGTAGTTCTTTGAACCTACAATTGTAAGCTCGTACGTATTCGTGTTTGCCCTGTTTGGTGTTATAAATCTCGACGACGATCTCATTTTCGTCCCACAATAATTTGAACTTTGCCTTGAACGGTTTTCTCACTGTATCCCATGAGGCTCTATCTTCTACTGCTAGTTTCGTGAACCAAGCTATGGCTATGCCTCGTAGCGTTGCTAGGAATGCTCTTAGCCAATAGTCTTTGTCTTCTTGGCCGCTCGCTATCCATATGGTTTCACAAGTTTTGCAATGTCTAATCGGGTCCTCTAACCCACTCCTTGTAAATTTTGGCAATGTATGCCTTTCCATGCTCGGACTAGCTGGGGGAGTCACCATCTTCCTTCCCTAATGTGTTCCTTGTGCGTTGGACTTGTTTGGACTATTTCACTCAGTATGTTCCATGCATGTCCTGCACTCACAACCACGTACAATTCCTTCCCTTGAACACCTTCAGTGTCCTCTACACTTTGGAATCCTAGGGATCGTTCTTGCACTCCCCCCATCGAGGGATTTTTGGTTTGGATCCTCCAATTCTTGGCTCTTCTCCCGAGATGGATACTTCTCGGATGTGACATACGTTATTCTCAAATACTTCGGTTAGTTCATTTTTAGGGTTTCTTTCTTCTTCGTCGTCCAATGTTGTCTCTACAGACGATTGTCCTACTTAGTCGGCAAGGTTCGAGAGCTATAAGTGTCTGGCGATTTCTTCCCACTCTCCATTGGAAGGTTCGCCAATGACAGTTTTCTTTTCTCTCCCACTTCAGCTTCGGCTCTTACTTGTCGATGGGCTTGGACTTTCAGGCAGAAATCCTTTTGTATCTTCAGCAATTCTTCCTAATCGCCTTTGTCGTTCCTCTTGTTCGCTTACTCTAAGGGATCTTTGTTCCCCTTCTTTTGACGATTCCTGACCACTTGGGATTCATATCTTGTCTTTGTTCGGTCGTACGGGCATTATTTCCGAGAGTACACCTGCAACTGGTGTCACGTTCTTCCTCCTCCTATGTTTTTCGTGCTTCCTATCATTGCAATATCTGTTGTCTTCTTTGTTCTCTGTCTTTGTCAACATGAAGATCTTGGAGTATGATGTAGTGATGTGCTATCAATCTCAGTAGTCTGTCGAGAAGACAATCCACCTCTAGGTTGACAGTCAAATTGTCCCAAATGGCTGCTTGAGGGACCTCTCTCTTGAGAGCTTCCCGCCGTTGTGTTCCTTTAGCGAGATGTCCCACAGGTTTATCAAGTCTTCAGTCAACACGTCTTCTCTTTCTTCATTTGTTTGTATTAGTTCTTCAGTTGGCTGACCCATTAGACCGCCATGGTTCCCATCTATGTTTCATCCACCAAAAAGAAAAGTTTGATTCCTACGAACAAGCCTACAATAAAATAGAACATATCATGGAAGATCTAGGTAAGGAGATATCCCTAGAGGTACATCTGCACCAACTAAAGCTTATGAGGCTGCTCCAATAGTGTGGATTTGACGTACGTCAGCTTTGAGTTTGTACAATTTGTCCATGCATTACTTCAAGTGATGGATAGCTATGACCTTGCGTTCCCTGGAGCTCTTGATTGTGTGAGCCATCTCCATAAGCTTTGTCTAAGCTTGCTTTTGTACCACTCATTTCAGCCACTTTTGCTTTTAGCCTATGCTCCTCCAAGTTTCCAAGATGGGAATAGCAAAAGAGGGGGGGGTGAGGAAGTGTTTTTGGTACAAGTTTTTTGGGGGCCATTTTTTAGGGGACAACAGCTATTAAAAAATTAGAAAATTTCAAATATTCATATGATAATATTGATAAAACATTCATCATAGAACCTTAATACATAACATTAGACTTGAATTGAGATTTCATGAGAATTGACAAACAAATTAATGAAATTTAAGAGCTTTCACTATCAATGTGCATTATATAAGATTTACAACAAAATGCCCAAAGGCTGCAAGTTTCAACTACAAAATATAGAAAAAAAAAGAAAATCTATAACTATCCCTAATCAAATTTTGCCTCTCGTAGGTCGACATCAAAATCGAAGTCTAAGTCCAAGTCATTGCCATTATAAAGGGTTGTCTAATGCAATGAAACCCCAACCAGTCCTCCTATGCCTCTTCCTCTTTAACTTGTATAGTATCTTTGAGATCAACATCACAATGTGAAGCTAGAGTTTAGCGATACTCATGGGTCTATTGATCCTATAGACGCAAGGTGCTATGTAAGGCTACCGACTTCTTCAGCTGTCTAGAGGTAAGGTTGTTCCTATTGACTAACTAAATGAATATGCGGACCAATTCCTCTCTACAACAAAGGAATTGACAACCTATGAAAGAAGGTGAGTGGCAAGTATTATCAGCTCTAGTGCATCCTTGCCATGCCACATACATCATCCAATAGGGTCAGTTTGAGCTAATATAGCTCTATCTATCCTTGTCTCTAGTTTGTTGAAAGTTGGACCACGAAGATTGACAAAGACAAATCACTATGTGTGAAGTAAAGAAGACTCCTCGTCAACATACAATTTTTGAAGAGCCTTCATGAGCCCTTCTTTCACCTCTTCGTCATAAAATGGAGGCACTCTTCTAGGCCTAGCTACATACCATTTGGGATTTAGAGCATAGGTTGCCATATCGAGTGAGGTGTTCACAATGTTCCACCTCCACATCACAATGGGCCTAATATGATCCTCATAAAATCCTAAAACAGGATACCTACTATAAATGGCTTGCTTCATCTACCCAAGCATGCTATCAAAGGTCTCATAAATCTCTTCAAGGCTAGGAGAGTTTATATCATCATATCTTATGACTTTTACAACATGTTCGATGAAGGAGCAAATATATCTACAAGTGCAAACATGTTACAAAATTTAAAATTTTATAACTAAAATAATAGAGTGAACACTATTACAAAGAATAAAAATTATTTACACATTAGATACATCAAAGGCCTCCTTGGCCATCTCAAAAGACTTTCTCCACATGTCTTCAAATAATAACAAAGCAACCACCTCATCCATCTTGAAAGTGGTCATTGTGCTTCCAATAGCCATCACCAAGTGATCCCATGAGTCCGACAAAGAACACAACAAGAGCATGCAACGGTCGTGTTCATCAATCTTGTCTCCAACAGAACCTAGTTGAGCAATCAATATGTTAACAACATTCAAGGGGTCTACCACGAATACTCCATCTTCCATCTTCAGAGAATAGATTTTATTTCTCAAGAATAGCTTGTTTACTAGGGATTTAGCCTAATAAATTTCTCCAAGTTTCTTTCACAAAGAAGCAGAGGTCTTCTCTTCATGAACATTTAGGAGAACGGAATCAACCAAATGGAGTTTAATCAGACCCTTGTCTTTTTGATCCATGAGATCCTAGTCTTCTTGTTTCATGCCCATTGGTCTGGATCCAAAAACAACAAGCCATAAATCACGATCTACAAGCATATCTTCCATCTTGAGCTTCCATGGCTCAAAGTTACTGCCATTAAACTTCTCCATCTCAATCCTCCCAGATGTGCCTGCCATTTTTTTCTTGCAACAAGGTCACCAAATGCACTTATGCAAAACTCCCACTGAAACAAAGATCGGCTCAAAAAAACCCTACTAACCCAACAAAGGAATCAAGGCTGGCCAAGCTCTGATACCAACTGAAAGGAAGTCGGGTGAGTGGAAACAACTTCCTACACTAATCTAAGTAAGGGAGAGTTACAAAAAAATTCTTCTAACACCTTATACAGTTATAGAAATAGAAACACATAGAGAGAAAGAAGATAGAACAGCAAGTACACATGAACAAATAACACCAAATATACGTGGGGAAAACCCTTTCGGGTAAAAAACTCCACCCTCCAAAAGCACAGTACTTATGTATTGTATCAAATAGTGAATACAATGCAGCTCCAAGTACAAAGCTTCTTCAACAAGTGTTTTGAAACAAATACCTATTCTGGAGTGAATCCGGCAACACTTCATTACCTGCAAACAAGCTTTGCATTCTACAATGCAAGGCATCCAATATATAGAGAGATGCAAGCTAAGAGAAGCATCTAGAAGGAAAGGGGCGTCCAAACCCACAAGGCACAATCTCCTACGCCATATACATGATTTGGACACTTGTACAATATTCCCTTACACCTCTTACAACCGTCATAACATGCAATATTCTCTTCTCAAGCTTGGGTGCCTAGAATATGCTAAAAATAGGCAATGATAGATGCCTTACACATATTACAGCTGTCATAGAATTTGTCATAACTAACAGCACTTACAGCTATAAGAGAATCTGTCATAACTGACCAAGAATATTTGATTCTCTTACAGCTTGTCATAACCCAACTTGAGTGCCAACTTTCTCCATGCGCAAAGATGCCTTATGACACGTCATAGAATCTGTCATAAGTCAAAGATTCCAAAGTGGGATGCCTATCTCCACTTGGGATGATATGTCATCCAGTCACCTCCAACGGGGATGCCACCCCGCCAATGGGTCCTAATTGATGACATGACAATATAGGCAATTAAATAATACAAATAAATACAATAATACATCAAATTAATCATGTTAGGACTCTAAGGTTGAGACACCTTAATCCTAATTTGTAATATCCCCTTCTCTGGCCTAGTCAGTTCATTGACCATTAGCCTATTTTATGAGTTCTCATAGGTTAAGTGGTAAGGCAAGGGGACTCCAAAGTTCTTGGAGGACAAAATTGTGGCGATACAAGGTTTCTATTGATGGCAATGAGCTCAATGGGCAATACTAGTTTGAATGGCACTCTCCGTAGTGTTTTCGAACTTTTGGGGTGTTCTCCAAAATTCTTGGAGAGCACATCTATTTAGTAAGTTGTTTCGGGATTTTTCATAACTTGAGGTAAAATATCTTAATTATTCACTTAAGGTTATAATGTTTATTATTTTTATAACTTAAGTGAAATGACTTTTCAAAAAGGTTATTTTGCCTCCAAGTTGGACCCCTAGGAGAAATAAGGGGCCTTTGCACATGGAAAATAATTATTATTATTTTTAAAAGGCATTTGATGGAAAAAGTGAATTATTTTATTATTTCAAATTGAGAAATTTCCCTCCAAAAAGCTACATAAGGAGGTGTTAAGAGCTCATTGTGACTATATGGAAGATTGATAACGAAGTACAGCCACATTGTTTTTGGATTCTCCAAGTCTTTGAGGACGATAACCCTCAAGGATTATTCTAGTTTCAGAATTGAGATATATTCCCTAGCTGTACTAGTGTGGTTCCACCCTAGGATCACCATTGGTGCTAACTATGAAGCTTCGGTGATAGCTTTCCAGTATGAGGTGTTTTGATGTGATTCAATTTGCTATGGTTTGATGAGTTATTTCCTTATAGTTGCAAAGTGATTTGAGTTTAATTTCTTTGGAGTTATGTTGCTGGTTGTACCTGTGCAAATATAGGCCATACCCCTCATTTTAGCTTGTGCTGATTTATGAGCTTGTGCTTTGCTTCTGGGTTTTTTATTGAAGATCTTCCTATGCTAGGCGACCAGGAAGAGAGAGTTTGCAAGTGTTAAAGTTCAGTTCTAAATTTTTGGGAGCAAATTGCCCTAGTGCTAGGTCGTACCATCTCTAGGGGTGGCATGTGGATTTCCTAGGGGAACCACCCCTCCTTTCCTACTGTTTGGTGTCCCTAAGGGGGCGCCTAGAATTTTTGAAACCATTGCAATCAGTTTCGAGGTGGACTTCTCTATGATAGGAGTGTTTCAGGGTGTTCACCATGGCTGCTTGGACCTGCAAATGGTGATTTCTGAGAGTTACAGACCTACTGCAACTTGTTTCAGACCTGCTGCAACTTGTTTCAGACCTACTGCAACTCAGTTTCAGAGTTATTTCAGACCTTCATATGCTACATTGTTGAGGTATAATTGTATTGCATCACTTGGGTGTTTGTTTCCTGAGCGGGGTTTCCTTCGGGGTGCTTATTTCATCTACATATCACATTTGCTATTATACAACAGCCATGTATTTGATTTGAATCGTATCGCAAGAACTCACATTGTAACACTGAATGGTAGTGTGGTTCTATTTGCTCACCCCACTGCATAAGTGGCTATTGTACTCACCCCACTGAACAAGTGGCTTTCTAACACTCGCTCACCACTAAAAAGTGGAAAAAGTGGAAGAGCTTGTTTACTTTCATTATTATATCAGCTTTCTACTGCAAAGTGGATGTGCTCAGCTTACCCCACTGAACAAGTGGTTGTCACTTTCAACAGCTTAATTTCTATTGTAATCCTTACACCATATACTCTCACCTTGCCCACATTGGGAACTTGGTGATCATAAAGTGTAATATCCCCAATTTTCGACTAGACATTATTTACTTAATTATTATTTTTGTCCTAAATTAATAATTGGAACATTTATAATAAAGTGTCTCAATTAAAAATAATAAATATAATAAAGTCACTTTATTAAATGAAATGGAATCTTCTAGAAGATGGAGAACTAAGCCTTTAAAAGGAGATGAGGGCAATTCATTTGGGCATCTTGTGGAAATTAATAAATTATCTTTTGGAAGAATCTGTGAATTTCAAGAGAGCTTGGCTTTTTGGGAACTGGAGGACATAAACCCTCAAGTTCAGGTTCAGAGGTTTCGACGAAAACCCAGATCCTCTTACAAGTGGATTCAATTCAGGGTTCACCTTTGGGCTTCAAAGATCAAATGCATAGTTTCAGGAATTTGTGAAGTATCCTTTGGAGACAAATTTCAGGGATAGTTTTGGAATTGCATTTAGAGGGATATTACAGGTGATATTTACTTAGCTGCAATCATTCAATTTATGCATACATGATCTATGCATCAGCCATACCATTTCGTGTAGAGTTGGTTAATTCTCCAAGGAATAAAGATTTATTTATAACCCTTATTTCCTAGAAGGAGATCATGGAATTTTTTAAATATTCCAATGCAAAGTTATCGCAGCCTTTGGGAATAGCTGCGGCAGGCTTTAATTTGGGAATCACAGCCTTTTCCTAGCCGCCATTTCATATAATTCGTACCACTTATATCATTAAGGAAGGCAGCGATTATTTTATCGGGGGCTTTGAGCTTAATATTTCTCATCGCCACGTTTCTTTTGGGAGTCAACGTAGCTGCTTTTTTAATTTATTTTACCTGTTGTACTTTGCATATAGCTGTCATACCTTCTTTGGAGGGTGCCATACATGATGGGGAGGCATAAGGAGATATCATATTAATAAAATATATATCAGCAGGACTTTAAATTACAGAGGTAAAGGTTTGACAAGTCAACAACAGACTTGCAGGCAGCTCAAGCACGTCAAGCAAGTCAAGCACCTCAAGCACATCAAGCAGGTAACCACCTCAACCACCTCAAGTAGCTCAAGTAGGTCAACCCTTTCGAATATAAAATATTGTTGATTCATTAATGTTATTCTTGTTGTATGTAATTTTCTGAATATGATATTTGTTATCAACAATACACATAAATGTTGAAATAGTTATGATGCAACAATTTTGTATAAATGAAGTTGTCAGCAATATATAAGTCTGGGAAAATTATTTACAATATCCTTTCAAAACAAGTTGAAACAAAGTCAGAACAATAGATGAACAAACTGTTTGACAAAATGCCTACATTGTCAAACATGGGGAAATCGTAAAAATATTGAATCATCCAGGGTGGGACATTACAGAAAGTGGAAAGAAGATTGCTTAGCATTACTTTTTGCTTTGGAGCTAACAAGTTTAAATTTCAAAAAAAATTAAGGGTGCTTATTACATTATTGGGCCTTAATATGATGGCAAGGTCAAATTTGACCCAAAATGCTTTGAAGGATCAAATACCCATCAAATCTAACATACGTCTCCCAATTTCAAACCCTTGTAGATATGATCATCTCTATCCAATCTAAATGCAAAAAAGCCAAAGTTGACTTTGCGAAGCATTCTGAACTCAACGGTGTACTCAGTTTTGCTCCATCAAGCTTCAAAATGTACCTATGATACAAAGCCACAAAAAAGAACCCCCCAAATCCAATATTTTTATCAAGTTTTTATGATTCTCCAAATCATCATTCAATACAAGAGAAAAGCATACTCAACTTTGCAAGACTAACAAGAAGCAATCCCACAACCTTCAATAACATGTATCAATTGGTATTAAACAAGGAAAACTTTAGTGGCGAATCTTCGCCAATTGGTGAATAATTGAAATCGGGACCTCCATAAATGACGGATAGTACAAGCTAAAAACGATGCTGAATCGCCAGGTTTTTACAAAAAAAAAAATCGTCTCGATTAATTCGCCTATGTATTATATTTTAAACGATACGTCATTAGAACTGATTCGCCAGCAATTTATACTATAATCACAAATATCGATTATATTCGCCAGTAATATTATATTCATACCATTAATTTTGGGGAAATATCACCACAATAATAAATTACCATTTAATTTCATAGATATATTAGCCTTGAATAGGGCTTTTATTTATTGCCATCAAATCATCGCTTAGCTTTTTAATCGGACGGCTGCAGGTTGATTCCATGGCCTAATACGCACATGCCTTTTAAAAGGCTTGTTGAGGCTTGAAATTTGTTTTGGGCCACATAATTAAATCTAATCGTGTGGCCCAAAACAAGTTTCGAGCCTCAACAAGCCTTTTAAAAGGCATGTGCGTATTAGGCTGCGGAATCAACCTACAGCCATTCGATTAAAAAGCTAAATTGTGAATCAATGGTAACATTTAAACTTTTCATTTATTCTTACTTTTAAAGTGAGATTTTTAAAAACTACTTAATCCGTGTGTTCTCCGCTGTCCCCAGACCCCGCGAGGGGGCGTTGCCCCCTCAACCCCCACAAGGGGCGCTGCCCCTTGACCCCACCAGTGACTGCTGCCCCCAGGCCCCTACTTCAATATTACAAAAAAACAAAAAAAATATGGGGGAACTGCACCGACCAACTATGCAAATTTTTAAAGGAGAGATTCGCCATTGTAATTAATCTTTTTAGTGAATATTCACTAGGATTCGCCACTGTGATTATTATTTTTTACCAATTATTCATTAAGATTTGCCAGGATTTTACAAACTTTTTTAATAATGTGCATAGATTCGCCAAAAAAATTAACAATTTTTTTTCAAATAAAAGGAAAGATTCACCAGGATTTTACACCTTCGCCGAGAGGGGGGTTTCTTAAAGTTATCCCTGGTATAAAATGCTCTACACCATGCAAGATTAACTATGGAGATAGCCACCCAAGATCAAGGAACTTCAATGTAAGCACAAGAGAGACCGAAAATGAGAGAATAATTTATTCCATCAAAGGATGCAAATATACAAAATGATTACATTATTCAAGATTACAATGAGAAACCCTTGTATATATAGGCAAGGGTGAGACATAGGAGAACATAAGATTATGACATGTGTTCTAATCTTATGGCTTGAGAAATAAAAAATAAATGCCCTACGTAAACTTAAGTAACTAGATGTGAAAAGGACCCAAGTGAAAAAATAGCTAGGTAATATATCCCATTCACACCAATACAAGCAAAGGAATTCATTTCGAAACGGGAAATCAAGTTTGTTGTAGTGCAAAAATGTGGTTGATGAAAGAAGATGAAATATGGCTTGACATCCAACAACAAATTGCCAATTTTCCCTTAAATGAAAGAAGAGAACAATGTAGGCATGCGAAGAAGAAGAGATGAGGAGGATGGAAGGAAGAATGCCAATGTGGAGAAGATAATGTTATATAGGACTAACATTGGACATCGAAATGAAGGGGTTGACATCATAAGGCAAAGAAAGCATACAACATAGAAGAGAGGAGAACATACTACCTATAACTTGTTCTGATCTCAAAATATCCTCCCTCAACCATATTGAATTCCTATTGGTTATATGGATGGATGAAGAAGGCCAAGCATGAAGAATGGTTGTCTTTTTTTATTTGTTCTAAAACTCCCTCAATCAACTTGCTCGAAAACTTTAATGATAAGACAACTTATTTTCTAATCCCTTTTACCCTTCATTTAGTATATGTTTTGCATTGGATAGAGTATTGGTCAAATATTATATAGGGGACTAGGAGCTTTGGATTAGGTTGATAATTTTAGAAAGCCCCTCAATAAAATTTCACTCAAAATGATGTAAAGTGATAAGCATTCAAATGATGCCCTCTATCTTTGCTATTATTTTAATTTGCACCTTTCAATGCAATACAAAATGAAACATGTAGGATAAAACCTTTATTCGAATTTGTAGGGGAAGCTCCCCTTTTGAAGAGGGAAGGAAATGATAAATTTCCTTACACAAAAAATTATAAAAATACCTAGAACTAACAAGGATTTCTTTGACTGTCCAAAAATACAAACTAAAGCAAACCTATAATTTTTGTGAAGAACCCAACTGGCTCCAACTCAATTCCTGTTGTTTTCTACTTATTTTTTTGTGTTTTGATTGTTTTTTAAGAGAATTCTAGATAGAAGTATAAGGTGCGCCAAGCATAAATTGTTGCCAGAACTAAAATTTAAACTAAAACAGGGAAACTGTCATCATATTAACAAATATTCAACCACTACAGATAGATTATGCACAACAGACATACCCGAAATCCTCCAGATTAATTAAATAAGGCAGATCTGGACATGGCAGGCAAGAATGGCTAAAATTGTGAAAAATCTGCGCCTGGCCTCTAGATTTGCTTTCTCCCACACAATAGCTAGCGAAATGGTGTTGAGAAGGTAGGATACCAATGACAGAGTCAAGAAACTGCCTGAAAGAGAGACGTTTTTGCCTCTAGGTTCACACGCCCTTCTCTAGTGAACACGCCTTGTGAAGGAGAATGGTACAACCTTCACATGAAAGGTACGGCTTCAACCTCTATTGCAGTCGGGAGCAAACTGGAAGGTGAGAATGGTGACCCAAGTGCAAAGCCCTTCCCTGTTATTGAAAACTGGTAAAATATGCACAAATAATCTCAAATGAAGCACAAATGAACTCTTGTATGAAGCTCCCACAATAGTAATCATTCAACTGGTATCTCATAGCCTCACAATCACATATTCAATGAAGAATTGTCGCTCTCCAATGAAGATTTTCTTGAAACCCTTGTCCTCAAACAAAATCACAGAGAAGATATTAAGATGCAATGTCAAATAGTCAAGAAGTGAGGTTGACTTGCATCCCTTTGCCTTATATCTCCTAAAAAGCACAACTTCCCTTGTAAACCCTAGCGTTGCCATTTAAAATACATTTAAATGTATTTAAGTTGTATTCAATAGTCAATTAAATACCTTGGGCGTGCTTTTTCACTTAAGTTATTTAATTTATCACTTAATAAAATATTTAAGTGGCTATTTCACTTTATAAAGTCAATTTGACTTCATAATAAACCATTAAGTTAAATAATTAACTTAACCACAAAAATATTAGTAACTCCCTCCAAACTGAGTATTTCTTCATGCCGTCAGAAGCTGGTGAACACTGAACTACAAACTCCTGCACTGAATCCAATACTGAAGTGAAGGAGTGGGAATGGCAATACCCACAAAAAACAATCACTAACCCCCTAACCAGATCTTGTTAACCCACGAGGGTCCAAGAAATAGGCAACTCCACTGCTCCTGAAAACTGACGAGAGTGGGGACATTACAGTTCGCCCTCCCCGAATTCGCTTGTCCTCAAGCAAACTCAAAGCTAGATGGTGTAGAATACTGTCACCCTCCCAAGTAGCATCCTCTGCCAGCAGATCTTTCCACTTAACTAGATATTCCTCGATAACCCGCCTCCGTAGAGGACGCTCTCTGAACTCCAAAATGGCCTCAAGTACTAATATCAACTTCCCCTCATAATCCAGGGGTGGTAGGTCTGCAAAAGGAACGATGTGTTGTCCCAGCGCCCTTTTGAGGCGTGAGACATGGAACACATTATGTACCTTACTGTCTGCCGGTAAATCCAACTCATAAGCCACCTCGCCAACTCGCCTGACAATGGTGAATGGCCTGTAGTAGCGTGGCCTGAATTTCTCTGAACCCCTCTTCCTAAGAGTGGACTGCCTGTAGGGTTGTAGCATGAGATACACCAAATCACCGACCTCAAACGATCGCTCAATTGTCCTCTGATCAGCATACTGCTTTTGCTGATTTTGAGCCCTCCCAATATTCTCTTGAAGAGCTCTCATAATATCCTGGTTCTCCTGTAACAGATCACTAGCACTCGGCACTTTGCAGTCGCTCAACAGCAAATCAATGAAACTCGGAGCATCATAGGCATATAATGCTCAGAAAGGTGACATCTGGATAGACATGTGGTGAGTGGAATTGTAGCAGTACTCACAAAGATGCAACTACTTCACCCAAGCCTTCTGCTGTCCTAAAATATAATTCCATAGGTATCCCTCCACCCATTTGTTGACGATCTCAGACTGTCCATCTATCTGGGGCTGGTAGCTAGTACTCAGAGATAGTTTTGTCCCACAAAGTCTGAATAACTCCTGCCAGAAGTGACCCATGAACCTATTGTGTCTGTCACTGACAATGCTCTGAGGTAACCCGTGTAACCTGAATACCTCACGAAAGAACAAATCCGCTACCTGTGTAGCTAAAAAGGTAGTAGTGCATGCTTCGTCAATCGATCAACTACCACAAAAATGTTGTCCCTTCCTTGAGCTTTCGGCAAGCCCGTAATGAAGTCCATCGACAAGCATTCCCACTTCCTCTCAGGAATAGGAAGCGGTTGTAGTAACCCAACAGGGTAAGTATGCTCTTGCTTGTTCTGCTAACAAACAAAGCACTCCCTAACATACTGAAGAACATTTAAATTGAGACCCTTCCACGTGAATCTCTCTCATACCTGCCTGTAGGTCTTAGAGTACCCGGGATGACCAGCCATGGGTGAATCATGAAGAGTATTCAATACCTTGTTCTTCACCTCTGAACCTGGGACTAAAAATATTCTCCCTTTGTAAATGATAAGATCATTCACAAGAGAGTACCTGTTGTCTTGTATGGTCCCATCAATAATGCTAGAAGCCCACAGATTCTTGGCATACTCTACTACGATCATGTGACTCCAATCCTCTGAAATCACTGCAATGGAGCTCAAATGTGGACAGCGAGATAAGGCATTAGCAACTACATTTTGTGTCCCTTTAACATAGGAGATGTCAAAATTATATGACTGAAGTTTGCTAACCCACTTGAGATAAGAGAGAATTAATTAAAACATTTAAATTCCTTCATGAGGCGCCACCCTTCAAGTCCCTCTTTTAACACAACTTCAAGTTAACACCTTAGACCAAGGGGTCAACTGAAAATTAGAACAATTTGCCTTTTAATGAAGAATTTCATTAAAGTAATATTTTCAAAAGGCCAAAGCTTAATTTTGAATAACTGCTCCAGAGGACATGATGAACTGAAGACTGACCACTGCTAACTGCCAAAAAAAGTATTTACTATAAATAGTAAATATTGAGGAAAGACCACAAAACCTCCAAAACTGGAACCCTTTGATTCACCTCAACGAGCCTACAAGACTCCGGAATAGGTTGATGAGCCACTGACAGGATTACTGCCAAAAGGGGAACATTACACATGCCCAATGCACATTTGGACTCCTTGGCATACAAGGACTCCATATCCAGAATGCCCAAAACAGTATCCAAGTGAACCATATGCTCCTCCCAAGAACTGTTGTAGACCAATATATCGTCAAAGAAGACTAGAACAAATCTCCTCAGCTGAGATTGGAAGACCATGTTCATGGTGGACTGTAAAGTGGTTGGAGCGTTGGTTAACCCAAAGGGCATAACCAAGAAGTCATAATGTCCACAATGACACCTGAAAGCAGTCTTCTCTATGTCCTGTTCTCTACCCCTGATCTGATGGTACCCTGTCCTCAAATCTATTTTTGAGAAGTAGCAAGCTCCATGTAGCTCATCTATCAACTCATCAATGCATGGGATGGGATACTTGTTCTTGATTGTCCGCTTGTTCAACATGCGGTAATCAATGCACATTCTAAGAGTATCGTCTTTCTTCTTCACCAAAACAACTGATGAAGCAAAAGGTGACTTACTCAGCCTGATGTGACCCATTGCAAGCAATTCTTTGATGGTCTTTTCAATTTCATCCTTCAATTGGTTCGGGTGCTTGTAAGGAGTAATCATGATGGGCTTAGTGTGTAAGTCGTCATAGTCTTTAGTGTAGTCGGCCATAGCGTAGTCGGTCAGTTGCTTATGATAATAAAACCATAGTTGTAGCGGGAATAAGTAAGTATAATTAATGGCATGTAACTAAGTCCTGATTAGTGATCAGTTATAGTTATGAAACGTCACGATGGTTGGTTACTCAACCACCCTCGAGCGTTATATGTACTTGAGTCATGTAGTTGGGGATATGTTAGGTGATGATTGATAATACTGTGACAGCCATATTATTGTACATGTTGACATTTACTGCAAATGAATAGAAGCATTCCATATTTCAAGCATCTGTGTTCTCGAATATGTAATTCTGTTATATGTTGCATGCATACTCTAGTTTAATTTTGTAGTACATTGAATTATACCCAGTGAAGTAAACATTTGGCGCCGTTGCCTAAGCGGACCAAGGAATCACTTGTCATTATGCCAGCGTAATGGGTCGACCGGCGGAGCAGCCCGTAGAAACTAATGAAGAAAGAGAGGACGACTTGACACAAGATTTGGTAAATCTGTGGAATATATCCCTAAGAGATCACGTACGGAGGGAAGCCCTCAAGCGACAAATCCCTGAGGCAGTTATCTGGGATAGACTGGAAGTGAATGACTAGGTTGATCACCTTCTCAACCGTCTGCCAAGATTATTAGCCCGCCTCTTCATCATCCTAAAGGAACTTCGGCCAAAGGAGGATCAAGAACGCCGAAGGTAGCAAATATTGCAGCGGTACGAAGAACAAGCCAAACGGGAAGAGGAGGAACCGGACACTAGTCGAAGACGTACTCCTAGCAGCCAATAATGATTGCGTGAACGACCTGTAATGCCCGTATGGCCAAACAAAGACAAGAACCGAATACCATTCGGGCACAAAGCGGAGGAGGAAAGGGTTCGGCAATCACTGAGAGTACAGGAGCAAGAAAACCGGCGACGAAGACTAAGGCAAGTTGATAAAGAATTCAATGAAGATCTAATTGAAATAAACAAAAGTATAAAAAGAGCAACTGCTAATCTTGAGGAAATAGACCAATCCATCAATAGAGCACATCAGAATTTTGTGGAAGGGAGGGACGAAGCACTCTTCATCAACCCATACGTAGAAAAATATAAAATCCGGGAAAACGAAAAAATGAATTAAGTGGAGAACTTGATAACGGTATCCGACGCATTCAGGAGTTCTCCATATCGGACGACGACGAAGGGTTGAGGGCTGGAAGATTTGAGCCCAAGACCCCTTGGCAAAAGGAGTACCAGAGTGGAACCCAGGAGAGTCAAGGTGTCGAGGACGCTGACGGAAGACGTGGGAGTGACTCGTTCATGGCCGCGAGTGCAAGTGAAGCACCGGAACGTAGCGAGGAAACCGATCTATTCGGGTCCAATACACAAGGAGGACAGTGGGGAAAGATGGTGACTCTTAAGCGGCAGAAGCTGCCGAACTTTACGGGGAATGGGTCAAAAGATCCAGTACGACATTGCAAAACATGTGAAACAATTTGGATAGCAAATGGAGAAGATGACCCGAATCACTGGCTGAAAGCATTTCTGGCGAAGATCCAATAGGACATTGCAAAACATGTGAAACAATCTAGATAGCAAATGGAGAAGATGACCCAGATCACTGGCTAAAAGCATTTCCGGTGACACTCAGAGATAGTGCCATTGACTGGTACTCAGAATTGGCCCAAGCAAACAAAACTACATGGAGATTGTTGAAGCAAGCATTTCAAGATGAATTCAGACTCTTGAGGGATGACAGCAAGATTGTAGCAGAGATCTATAATACCAAGCAAGGGAAGCGCGAGAGTGTGCGGACCTACAACCGGAAACTGAAAGATCTGTTGGGGAAACTGGAGTCACAGCCAGTGGATGGCCTAAAGAAAAGATGGCTTATTGAGGGTTTGCTTCCCTCGCTACGGAAGAAAATGAAGGTGGTACCTCCATCCTCGTACACTGAAGCATATAACCATGCAATGGACATCGAAAGCGAAAACAAGACATCCTCCAGAGGGAAGAAGAAGAATGATGACGAAGAAAGTGCGGGGGAGAGTGAGGATGAATCAAAAACCATACAAGCTCTCCGTCGTGACATGTTGAGAAAGATGAAAGAACTGAACGCTGACAAAGAAGGGTCCCAAGGAAGCAAACGAACTATGGTGTACCGAATGCAAGATAGGTGGTCATACAAAGGTGAACTATCTGAAGAAAATGTTATGTGACATCTGCCAAGTTATGGGACAGTCCATCAAAGAGTGCCTGTACAACCTAAAAACACGAAGTTTGCAAGTGTTCTTCACACAAGGGGAACAATCAACCCCTCTGACCACACCGTCGAAACCCCAAAACAACAACGCATCCCTCGGTGGCTACCATAACAATCGAAGAAATAATACGCCAAGAAGCAAAATTCAGTACGACAGCAAAGGTAGACCCATGATCCAGTGCCCAAAATGTAATGAATGGGGTCAATTTGCCAAGGATTGCCAGATCGGTCAAGGTGTCGGGGGAAAGCTGTGCAAATGGTGTGGTCCTGGTGATCACGAAGACACCAACTGCCCGAAGCAGAAAGGCATTAACATGCTGGAGGTAGCCGGCGAAGAAGTCTTGACACTTACAAGGGCACAGACGAACAAGGCCAACTATCCAAACCCTCATATGGAGAAAGAAAAACTCTGAGAAGCCAAGGCAGAAGTGGAAGAGGCAATGGCAAATGAACAAAGAACTTCTAAAGCAGCTAGTACGTCGATGCAATCGAAGTTCGAGAAGAACATAGTACAGCAGGTGCTTCATACAACCGTACCAATCAAAGTAACGGACCTTTTGCAAACAATGCATCAACTAAGAGTAGCACTTACAAACATCATTACAGACAATACTCAGAGGGGTTCGAACGAAGATATGACAGAGCCGGCAGGAGAGGCCACGGCCCCAATGCTACTCGCAGTAAGTCTCAGGAGGAAACCGGTTGTCGTACAGATGCAAATCTTGGGGATGAAACCCTCCAACACCATCGTTGACGGAGGATCTGGGGTGAATGTCCTTCCAAAGGAGACATGGAAGTGCCTGGGTAAGCCAACTCTTTGGCCCCCAACATTCCACCTAGTAGGAGCAGATCAACATACAATCAAACCTCTCGATACTTTAATGGCATAGAAAGTGTTGATCGGTACGCAACAGTTCTTCTTGAATTTCATCATCATCCCACTAGAGAAAAAGGTGTATGATGCACTGCTGGGAAGAGGATGGTTGATTGCCGCCAAGGCGAACCATAATTGGAAGAGAAACACGCTCTCGATCGAGAGCCACGGGAAGTACACTATTGATTTGAAAAATCAGGCGGTCAGTGAACAACTAGCGTCTTCAAGATCAGAATCGAACGGAGGATCAGATGTTGATAAAGAAGGAAAAGATAATGGAGCCGAATGAGGAAGGTGTACCGAAATTTGGAAGTTGCTTAGAGGACGAAACCAGTTCACTAAACGGATTATTTCACTAGCAGATGGAGGATTATGAAGTTCTCCACCCCGATTGCGACATGTTATAGAACAAGGAAAAAAAAGAGGGAGAAGATAAGGGCTCGACCAATGAAACATTCCTGTCAGAGTACGAAGAAAAAAAGGAAGGTACGACAGAATTGGACAAGACGCCAGCTCATAAGCTTGAACAAGACAAACTCATTAAGTACAAGGAACCAACTCTAAAGAAGGTGAACCTCGGTGAGCTAGAAAAGCCTAAGGAGATCCTCGTTGGTGATGACAAGGACCCCGTACTAAACGCAGCAGCTTTTAAAATCTTCATGGAATACAAGGATACCTTCGCCTGGATGTACAAGGACCCGAAAGGCATACCACCGGAGCTATGCGTGCATAGGATCCCTTTCGTACCGAGAGCCCAATCCATACGGAAGAGACCCTACAGGGTGAATAAAAACTACGTCGCAAAGGTACAAGAGGAAATCGAGAAGATGTTAGAAGCAGGCATCATTTTCAAAGTGGAAGTTAGTGAGTGGGTATCACCAATTGTCATCTCCTTGAAAAAAGAATCGGGGCAGATCCGGATATGTGTCGATTTTCGGTGTTTAAATGCAATGACTATCAAATACCCGTTCCCAATCCCCTTCACCGACACAATCCTGGAAGAGGTCGTCGGGCATGAAATGTACTCATTCTTGGACGGGTTCTCTAGATACAACCAAATTTGTATTGCGGAAGAAGACAATTTGAAGACAACTTTTGTGGTCGAGGATGGGGTGTACGCTTACAACCGAATGCCATTCGGGTTGTGTACTGTAATGTCCCCGATTTAGCCCTATGCTCTACAATTGGATTTAGCCTATTTCCATAAACTCGTTGGCTAAGCAGAATGGGAAATTAGGATTTCCTATTTTAGAGGAGGTTTCAGATGCAGTTTTGAGGGCTTGCATGTGTGTTTTTCTGACGCATGTCTAGTGGAGTTTTCTGGGTTTTCAGAGATCTTCAGGGTGATGTGACATGCATCTGAATCTGACATCCTTTCCGGGCACTTACTATTTATAGTAAGTCATAATGGTTGCCCAGTTTGTGCTTAAAAGATGTTTTGGAAAGCAAAGTTATGCTGCTGGTTTGAAATCCAGAATCTGGCTAAGGGAAAGCTTAGCAATTCTATTCCACTCTTCGAGCCTGAAACTATGGTTCCCTAGATGATGGATTGAGAGTGTGCTTCATCCAGAAGTACATATTGAGCATTACTGTGGAGTTTTGGTGAGATATTTCAAGTTTTCAAGTTGCTAGTTATTGTTTGGCTAAAGGAGGTTTTTGTATACAGCTTTTTGTATGAATTTAATTTGCTTATGGGCATTGAAGCAATCTATTCCTAGGCTAAGGGCGACCCTCTTGGCAAAGTTACAGATTTTATTTTGCAGATTTGAATATTTAATACAAGGTCGACCTCCCTAGAAGGCCATACCATTGTTGGAGGTGTCTTGAAGTTCGTGCTTAAATATTGGTGACCCATTGATGCGGTTTCAATGATTGATTTTGGGCACCATCCTCCTAGTATGCATTTGCAATCCATTTCAAAACATTTGGAGGTATTTTCAAAGGTGTTATGAGAATTTTAGTATTATCATTGATTGCTGGTTCAGAATTTCAGTTTGTTGTTCGTCACATCAGATTTGCTTCAGTTCTGATTTTTGGCTTATATCTTGGTGATTGAGAAGATTATATATTGTAATAAACATTCTTCAGTAGTTTGCATTGATTATATCATTGTAACACATGGAAATTGCAGATTTACTTCATTGTAAGGCTGAGATTTAGTAGTACTAATCCAGTCATTATTCTTACTGCATTTACTTGTGATTTCCTAATGCAAACACTTTAACCCCTGGCTGGTTTACCGCCAGCGTGGAGAATAAACATTTGTATCTCTTTTCATACCCACTTTCAAGTGGTGAATTCCCACTGTTGAGTGGATGCCTGCCGCAGCAGAAGAAGTATTAATATTGTAATCTTTTCCCCCCACTGTTTGGTGGTAGCGTGGAAAGTTCCTTATGGTTGGTTATCTGCCTTGTTCATTTCAATTTCAACATTAGTACTCCACCATATGTTAGCACCTTGTCTGTCAAAGGATCTTGAGTGCACATTCTTGGTATTGAGTTTAATCTCTCTCTTTCAGTATAATCTTGTAATCTTGATTCAGTAGATCCTAGGGATCCTCTGACCATATGCCCGCCCCTCCTCCTTAAGTGGTTTTAGGGCGCATTCTTGGTTAGAGTTCTTTCATGCACGTTTTGGGTTATGCTAATCTTAACGGGTGCTTGGTTACATTGTAAATGTTTGGTTTAAAAATCAAAAAAATTGAGAGAGTATATTTCAGTGGTATTACAGCCCGTTTTCCCACCATCCTGTGAGTTTCAGCGTTTCAGTTATCAGATGAGAGTCAGAGAAGACCAATACTACATCAAAAAGCAGAACAGAGTTTAGTTTCAGCTTCAGAAGTTTTTGAAGTTGACACCTTTTCAGAGATTTGCGAAACCTTGTCTTGTCAAATTAAGGTATGGCTAATGAAGAAGAGAGGAAGTTGGCAGAGACTCTTTTTTTGGTTGGAAAGAGACTTGGCAAAAAATTTCAGTCAAGGAGAAATGAAGAGGATATTCTTCATTTGTTAGAACAATGTTTGAGACAAGTGAAGCCATCACTTTCAAAGGAAATGCAGTTGGCATTAACTCCTACAGTTAATGTTTTGAATCAGCCCTATTGGTTGAGGCATCCAGATGATGAAACTAAGCTGCTGATTTCTTCTTGTTTCATCGAAGTGATAAGAATTGTGGAGCCACAATTGCCCTATGATGAAGAAACTATGAAGACCATATTAAGTATGATTGTGGAGAGTTTTCAGGATATGGATGAAACTGGGAGTGTTTTGTTTCCAAGAAAAGCTGCTGTCCTGAAGACATTTTCAGAAATAAGAACTTGCATCCTCTGATAGAATTGGGGATGGAAAATCAGATATACCATTTGTTTGATTATCTCTTCACTTCGACTTGGAGTGAGCAGGAAGAGGGGGTGTTTGCAGCTATTAAAAATGTTTTAATTGACACCATCAAAGAAGCTGATACTTTTCCTGAAAGTGTTCAATCCCTTCTCAAAAATGCCTATGAACATGAAGAGCAGATTTCTCCTACTGCTGATTTGTTAGTCAAAGAACTTTTCAGTCAATGTGAAGAAAAATTGAAGCCATTTTTGAAGAAGACTGTTGACGACAAAGAGGAGATTTCTGAAGCTGAAGAGGAGGATGAAAGTTGGAATCCCTTTGAAGACATTGCAAAAGTTCAATGGGTATCTACAGAGTTGCACTCATTCGAGCATTTTGTCGAAGAATGTAATGTGGCAGTGGAAGCCTTGAAGACTAGTGAGGTACTCGTGTTTTTTTTGAAAGGAGAACAATGAGCTGACTTGTGTTAAGAAGCCTCATGTTGAAGATTTAAAGAAATAACTTTTGGAAACAAAAGTTGAAACGAAGATGCATGAAGAGGCCATAAGTGCAGATCCAAATGAAGGAGAAGTTCGGTTAGTTGTAGATATGTGTTCAACCAACGAATTGTTTTCTCACAATTCTAGAGAATGCTGGTTTGAAAGTCAAATCAAGGAGGAGAAGAAGAAAGAGGAAGCTGAAGTCATTTCCCACTTCAAAGCTGATTTGATCAATTCCTTTGAATCATGTGTAAAAGACATGGAAGGTGAAGCTTCTAGTAGTTATAAGGCAGATTTCTCTTCACCTGAAATCAAGCTACGGCAAAAAGCTAAGGAATTGGAAGGCACTATGGATGGAATGATAAAGAATGTTCATCACATGCGAGACAAGTTGAGGAGTACAGCTCAAACCATTTTCGAAATCTTTATTCATCAAAATGGTTCTACATCATTTCAGCCAGCATATGAAGATTGCAACTCAAGTTCATAGACTACTGAAAATGGAATTCAAGCTTTGTCATAGCTTGATGAATTGCATCAGCATGTTGAAAATTTGATTTATGTTGTGCCTAGAGAAGATGTATGTTGCATTTCCATTGCTGATATGAAGTTCATTAAGTTTGCCTTGGAGGAAATCGAATCAAGTCTTTTGCACATCATTCGTGTTAAAGACAAAGTGGCCAAAATTGCCGACAAGGCATTGGAGTGTAACGAGCTCACCAAAGCCAAGTTGCAAGAAGTGCATGAGAATCTAATTGAAGCAGAGAATCAGATTTCTGTTGTTCATTATTCATGGGAGCAAGAAAACAAAAGTAGAGCTGATGAGCTTCAGGTAATTCTTGATGAGCTTGATCTCATACAAGAAACTTATGAACTGGAATGTTGTCTTGAGAAACCGAAGTATTCAAACTCTCATCAACAAGTTTTTCAGGCTTTTGACAATTTGTTGTATGAAGAAGGTGCTAATAAGGTTTATGTAAATCCTCTATTTGATATTGATGAAGGAATTGCTTCAGAGATTATAGGAGGAAATTTGAGTTGTCTTCCAGTGTTGGAGAGTTGATACGAGAGTTGCATGAAGTTGAATCTACTGCTGCTCCTGGTGCACCCACTCAACAAGAATTGGTAACTCTTGGAACACAAAGAAATGAGGACATTCTTATTGTTCATCAACAAAGAGTTGATGGTCATGATGATGAAAGTTTTATTTATTTTTTGATGAGGATGTTTGTGAGACTCTTGTCAGATTTTAGTTCATCACCACCTTCTCTTAGAGTGATAGATTTCAGGATTGTATTTGATGAAGGGTTCATGGAATCTTTCCGGCAATATATGACAGGAGATTTTGGGTTCCATTTCTTCAACGAACATAGGTTTGTTGATTACTTCTTGGAATTTCAAGAAGTGTTTATCCAGATGGAACGAGAGAATCAGATGATTCATGTGAGAACAATTCTCCATTTGAGAAATGATACTGCATTGTTGATAGTATGGGATCCTGGCATTACTTGGCAAATAGATAATATTGAAAATTCTAAAAGGGATAAACCAGCACATTGTTTTCAAAATATTGTTGAGATCATCAGCTCTTGTGTTGGGACTTGTCTCCAATTGAAAGTTAGTATTTGGGATCCCAAGTATTTTCTAATGAAAAAAGGTAAGCATAAAAAGAAAGTTGGTTGGAGAGATAAGTGTAAAAATTTCAGTTCTATGATTGCTGCTACCTTCTTTTCCTGTTATTGGATTTTTACTTTTGATCATAAATTGGTGTTTTGGGATGGAAATATGAGTGGAAGATGGTTTGTGGTGGCATTGGGACCTTTATTGAAGAAGCCACCAGCCTTGTTCATGAGCAGCTATGCCAATTTTAATGAGGAATTCTTTTGTTGCAGCTGCTGCATATTGTTGGGTATGCTGATTTTTCATAAATCAGATTTCAAATCATCTAAATCAGACCTATTAGTTGGTTGGTATTTCCATTTTCTGAGACCTTCCAGTCTACTACTAGGACTGATTTTGAGCCTTGAATGAGAAAAGGATTGTTATAATGTAGCCATAATTCATGTATGGGATGTTCTCTAATGTTCAACAGTGGCCTTCTCTGTGTTTTCTCCTATACCAGTGTTTGGGGCAGTAAGTTAGAAACTGATTTGGTCCACCAATTGGAGACTCATGAGGTGAAATTTGTAAGTTTTTCATGGAGTCATCTCAGTTATATCAGTTTTTTTCAAAAAAGGCATTATACATCTTCACAGATTTTTGAGGATGTGATGGGGGATCTCTTGCAAGGAGTTGCTCTTTCTTTTGCATGAAGCGTTGAAAGAGTCACATATGTTGTCGTGACTCTGCTTGGTGCTATGAGGAGTTATAATATGGAGCATGCTTTTGAATTGAGGAAATTATTTGCCTTATTGCTCAGGAATGTGTTAGATCGTGGTATTGTTGTTTTTGACTCCTCAGAGTTTTCAAGACATTAGATGCTGCAAGTTTTTTTTTACATCAGTTCTTCCAAGTCTATCAGTTTGAGTCTCAGATATGGCGACTCTTTGGGGTTACAAGGAGGGTTAGTGCAGACTTGGAGTGTTGGTTATTCTCGTGTGTTCAAAGTGATGCAGCATCAACAGGGTGGATCCTCTCAGAGATGGATTTGGGACCCCGGGATCCTACTTAGCATAGTATGGATCAAATAGTTTTCTTGGAGTGTGGTGACATTGCTGGAGGACAAGCAATTTTGGGAAGGGCGGACTGTAATGTCCCCGATTTAGCCCTACGCTCTACAATTGGATTTAGCCTATTTCCAGAAACTCATAGGCTAAGCAGAATGGGAAATTAGGATTTCCTATTTTAGAGGAAGTTTCAGATGCAGTTTTGAGGGCTTGCATGCATTTTTTTCTGACGCATGTTTAGTGGAGTTTTCTGGGTTTTCAGAGATCTCCAAGGTGATGTGACATGCATTTGAATCTGACATCCTTTCCGGGCACTTACTATTTATAGTAAGTCATGATGGTTGCCCGGTTTGTGCTTAAAAGATGTTTTGGAAAGCAAAGTTATGCTGCTGGTTTGAAATCCAGAATCCGGCTAAGGGAAAGCTTAGCAATTCTATTCCACTCTTCGGGCCTGAAACTATGGTTCCCTAGATGATGGATTGAGAGTGTGCTTCATCCAGAAGTACATATTGAGCATTACTGTGGAGTTTTGGTGAGATATTTCAAGTTTTCAAGTTGCTAGTTATTGTTTGGCTAAAGGAGGTTTTTGAATACAGCTTTTTGTATGAATTTAATTTGCTTCTGGGCATTGAAGCAATCTATTCTTAGGCTAAGGGTGACCCTCTTGGCAAAGTTACAGATTTTATTTTGCAGATTTGAATATTTAATGCAAGGTTGACCTCCCTAGAAGGCCATACCATTGTTGGAGGTGTCTTGGAGTTCGTGCTTAAATATTGGTGACCCATTGATGCGGTTTCAATGATTGATTTTGGGCACCATCCTCCTAGTATGCATTTGCAATCCATTTCAAAACATTTGGAGGTATTTTCAAAGGTGTTATGAGAATTTTAGTATTATCATTGATTGCTGGTTCAGAATTTCAGTTTGCTGTTCGTCACATCAGATTTGCTTCAGTTCTGATTTTTGGCTTATATCTTGGTGATTGAGAAGATTATATATTGTAATAAACATTCTTCAGTAGTTTGCATTGATTATATCATTGTAACACATGGAAATTGCAGATTTACTTCATTGTAAGGCTGAGATTTAGTAGTACTAATTCAGTCATTATTCTTACTGCATTTACTTGTGATTTCCTAATGCAAACACTTTAACCCCTGGCTGGTTTACCGCCAGTGTGGAGAATAAACATTTGTATCTCTTTTCATACCCACTTTCAAGTGGTGAATTCCCACTGTTGAGTGGATGCCTGCCGCAGCAGAAGAAGTATTAATATTGTAATCTTTTCCCCCCACTGTTTGGTGGTAGCGTGGAAAGTTCCTTATGGTTGGTTATCCGCCTTGTTCATTTCAATTTCAGCATTAGTACTCCACCATATGTTAGCACCTCACCTGTCAAAGGATCTTGAGTGCACATTCTTGGTGTTGAGTTTAATCTCTCTCTTTCAATATAATCTTGTAATCTTGATTCAGTAGATCCTAGGGATCCTCTGACCATATGCCCGCCCCTCCTCCTTAAGTGGTTTTAGGGCGCATTCTTGGTTAGAGTTCTTTCATGCACATTTTGGGTTATGCTGATCTTAACGGGTGCTTGGTTACATTGTAAATGTTTGGTTTAAAAATCAAAAAAATTGAGAGAGTATATTTCAGTAACGCACCGGCCACGTTGCAGAAAATAATTTTGCACATCTTCAACAAGATGTCAGTGAACAACTTCAGGGCATTCTTGGATGACTGGTCCATCTACAGTGACAAGGAGAAACATCTGAAGGCTCTCGGAGAGTGCATGGAGAGGTGCAGAGCAGCCCACCTCGCATTGAACCCAAAGAAATGTAGGTTCATGGTAACACAAGGTAAATTACTGGGGCATATTGTGTGCAAATCCGAACTGAAGACTGATCCGGACAAACTAAGAGTCATTATATAGATGGAGGCCTCGGAAAACGTCGCTAGTGTAAAGTCCTTCCTCAACTATGTAGGGTACTACCGGAGGTTTATCAAAAACTTTGCACAAGTGTCGTACCCCCTCCACCTATTGACAAGGAAGGGACAACCTTTCATATGGGCGGAAGAACAAAAAAAAGCATTCAAGGAACTGAAGGACTGGCTAATCAATTCACCCATACTAGCGTACCCGGACTGGAACTAGGAGTTTCACGTACATGTGGATGCTTCCAATTTCGCCATCGGAGCGACACTGGCACAAGTAGGACCACACAGGTTGGACCACCCAGTATTTTTTGCGAGTCGGATACTTTCAAGAGCGGAAAGAAACTATAGTATGACCGAACGCGAAGCGCTGGGGATGGTTTACTCCTTGCAGAAATTCAAGCATTATCTGCCAACCATGCTATTCACCTTTTATGTGGACCGTCAAGCCCTAACGTATTTGGTGAATAAGCCGATAATTCAAGGGCGAGTAAGTAGGTGGCTACCATTGCTCCAAGAATTCACATTTACTATCATCATGCGACCGGGGAAGAGCCATGTGATCACCAACCAGTTGTCAACGATACAGTCGAGCGAACCTGTAGAAGGAGTGAACAAAGATTTCTCGGATGCACACCTATTTCAGATTGCAATACTCCCTTCATGGTATGAAAAGATTGGAGAATACTTGTCTGCATCCACATTCCCGAAGGAAATGGCACCAGCAAAAAAAAGGAAGCTCGTATTGAATAGTAAGACATTTCAGTTGATTAATGGCTTGTTGTACAAGATGGGGTCCGACCAGATCCTCCGAAGATGTGTCATAGAAGATGAGATACTAGGTGTATTGAAGGAAGCACATGAGGGTCTGGCTGGCAAGCACATGGGCCCGGATGCTACGACTAGAAAAATTCTCCTAGCGGGGCTATGGTGGCCGACGATGCACACAGACACACGAGAGTGGGTGTTAAGTTGCGACACCTGCCAAAGGCTAGGGAAACCATTGAAGCGGGATTTTATGCCATTGTATCCATCCCAACCACAAGAGTTGTTTGAGCGATGGGGATTAGATTTTATTGGGCCACTGAAGGTGAGTCAATAAAATTTGATGCCGGTACATTGTGGTGGCAACAGAATATCTCACGAAGTGGGCCGAAGCACGAGCATTGCTAGATAACACAGCACAAAGTACGGAAAGATTCATTTATGAACAAATGGTGATGCGGTACAAGATTTCGATCCAGATTACAAGTGATCGTGGGGGGCACTTCGTCAACCACGTCATCCGCCTGATGATGACGGAGTTCCGAATCTTCCACAACTTATCAAGTTCGTACTATCCACAAGCCAATGGTCAAGCAGAGTCCACAAATAGGGTGTTAGTATCAATTATTCATAAGTCATGTGGTGTGGAGGAAGCCGATTGGGAGGAGCGACTACTAGCCGTCCTGTGGGTGTACCGTACGACGTACAAGGTGACAATAGGGCACGCACCCTTTCAATTTGATGTACGGGCAGGAAGTAGTGGTACCGATGGAATACATGTTACCCAGCCTAAGGATAGCTATGGAGAATCGACTAGGCGATACGGAAACTCTGAAGGAACGACTATGCCAACTCCACAAGCTGGACGAACGGAGAGTAATGGCACAATGGGTAACGGAGAATATGCAACGGAGAAGAAAGTACTAGCATGACAAACACCTTCAACGGATGAATTTTCAGCCAGGGTAGTTAGTTTTGAAATATAATGGTCGTAACGAAATCAAGTCAGGGAAGTTCAAAGTTCGTTGGTTGGGACCGTTCAAAATCAAAGAGGTATGCGACAATGGCTCTATAAAGCTTGAGAACTTGGATGGGTCACTGCTATCAGAAGCAATCAACAGACCGAAGTTAAAGTTATACCAGGAGAGAAAGGAGAAGAAACATACAATAGCAATCAATATGCTTGGCTACGCTACCAAGGAAGACTGGCCTGTGTAGGAGGAGGTTCCAAGAAAGCAAGAATGGGGATTGAGAGGCCTTAGGTATGCAACAGAGGGAGTTTGGGCGGAATTAGGCAGAGGCTAGATCATTGAAGAAAGATTGGTAGAAAAGAAAGTAGAAGGGATTGCAGTGCCTCGGATACACAAGCAACTGACTAATGCAGTGTTCGGGACACCCACGCTCTGGCGAAGAGTCAGTGGACATTGGAGTTATGTCGCCCTATACAAAGGCATAAGAAAGGGTACCTAGCAAAACAATTGGACGGGGAGGCTCAGAAGGAAAAGGAAGAACAAGCAGCCAAAGAACGGAGTGAGCACCAACCTAATGATATGGACGAAGGAGAGGATGAATGGGACGATGAAGAATGGGGGGCTTACTTCGAAAAGACGGCTCCTTGTTTGAAGACGATGATAATGACGGAAGACACATTTGTGTCGCACGTGGATGGATACACAGAAGAGTTACTCAAGCAAATGAGAAGAGAGAAGGAAAGTGTCGATGGTGAGGAGGATAGCAACGAAGGATGGACTCTGGAAAGTGATACCCAATCCAACCAAACCCCCAACAATGGAAGGAGACGACGTTACGTGGTACCAACAATATGGAGGGAGGTACGTCGACGGCAATTTCAAAGGTACTGATCGCCCCTTTGCTCGATAAGTGGTTTGATGTACAATACATGGGGATGTGTTGTGAAGAAGAATGTTATAAAAGATTTCTGCACACATGTAAATGGTATTATGTATCCGAGTTAAAGGTTAGTGAAGATAGCGAAGTAAGAGGAACGAAGAGAAAGATGAATGAAGAAAGAGAAGAGGAGAGAGAAGATGGCAAAAGCGAGAAAATATTAAAAACAACGGTGAGAGAAGATAAGAAAAATAAAAAAATGAAAAAAGGAGAGAAAATATGGCAAAAATGAAGAGAGAGGAGAGAAGAAAGGGGAGGAAAGATGGAGACGGAATTAAAAGAATTAAAAAAAAATCGAAGGAGAGAGAAAGTATGCAAAAATCAAGAAATAAAAGAAATGAAGGAGCAAGCATAGCAAATATAAAAAAGAGAAGTGGAAAAATAGAATTGACCAAGAGAAGAGAAATAAAAGTAAAAAATATTAAAATATTTAACTTGGCAAAAGGTGTACGACCTAAACCTAGAGAGAAGGTTCAATACAAACTGAAGACCACATCATTGTTTACCACTCAGAGAATATTAAGAAGACTCCAGGAGAAAATTCGAAGAGCAGAGAAGGCCAGGAAAGAGGTAAAAATCACAGAAGGCAAGAAGAGGAAGGTCATACGACTGGAGACCGTACGGACTTTCCATCTGAGAATTGAAGGCCCGAAAAAGGAGTTTGTACGCTGGGAGCCAAGAGTCGTACGACTGGAGGAGGGAAAGTTAGTACGCCAAGATTTAGCCATACGTGTTGAGAAAGAGACAAGGTCATACGATGGCAAGAGACAAGTCGATAGGGACCATACGGAGAGCAATTAAACAGGCTGTACGCTTGAAACTGAAGGGGGCCGTACGCCCAACACAGAAAGAAGCCATATGCTGGAAGCAAGGGGTCGTACACTTTGAGGAGGTCGTATGCCCATACGAGGAAGTCGTACGCCTGCATTAGAAAAAGACTGTACGCTTGCATCAAAGGAAGACCGTATGTTCGAATCAGAAGAAGGTTGTACACTTTGAGCAAGAGGAGGTCGTACACTCAAGGCAAGAGGGAAAGCTTGTACCATTCATCGATTTCCCAGCCGTACACATCAACAAGGAGGTCATTCCATACACTCAGCAATAGGAATTAACCACCATACCAAAAAGCGATTGGAGCACTCAGCAACAGGAAAAAGTAGCTATCATACCAAAAGGCATTTGGGGCTTTAAATATTCAAAAAGGTCATTCTCAGGCATTGTCGCTTTCACAGGTGGAGAAGGATGGATGCCAGCACAAGTGCCAAAGGAAAAAAAATAATACTTAGACCCAAGGTGGCTGGAAGCAAGACAGATAAAGGAAAAGCCGACGTGACTGCAAACTCGCTGACATGGGAGAGTCTCATAGGCACAAAATGCAAAACCTGGTGGTGGGAGACCACACCAAATCACCCAATGAAGCAAGCACTGGGAGCGGCACAAGTTGACAAGGTAGCGCAGTGCCCGTTTTTCAACGCCAGGGACTTCGAAGAATACTTGAGGGATATTGTTGCCAATTATAATCAGCATGGCCATAGGAGCGCAATCGAATATGAAGGGTTTCCAATCACGGTGGCCTTCTATCCAGCAGACTTCCAAAGAGTCTTTGGGATACCTGCGTCTAGCAAGGTAGTTGCCAAACCGACTACAAAGATGACAGCACAACAGAAAGAAATGATCATCAAACGAATTTGCAAACCTGATATCATGGCAAAGGAAAAGGAAATGATTTGGAATTCAGGGGCTCAAGGGCTGAGAAAACATATGCTGGTGAATGCTGACTGGAAATGCATTATGGACCTCATCAAGTGCAAGTTGACAGGTGCTAGACGAGCCTCGGATATAGCAACCTGGATAGTTGACTACATATTCGGGTTGAGTGTGGGACGGGTCTACAACTGGGCGCTATACCTGTCAAAAAGGGTTAGGGAATTTTTAGAGTGCAAACACAAGGCATTCTACATGACCCAACATCTCATAGCACTATTCTTGGATGTCGTCTACAACCAAGTACCGCAGGGCAAGCTAGGTAGATTACAGCCAGCGAAGGATTATGACCATTCCTGGCCAACGGTTTTCAGGTGGACAACTTTGGAGGCGGGAGGTACAGCAAAGGAACCGAAGATAGTAAGGAGGAAGAGGAAGCAACCAAGCAACGAAGACTATGAACAGCTAGCGCTTTCCTCACCAACAGACAGCACCGCACCAGTTGGCATCTATTCGGTAGACTTCAATCCCCGAGTGATGGCACCAGCCGATCAAGGAGGTCGGTGAGGGTGGAGCAATTGAGGGAGAGCCAAAACAAGAACAGCAGGAGATGCCTGAAGAGGAAGTAGCACCTGAAGGAGGAATGGCCGAGCACATAGCGTTGGTTGGAGGAGAGGCAGCTGAGGGAGGAGTGACAGAGAACACGGCACTGGATAGTACAATGGGCGAGACTGTATCACCAGGAGGGATACTTCATGTAGACGGATGGTTGAGGCAGATGGGGACCCCTATTCGGGAAGAGGACATTTCCCCTATACGCTCACTCGACTTGAGGGAGATGGAGTACCAACTGGGAGCACCCAACCAATGGGGACAGCAGAGAGTACACAGTCAGTGACACATATGCCAGTTGCCCAACAAGCAGGGACAAAGCAGCCAGTAGTAGAAGGGGGAGAGATGGCACAACAGGTAATACACATCATGTCAAATGGGGAGCCTCGTATCATACATCAACCAGCCGTACCTACAACCGCAAGCACCGATGGGGAGTCCAATGAGGCTAATACATCTGAGGGGATTGCTGTGATAATTCCCAAGCCTAACCGAGAGGATCCAATAGGCACGATTGAGAGGTACATCCACAGCCTAGGGCCTATTGTGCTGATCATAAAGGAAGTGTCAGACATTGCAAAGACACTTAACCGAAACTACTCAGCAATAGCGGAGCAAGAGACTAAGCGGATCATCCAGTTCATGAACTCAGAGAGGCAAAGAGTTCAGCAAAATATTCACAAGCGATTGGATAGGCAGAAAGACACCGGAGATGATGGCAGTTGGGTTCCCCAAGAGGCCATCCCTTCATGGGAAGGATGATAAGCTGGTGGCACAACTTTTTGAAATGGAGACAGCATACAGGACATTGTTCTTAGCCTGCAAGGAGTTTGAGATGTGTGTGGCCAAAATGACTCAGAAAGCAGAGCAGGCCATCACTCTTTCCCACAGCATTCAGGCCAAGGTAGAATCTTTTGAGAAACAACTGCAAGAGCTCTCTCGCCTCTTGCAAGAGGAGAACACGAAGGTGACCGATCGGGATACAACCATACTGGATATGGAGAGGAGGATGAAGGCACGTGAGGAAGAGATGGCCAGGTAGTTGGCAAGGAAGGAGGAAGAACTAGAGAAGGCCAACAAGAACCTGAAGGAGGTCGTGCATCTGGTAAAGATCACTCGGGAGAAGGAACTGAAGGCCACTTGTCACCTGCAACAGTGTACTGAGGAGGTATGCCGACTATGACAGCTCACCACTCCGACAGCCACTTCATCAGTCCCCCAGTTGCCAGGGACGTCCTCCTCTCACTAAACTTGTTTTGTAAAAGGTTTCCCAGTTTTTGTGTTAGTCGTTTGGGAAGCCGACTTCTTTTTTGGGGGGGATGATGTAAGTCATCATAGTCTTTAGTGTAATCGGTCGTAGTGTAGTCGGTCGTAGCGTAGTCGGCCGTAGTGTAGTCGGTCGTAGCGTAGTCTGCTTCCCATTCAGCTGCCTCTACCTCCCTCTCCATCTCAATGAACTCATCATCACTTATCCATGGTTCCACATCGACCTCATCAGGCTCAGCAATCCAATCTGAGAATGGATCAATGTCATCAAAGTCAAGTGCTTCATGTGAACTCTACCCTTGTACCTTCTTCTCATGCAACCGAAGGTTGTACCGAACGTAGACAAGGTCATTCAAGCGCTTTTGAGTCAACCGATTGCACTTCTTCGTGTGAATGGCCTCAAAGACACTCCAGTTGTGCTCACAACCAGATGCACTACAAGGCTAAGATAAAATACGAATGGCAACCTTTCAAAGATTAGGCGTTGTGGCACCATAATCTTCCCACCACAAATCTGCAAGGATAACAATTGTCATTTATAACTTAGTAAAGATTTAATAAACTTAAACATTAACATAAATAGTAAAACAATATTAAACACATGAATTTGTTACCTAGCTGTAGAGTGTCTCTCCTACAAATGCAATCTTTGGAAGAAAACAATGGCCCTTCGGCCTTCTTATAGCTCTGTATCTCATCAAGTATGAGATCTCGAAGCTCATCATTAGTAACCAATCTCTCAATACATGCGTTGAGGCCAACAAGAACCTCTGCATCTTCTTCAAAAGTGGGAGAGAAATAAAACTTGGGGTTCAAAAAGTGGGCAGCAGCATGAATATGTTGGTGGAGTTGTCGGTTCCACTTTCGATCTATTATGCGCCATATGGGTTCATATATGGTCTTGTTTGACCCATATAAATGTTGAATTGCCTCTTTGGCCTTATCCATGGCCTCATATAGATACCCCATGGGGCTTTTATCCCCATCCACCAATCATAGAACTCTAACCAACGGTTTTGACACCTAAAATATAAAAAAATTAACAAAATCAGCAAGTTGTAATATTAGAAAGCAAAAAACTAAATCATCAATCAAAGTTTGAAAACTTACATTGATGATCTCCTCCATTTGTTTGGCAAATCTATCATCAAAAATGGTCTTCTTGACTTTATCTGCTTCAGGCTTCTTGGAATAAGGACTCTCCAACCATTTTTCACTCACAAACATGCGCTTGAGGTTGGGCAATGTAGCTAAAATACTCTGCAAGGTGAGGAAATTGGTGGCAAAGCGTGTGACTCCTGATCGCACGAGATCCTTACCATCAGTGTGCTCTCTCATAAGACTTAGGACCCATGTGATTGTAGATGAACTTTGTGATATTCCTTCCATCTTCAACCACATTCTTCACCCAACTTAGTTTCCCTATGTCCTCAAGGAGCAAGTCAAGACAGTGGGCAGCACAAGGGCTCCAAAATAATGTAGGATGCCTCGCCATTAGAAGTTTACCAGCTGCCACATATGCAGCTGCATTGTCGGTCACAATTTGAATTACATTTTGAACTCCTACTTCCATCACCACCTCATCCAACATGTTGCACAAGGTCTCTACATTTTTTGTTTCATTGGAGGCATCAACTGATTTTAGAAATACCAAATGTCCCCTTGAAGCCACTAGAAAGTTGATGAGTGTCTTATTTCTGCCATTCGTCCACCCATCAGATATAACGGTGCAGCCATTCTTTTCCCAACTTCTCCTCTATTCCTCCACTAGTTTGTGTGTGTTTTGGACCTCATTCTGCAATAATGGCCCACTCAACTCATAACGACTTGGGGCCTTGAACCCCTTACCTGCCAGGGTCAATGCAGTGACCAACCCTTCCCAATAAGGACTAGAAGCAACATTGAACGGAATATTGTTGTAGAACCAAAATTTAGCACATGCCAACTTCGCCTCATTTTGCAACTCTTTATTCCAAGAAGTACCTTCCAATGAAGGTTGTGCACTAGGAGCATTACGTGGAACAAAAAAACTAGAACTGAGGCTGCCCACACTTCCAGTTCTTGATCCTCGTATCTGTGGCCCAAGAGAAGAAGAGCCTCCCATAGTCCTTTGTGACCTATAGAACTGAAATCTGCATATGGGGCTGCCATCGCCTTTGCTGCTCTCTTTTTACTTTCCTTCCTTTGGTCAAATGCTGCAAGGAATGCTTTGGCCTCCATCTCAATCTCTTTGGGTGCCTCTTTACATGGTGTAACATCTCGACAAGGGATTCGTGCAAGGTGGTATTTTAGCCGGTTTATGCCACCAAAATAAAACTCGGTGCAATGGTTGCAAATAACCTCTCCTCGCGCTGCACCTGGTGTTCCATGTTTCCAGCAAGGATCTCTTGGTTTGCCACCACTCTTTTTACACTCAGAAGCCATATTCTTTTAGTAAGATACCTAGCAAAAGAGAGACAAGATAAAAATTAAAAGATAAAAAGTGAAGCTAAACAAAATAAATGAAACATATTAAAATTTAAAAATAATTGAAATTAATTAAAAAGTATGAGAAATTTTGTATTAATTAAATTTCAAGGATTGTTATTGCCAATTGCTTGGTTGCTAAAGAATTGAATTTTGAAACATAGTAAAATTAAAAATGATTGAAATATTTTAATATATTAATTTATATTATGATAATTTGATATTAATGAATACTCAAAAAGAAAATAATAACAAAAATAATGATACTAAAATTTCAAATTTTATTTTGAATTTTATTTACAATCATTGTTTTTGTTATTTTTTTCTTTTCTACTATTCATTAATTTATCATAATATAAAATTATAATTAATATATTTCAATCATTTTTAATTTTTAATTTTAAAAATAAAGTAAATTAAATTAATTTTTTTTAATTTTCTTTTAATTATAAGTTAATATATTAAATTATAAGTAGAATAATACTTAAAGCCTTTTTGAATCTAGAGAAATAAAATACAAATAATAATATTGAAAGTTTCTTAAGACTAAGAGAATTAAAATTTAATAGTAACACTTTAAAAAAATAAATGATTTGAAATATGTTTTTTTAGACTATAGCCGCGACTTCAAAACAAAAAATGAACTAGAAATTTATTTTTTCAGACTATAGCCGCGACTTTAAAAAAATATATGAGAATTTTTTTTTCAGAGTATAGCCGCGCAGGTATACCTGGTATGAGGAACTAAGATCCGAAGAAACAAAGAGAGCAAACGCCAAACGCGAAACACAGATCACACAAAAAATTTCATTTTGCCGCCATCGATTTTCTCCTGGATCAATCTTTTTCCTGCCGACACGTTTTTTTTTGCCCTCGTTTTTACTCTTGCCGTTGTTTTTTTTGTCTGGGTTGCGACGCAAAATGAATAGAATAAGAACGCTTTTCGTTTAAGTTTTTATCAAAAAAATTAGGGTTAAAAAAAAACTTGTTTTAAGTTTCCATGGCCTCGTTTTACTGAGAATCTCACGTTTTTTTGCGCGTCTTCATCAAAACACGGAAGCGAGTATTTATGCGATTTACTCACCCAGCTACTTGACACACGATTACTCGCGATTTCTGCGAGTTAATGACGATTTTTTCATCTATGGTTCTATTCATACTCTAGTTTACTTTTGTAGTACGTTGAATTATACCCAGTGAAGTAAACATAGTGCCCTCCTCTAACTCGATAATGTGCTCAATGCCCTTGTCAGGAGGTCTACCATGAGGTATTTCACTGAATACCTTCGAATGTTTGGCTCTGAGATCCTGAACATCTAGATGGTAAGGCATTTTATGTTGCTCTTCATAAGAAGGCATCAACTTGCACTCTGCTGCCCACTCTACCATGTCATTCCTAATCAACCTCTCCATTCTTCTGAGAGTTATAACTTTCAAGTTGTTGTCCTTGATGGCTTTTAGTACGTGATTTGTTCCGTCAACCTTAAATTTCATCTCCATCTCTCTAAGGTTGAGTGTAAACTCACCGATTGCATGAAGCCACTTCATGCCAAGAACCACATTGGTGTCTCCCATGGTAACCACATTAAAATCTACCTTAAACTCATAGTTATTGAGTTTCATGGGCAGATCCGGAATCATTCTCTCACACTTGAGAGTATAACCATCAGCAACCTTCACTTTGATACCTTCAAACTGCTAAGTTTGAATTCCTTTTTTCTCAACCAATCGTGCATCTATAAAATTATGTGTTGCACTTGCATCAAGTAGAGAGATGACTCTTTGGCCAGCCAAGAGTCCACGCAAATGAAAGGAGTCTTCCCTTTGCATACTTGACATGTGAGCTTCCTGTAGCTCATTTTCCACTTCCTTTTCTGAGTTTTCTTCCTCTGAACCATCTTCATCAGCTTGCTGATCAGAAAAATCAGTCATCAAATCTTCCTCATAAAACCATTTCAACTGCCTATTTTGTCCTTTAGGCTTGAGAGGATAGTCATGGTTTATGTCGTAAGGCCCTGTGCAATAAAAACAAAGCTTCCTTCTTCATAAATCATTCATAGTTTCTTGGTCTAAAGGTGCTGCAAACTTTTTCTTTTGATCAAAATTATATGTTTTCTTTGTATCAGGTTTGCTGTCCCTATTAGATGAGGATGGATTTGTGTTGAACTTAATTCGTGGAGTAGTAAGTTCCATGTTACGAGCTTTCCTCATAGCCTCCTGTAAAGTAGGGGGATCGAAAGCTTTGATCCAGCCCTTCATTGGCTCGTAAAGCCCCTCAACAAAGAGAATAACCAGCCTTCTCTCTAAAATCCTTGTGACCATAACCGAGATCCTCTGAAATTCACCAATATATGACTCCAAGCAGCCTATCTGTTTTAGCTGTGCTAAGTCTTTGAAATACAGTTTGGGGTCTTTCTTGTCAAATCTTTCCACAAATCTATCTGTGAACTCCTAATAAGTAGTAATTCGGTCATGTTGTAGGGCAATCATACCGTGGTGCCACCAATCATAGGCTACACCATCCAAATGTAATGTTGAGAACTTTATGGCATCATCCTCTGCCATAGGACCTAAAGTCAGAAAGGTGTCAAGCTTGCTAATCCACGCTCTAGTTGTGACTCTACCGCTGCCATCAAAGGTAGGAAGTGTGAGTTTGTTTGTTGCCTGTCTCAGATCATTGTTTCTGTTATCTCTAGGCCTCCTGTCAACTCGGTTCCTGCCATGTTCTCTTTTCTAGCTCATAAACCTGTCAAAGTTAAGGTGATCCTTAACTCTTTGGGTTAAAGCCTCCCATTCATCATGTAATGTCATGATGTTGTTTGTGAATACCGCATCACCTTCTCCCTCCTCCATGTCGCCATCCTCTGGATCCTCCGTGGCAAAGATAGGACGTGTGGGTCTCTCATAGGTGCGTGTAGGGGTGACTCTTTGGCGTGGATTTCCATCAAAACTACCATCTCCTTCATGTTCCTGATTTGGCCTCCTGTGAAAAGTCAAACGTTGTACGATGGTACTAAGCTGCTGAAGTACATTCGCCACCTGTTCCTATCCAACTACAAGCCCTCTCAGTATGTCTCCGGCTTCTCTGTCCTCATCCCCAGCACAGTTTCGAGGTTGTTCAATCTCATCTCTGTCACCCATGTTTTCAACTGGAATATCCTCGAACTGATTGTCAAAAGTCAAGTCCTCAAATGGATTTCTCTGACTACCAGGCCTCTTGCGTGAATAATACCTGTTATATCTACCCTGATAAGGCTGCATATGTATATTTAACCCTCCAGGCTGGCAGGATTACAGCTCCGATACCACTATGAAGAGCCCAACTGGCTCCAACTCAATTCTTGTTGTTTTCTGCTTATTTTTTTGTGTTTTGATTGTTTTTAAGAAGAATTCTAGACAGAAGTAGAAGGTGCGCCAAGCATAAATTGTTGTCAGAACTAAAATTTAAGCTAAAACAAGGAAACTGCCATCATATTAACAAATATTCAACCACTACAGACATACCCGAAATCCTCAACAGGCAAGAATGGCTGAAATTGTGAAAAATCAACACCTAGCCTCTAAATTTGCTTTCTCCCACGCAGTAGCTGGTGAAATGGTGCTGAGAAGGTAGGACGCCAATGATAGAGTCAAGAAACTGCCTGAAAGAGAGGCGTTTTTGCCTCTAGGTTCACACACCCTTCTTTGGTGAACACGCCTTGTGAAGGAGAATGGTACAGCCTTCACATGAAAGGTACGGCTTCAACCTCTGTTGTAGTCTAGAGCAAACTGGAAGGTGAGAATGGCGAACCAAGTGCAAAGCCCTTCCCTATTATTGAAAACTGGTAAAATATGCACAGATAATCTCAGATAAAACACAAATGAACTCCTGTATGAAGCTCCCACAATAGTAATCATTCAACTAGTATCTCACAGCCTCACAATCACAGATTCAATGAAGAATTGTCACTCTCCAATGAAGATTTTCCTGAAACCCTTGTCCTCAAACAAAATCACAGAGAAGATATTAAGATGCAATGTCAAATAGTCAAGAAGTGAGGTTGACTTGCATCCCTTTGCTTTATATCTCCTAAAAAGGCACGATTTCGCTTGAAAACCCTAACTTTGCCATTTAAAATACATTTAAATGTATTTAAGTTGTATTCAGTAGTAAATAATACCTTGGGCGTGCTTTTTCACTTAAGTGATTTAATTTATCACTTAATAAAATATTTAAGTGGCTATTTCACTTTATAGAGTCAATTTGACTTCATAATAAACCATTAAGTTAAATAATTAACTTAACCACAAAAATATTCGTAACTCCCTCCAAACTCAATATTTCTTCGTGCTGTCAGAAGCTGGCGAACACTAAACTACAAACGCCTGTACTAAATCCAATATTGAAGTGAAGGAGTGGGAATGGCAATACCCACCAAAAACAGTCACTGACCCCCTAACCAAATCCTGTCAGCCCACGAGGGTCCAAGAAATAGGCTAACTCCACTGCTCCTGAAAACTAACTAGAGTGGGGACATTACAATTTTGTTCTTATCTTAGGGCAAAAGGCTTATCAACACTACTACTTAAGACGAGAGTTGTCTTTTAACTTAAAGAAAACAACCCATCTCAACTAATAAATGATCACTCTTTTCAATTAAATGCAAAGATAGAAAAACTAGAGTACAACATAAGGATTGAATTGGTTTGAACTTAGGACGCACAATTCAATAAAAAGAATCAAAGAAATGCATGTAAAGTCATAATCGTCAACTTTATATAATCTTGCAGTATGAAGCCTACAATTTAAACAAAACAATTTACCTAAGCACATACACAAGATCTCTCATAATTCTTTTGAGCAATAAGGTTAATAGCAAAATATGCATCCTAAAGTCCATTGAAAATCAAAGTAAAAATGGGCCTTATTTATAAGCCCTTACAAAAATTTGCATTAAAAAAGAATAATAAGGCTAACTAGAACTTCTAGACTATGAATATTTTGTTTGCGCACAAAGCATGCTTTTTATACAATTTTGTTCAAAGATTGGCTTATACCAATTTGACCTATAATTAGGATAAGTATTCCATTTATGATCCTTCAACACAAATTTTTACATACCAAATCCAATATAGACCTATTTTTGCCACGTACCTATATTAGGAATACCTCAAAAACATCCCCCTACCATCCACGAAAAACAATTACCCTAGCCATCATAAAAACGCGAGGACTTGGCGAGGATGACTGGACATCCCCAAGATGATTGGGGACATCATTGTCTCAAACACAACTTTTTTTTAAAAGCCCAAAATCAATCACAAATTATTTTAATTTTCTTTGTGGACCCCATACTACACTTAACCTTGAATGAGTAAAAAATACCTCCCTCTTCAATTTTAATTCATTTTTACATGACAAAAATATTTACAACTAAGTTGGAGGAAAAATATTCATTTTCAACAAGGTTTGAAAGTGCAACAAGAGAAATCAAAACTAGGGCAGCATTACTGAGCAATGAAATAACAATACAAGTAGAAGAGGTGAGTGATTCTTTCATTTTTGTTTCTAAAAAGAATTTGAATTTTTAAAAGAGAAATGTTTGGTTTTCTATTTTCAGTTTGCACTTACATTATTTTTCACATAACATGGGCAGCAGCTGCAAGAGTGGTGAACATAAAATGATAAAAAGAAATGTTAAAAGTTTCAACCTCAACTAGGCGTTCATCAAAGTGTGGGAGTATTGTGGGTGAAGGAGAGAATAGCCACAAAACCCATTTGAGTGCCCTTCCACTATATTAAAAACTTATGCAGATGGCCCTTTAAATCCCAAAAAACCTTTTTCTCCAATTTGTGACAACCCTAGACAAAGACAAAAAGAAAAATGAGGGGTAATAAATTGTAATTGTGCAATATTTGCAAGATAGATTTTGGAGGAACCTACATCAAGGTATATTCTTATCTCTTGGGCATTAAAGGACATGAAATTTGTTAGAGTTATCATACATTAGCTAATAATTAATTAATCTTTAATTGATTATTAGTCTAATTTATTCTTTGCACTTAAGTTAAACTTAGGATTGCTTTATTAATTGAGTTAATATTAGATCATTATGTTTCATCTCATGTGATGTAGACACTTGTCATGATCTGATCCCTTTCTCATTTAGGGCTTTGCTCTTATAAGCATTCAACCCTTATTGTAAATATCTCTCGGATATTATCTGGAGCTTTCATATCTTCTTGGAAGTCTCTTTTGTAGCTTTTCTTTTTTGATGAATATTGCACATATTGTTTGGAGATCTCTTGCGTGGAAGGTGTACTTGTTTGTGTTTGATCCTGTTGCTCGTGGTTTTGTGCTTGTTTCACAATTCTAACATGGTATCAAAGTGTGGATTCAGCAAACCCCTTCTCGATTTATAAGATTTTCTTTCTTCAACGAGGGTTACAAGCTTAAGATCTAAATCCTCTTTGCTCTTTTTTGCAAATTTTGGAGGTGAGAAAATTTTCGATGCATTTTGGCGTGAAAAGGACCTCGCCATTGGATCCAGAGCTATCGAGAAAGTCAAATTTGGCTTTTGTTTTGCCTGATTTCGATTCTTGACACCAAATTTACAAGGTTTTGAAGCAATTGCTCTTTTTCCAGATCCGAAGGGTAGCTATATTTTTGGTGCATTTTGGCGCGAAACGGACATCACCATCGCGCTAAGAAGGCCCAAAAACCTTCAGAACGTCTATCAAATCATCAAATTTGGTGAAGTTGGCATTTGAAGCAAAAAAAATTGTCAAGGAAGATGTATGACCTCCCCAGCACGCGTATCGAGGTGAAATTTTTTAAAATATATATATTTCTTGCATTTTTTTCAAAAAAAATTATTATAAAAAGCCCTTTTTAGGCACATGCAGAGCAGGTTTTTTTTTGTTTTAAAAAAAATTATATTAAAAAAAAATTGCAGGGGACGGTACCTTGGAGTACCGCCGACCTGCCATTATGGCAGGCGGTGGTACTCCAAGGTACTGTCCCTTGCAATTTTTTTTTTAAATAATTTCTTTTAAAACAAAAATGGCAGGCAGCGGCCCCTTGGGCCCCGCCCCCCTGTGGCAGGTACCTTGGGGTACCACCCACTGCCATTTGGCAGGGCGGCAGCCCCTTGGGACCCGTCCCAAGTTTTAATATTTTATATTGTGGTTTTTATTTACATTTTTCAAAAAAATAAATATGCTTTTTTATATATTTTTTTTATAAAAAAATATAATAAGTTTTTTCGGCTGTTTTTTTCTTTAAAAATAAAAACATGCACCGGTTTTATGTAAAAAAAATTTGCAAAATAATGTAAATGCAGTCAAATTGGAGATTATTTTTTCCAACACTGCTAAATTTGGTAGCTCTCTACATTTGACGGAGTTTTTACTAAATTTGGCGGAGGTTCTTTTGCTCTTCTTAGCCCCTCTCAGTTGGGCTTTTCAGTTTTGCACCTCAACTTCCAGAGGCCATATCTTGGCCATATGGTGGTCTTTTCGCATGCAATTTTTTTTTGAAATGGGGTAGAATTTCGCGCTCTTCGCAGTGGTGCAGATATTTTCTAGTTTTGACTTCTGGTTTTTTCCAGATTTCAATTTTCTCAATGTTGTAGTTGTTCAGTTCTCATTTTGGAGACTTCGACGAGCCATATCTTCTACATCTGGACATGTTTTTGGATGCCGTTTTTTTTAAAAGTGCATGTTTTTTCGTGTACTTCATCAGGGTGCTATTAGTTTCCTCTTTTTCTATCAGAGAATTGTATTTTCAGCATGTAGTCCTTTTTTGGACATTATGGGCTCACATTGCATGTATTTATCATATGTAAACGCACTGAAATAAAGTGCTACAACAGGTGTATTATGGGATCTTGCTCATCACTTTGTGCCTTATTGTACTCGCACTATGATATAAAGTGCCATGGGGGTTGATGTTTCCCTTCATACCTTTCTCTTGCGTGTGTGACTTTTGTTTTCAGACCCTTTATATCTGCTTGTACTTTCATGTCTACACGTTCAGATGTTCCTAATTCTTCTTCATGCACTTCTTTCTGGCATTCAATTTCAGTGTACCTGTCATACCTCTTCCTTGTCAGCATTATGGGGGGGTTTCTACTATTGGTGCTAATGCTTCCTTGGTTTCGTGTTGGAGTGAGCTATGTATACAGTATTTGTTCCTATGTACTAGGCGGATGCAGCGGCTGGTTACCTATGCATTTCGGTGAGATGGAGCACTTACCATATGGACAATCTTGCATTCCTGTTTTGGAGGCGACCTTCCATTTTCACATCATCAGTTCTTCAAACTTTTGGTACTTTTGCCATCTGTATCTTCGAGTTTCAGGTGTTTGCCTTTGTTTGCCATCTGTATCTTCGAGTTCCAGGTGTTTGTCTTTGTTTGCCATCTGATTCGAGTAATGTTGTTGTGGGCACTCATGCAAATTCTTGTCTTTTTGATCCTGATGATCATCTGTTTCAACAGAGGTTCTTCTTTCAACATTTCAGCAGTCATTCTACGACAGTGTTAGTAGTTTCTTCATGCTTCAGTGGTGTTCTCTTTGTTCATCCTTTGTTCCTATCTTTTGGGACAACATTGTCTTATTTGGAGGCTTCTTCAGTCCTTCACTTGACTTTCATCTCTTTTTGGAGTAGAATTTTTCTCATGAGGTTTTCTCTATTTCACCGCATTACAAAGATCTTTTGTTTGTACATGGGTACCTTTTTTTGGCCTTGTTTGCCAGAACCCATCATGCATTTTTTTTAGGGTTTTTAGTTACTCCCTAAGTTCATCTTAAGGGGGGTTTTAGAGTTATCATACATCGGCTAATAATTAATTTATCTTTAATTGATTATTAGTCTAATTTATTCTTTGCACTTAAGCTAAACTTAGGATTGCTTTATTAATTGATTTAATATTAGATCATTATGTCTCATCTCATGTGATGTAGACATTTGTCATGATCTGATCCCTTTCTCATTTAGGGCTTTGCTCTTATAAGCATTCAACCCTTATTGTAAATATCTCTCGGATATTATCTGGAGCTTTCATATCTTCTTGAAAGTCTCTTCTGTAGCTTTTCTTTTTGATGAATATTGCACATATTGTTTGGAGATCTCTTGCGTGGAAGGTGTACTTGTTTGTGTTTGATCCTGTGGCTCGTGGTTTTGTGTTTGTTTCACAATTCTAACAAAATTAAAGTGTGTCCAAATGTAAAGGAGGCTAAAAAGGTAGAGGTTAATAGATTGCATATGGAGGCAGAAGCAAGATACAAGGGTGTGTCAATGTCAGCACAATTTGCACAATCAGCGACGCTTGCGCCATTCATGGTTGCTACAGCTGGTGGTGATATTTCCACAAAAGGAAAAAGAAAGACTAGTAAAGACTAGTGCTAGTGAGAGGTTGGGGATAACTGCAAGCACGCAATGTGGTAGAGGCTTCCATTTCCAAATTTTCCTATACCCATGATAGTCTATTTCATGTGGCACGTTTTACTTACTTCAAACAACTATTCAAAGATGTAGCTTATGTTGGTCAGTCATTTACCCCCCATGCAAAACATAAACTACCCGCTACCCTCCTTAGCAAAGAATATTCTAAGGTGAGTTTGGTCATGGAGGACATGAGGCAAACTTGGATTAGTAAGGGCTGATATATTATTATGGATGGGTGTGCCAATATTAGGCATCGGCCACTTATTAACATCATTATCACATGTGAAATTGGCTATTATTTTCTTAGAGCTATTAATTGTTCAAGGAAGCACAAGGTTACAAACTTCCAATTTCACATTTTGAGAGAGGCCATAAAGGAGGTTGGGCCTCAAATATTGTACAAACGGTAATTGATTTGGCACATGTGTGCAAATTAGCTAGCATGATGGTGTAGGGTGCTTACAAGCACATTTTTTGGACCCCATATTGTATTCATGTGTTGAGCAACGCATTGAAAGACAGGGAAAATAGATTGGGTGGAGAAAGTGGTGGCAGAAGCTAGAGATATTCAGATGTTTATTTGCAACCACCACACCTCACTTGCTCTCTTCAAGATATTTTCGAAGAAGGAATTTCTCAAACTTGTGGAGACTAGGTATTCCAATTATCTCATTTTATTAGAGAGGATGCTTGAGGTGCAAAATCCTCTATAGTTGATGATGGTTAATTCAAAGTGGAGTGGATGGCCTACTGCAAACATTGTTGAAAGAAAAGTTGTCAAACAAAAAATCCTTGATGACGATTGGTGGTCCACTATGGTAAGAAACTGCTGATTTTATTATTGATTTTTTTATTATTGTTTTTGAATTTCTAACTTGTCATTTGACTTTGAGTCATTCTTTTATGATTTTTTTGTGTGTAGATATGTTTGCTCCTTCATCTCACCTATTGTAGATGTCATTAAATATGATAATATAGACCCTCCTAGTTTTTGAGAAATTTATGAGACATTTGACATCATGTTTGGGTAGAAGAAACAAACGATTTGTGATAGGGATCCTAATTTGGGATTAAATGAACAGCATATTAAGCCCATTGTGATGCAGCAATGAAACACTATGAACACTCCACTTCATATGGAAACCTTTACTCTCAATCCCAAATAGCATGCACCAAAGGCTAGGAGGTTGCCTCCTAGTGATTATGAAGAGGTGAAAGTAGACAAGGGTTAATGAAGGCCCTTTGAAAGATGTATTCAAGTGAGGAATCAACTATGCTTCACTCACAAGGGCTTGTCTTTACTAATTGAGGTCCAACATTCAAAAAACCAAAATTGATGATAAAGCTACATTAGCTCAAACTAACCCTATTGGATGGTGGACATGGCACGACAAAGATACAGCAAAGTTTAGGATGCTTGTCATTTGCCTCCTTTCACAAGTTGTCAATTTATCTATTGTAAAGAAGAATTGGTCCATATACAGCGTCATCCACTCAATCAAGGGGAATAGGCTTACCTCTAGACAAGCAAAATAGTTGGTGCCATGCATAGTGCCTTGCCATCAAACTTTAGAGTCTCAACAGACTTTGATATTATGGTGAGATGTTGATCCCAAAAACTCCACCCAGATTGAGGAGATGGCACGAGCGAGAATAATTGGGAATCTGTTGGATGAGGCAGCCCCTCATAGTGGCAATGACTTAGAGTCAAGACTCCGGTTTTGATGCAATGTTAATAGATGCTGATTAGGAGCAGCAGAAAAATTTCTATGTTTTTGTTATTTTGTAGTTGAAACTTGCAGCCTTTGGAATTTTGTTGTATTTTTTTAATCTTATATAATATATTAATATATCATATGCACATTGATGGTGAATTATGAAAGCAATTAAATTTTAACATTTGATAATTTGTTCAACTTTCATGTGAACTTTCAATTCAACTCCAATGTTATGTATCAAGGATCTATAATGTATATGATGAATGCCTTACCAATGTTATCATATGAATATTTGAAATTTCCCTATATTAATAATAAATTTTCTATTTTTAATATAGCCATCCCCTTTGCTGTCCCTCAAGATGGCCTCAAAAAAACCCATCCCAAAAAATCATCCCCCCATCCCTATCCTAGAAACTTGGTGGAACTTAGATATAAACTAAATCTCAAGAACCTTATGTTGTTGTTCCTTAAGGGATTTGCATAAAAACAGAGTTAGACAAAGGATTGTGAAGCTATTTAAGAGCTGGAAACAGTGATGACAATTGTATAATACCAAATTGAAGTCGATGAATGAATGAAATCACATGAATAGAGATAAAAACATGAAATTGCCTTAGAGAAACCCAATGTAGTAAAATTCCAACAACTTGAATTGTGCCACCTTATCTCAACCAAAATCAGCAAGACATGCAAGTCAATTGCTCTCATAAAGCCTACAAGAATACTGTAGGCCTTTTATAGCACTTCTACAATGCTCTTGCAAGCTCGACCTACACTAAAACTCACTGGCAACAACTTAAATCCCATACTCAATTGGGAAAACATTCTACAACTCTAAATGATATTATTCTACATGATTAGTCAAATGCAAAGAAGAAGCAAAACACCTTGTCAACTCAACACTGGGTATGTGGTGAGAAAGGCTTCTATATGTTCTCAATGCCACCCCCATGACAGAAAATTTTCCCTGCAACATCCTGTGCCTCCTAGGTACAGCAATGATCAAACACATTTTCGATCCCATGAGATCTAGCCAAAGGAAACACTGGTGAGCAGTAACTCAGTCCAACTGCAGTTGGGGTCATAGTAAGTCCTTTCAATAGGTAAGTGTCGGGGTTTTTCTTCTTCCAATAATTTTACTTAATGTTGAAAGCATTTGGAATCTGATGTAATGCTAGGTTGTTATTCTCTGACATTAGATTCTGGTGTAGTGAGGAGTTACCCACAGATTCCTTGTAATATATGCATATAGAGTAGAAATATTGTTTACAGCAATTGCATTTGTTCTGTAGGCTGAGAAGAAGTGCTTCAAGAATTCTCATAGTTAAAGAAAATGACACCTCAATACATATGTGTTGGAACTAGAACCATTGCAACTGAAATGTTGATATGTATTTCAAACGCTTAAAAGAACTTTTGTAATGACCTTAGCCCTCTGAAAAAACAAAAACGAATCGAAAGCTTAAGATCATGTCTTACCGTAGGATCCATACGCATGTCAAGTGGTCCATCATATAGCACACTAAAGCCCCTTTCTGCATTGTCTAACTGTGAAATTATATCACAAGGAAACAAAGACACCATTAATTTTGAATAGTCTCAACAATGTGCTTTTTCATTCAAACTAACGAATCAGTAGATTAAAAATCAAAATGAAAAAAGAATCCATTATTCTTGACACTTGAAAAATACCAATTTATCCTGCAAGTGCAATTATTGTTTCACAGATAATTAAAAATGAAACAAAATAGGAACAGTTGGATCTGTACTATTTTTTGAAATTGCAAGCCATTGTTAAGGGGTTTTCCAAATGCTATTTGAATCTGTACCATATCAAGTCATCTGAGACAATACCTGCATTGATGACATACCCAAGTCCATCACGATCCCATCAACTCCATCCACTAACAGGGTTTTATCCACTTGTCCCAAAACACTCCTGATCTCTTTGAAGTTGTTACATACAATATTCAGTTTCAAATTTGAAGACGTCAGACCTTGATTTTCATCAAGGATCGCCTGTAAATTGGGCTTTGCCTGCTCATGTGCTGCAGGATCTACATCAAGTCCAATGAACATTTGTAGCTCAGGATGTGCTTTAATAATCTGTACAATAAGGTCATTAATAATTATTAAATGTATTAAGCCATAGTTCATTAATTAAATGCAATGCAACCAAAATTATTAAAACACAGAGCAAAATTTACAGGTTAGAGGGTCATGTCTCTATCATACAGATAGTTCAAGACATTTTTAAGTAGTTAAAACTTAAAATACTGGAAAATCAATAGAAGAAAGTTATGTTGTCTACATATATATTCAAATTTCATATTTTTGAGTGCCAATTTTGATAGAGGGTTCTAATGAAGGTGATTTCAAAGAAGCATGCATGAAGGAATAAAACAATAACGCCATCATGGTTAGACACATAGGAAAGCTCCACTACAATAATCGATTTATAATTTTCTCAAACTTCTATTGTCATAAACATGGTAAATGTTTTGAACTTCAACCAATGATCCATATTTTTTCTTAATTTTATTTAAACGACCTTTGTATTACTATCCTAGTACAATTATGCTAAATTCCGCATTACCATTATAGTTTGTGAAAGAGCAAAAAGATAAAAACCCTAAAAATCAAAAAGAACAGATTGTGCAAGACAGATACGGACGGCGGAAGAATGGCCGGCTGCTCCGAGAGTACAATCTACAAAAGAGCGCAGAGGGCGAGCTTCAAAGACCTTCAAAACCTCCTTCAACATCACGGGAGAATGCGCCTCACCGCACCTCCCTTTCTTCAACTCTTCAAACTCCTCCTCCTCGTCTGCCAAACTAGTTTTCGTATGGTTGAGGGCGTAGCAGGTTTTTGCAGAGCGCTGAGCAGTTGGGAGAAATAACATTTTGGAATTACGAGTTAAAATTTGAAGTTTGCAGGCGCGTAAGGAAGCCATAAAAGCTGATGAGATGGGCAGCAAATGCGTCGGGGCTCCTGTCAAGTAAGAAAGGCTTGACATAGTCTGCTGTAGTGGAGGAGATTCGAACTTGTCCTGGTTTGTCGATTTGTAGTAACGTTATCCATTCCTATTTTCCTTTGAATCTTTTCTATATCTTCCAATTCTTTCCTTTAATATTTAAAATTTGTCAATTTTGCTTGCACTTAGGTAGTGATTTGCACATAAGAGAGCAGTGATTCGGTCCGTGGAACCCCGTCTGCAGTTTGCTCTGGCGTAGGTGATTTCAATTTATAGAGAGAAGGAGAAGTTATGGTGGCCAATTTTGAAATTACCATGTATGATTTTCTTACGAATTATGAAAATAAATTAGAGTATTTTTAGATTCATATGTGAGTTATGTTTGCATCAATATTTGAAATTATCTTGTAAAGTGTTATTCAAATTGTTGAGGCAAATAAAATTCTTAAAATAGAATTCAAAAGCATTTCAATTCATTATGAATGTAATTATTTTTTTAATTGTAATTATGGATAAGTAATTAGATTAAAGTAGTTTAGACATAACAATATTAAACATTTTTTTAAATTACAAAAAGAGGGAATAAGGACTTAGTTCTAATTGTAGCAATGAGGTAGTTCACTAAAGATTGTACTTAGTGATCTAAACTAGTGTTATGTGATCAAATATAAGACTTGTATGTTCTAACATATTGTTGAATTATTTATTCTTTACTCTAAGTCACTTTTGCACCATGGAAACAATCTACATGCCTACAAACTTGAACCTAATATGTGGATTCAACATTTAGCTTTAAATATGCATGCATACTTTTTTATCACCTGTAATCTACAACTTGATATATGGACTATAAGTGTCTAAAAACAAACAAGTTGATATGGCAGATTTGATGACGACGAAGATCCAGAAAATAAGCCTATAAGGTATAAAAATGCAAAACTATGATATTTGATAGGTGTCTCCAAAGCAATGGGTCAGATGTTGACTCTTGAGCTCCCCATGTGTTCATTAGGTGTGTTGTTTGTCATCTTTTTAGTGTATGTATGCTCACTTGGCCTAAAAACTATGCCTTCTAACCTTAGTTACATGTTCACCACTTTACTCGAGCGGCAAACATGTTTTTACCACCATGAATGTTGTTTTAGCAAAGTGGAAAACTCGCCAAAGTTATCCAAACATGTTATTTATTATAACGTAAGTTCCCCTTCAATTCATGGCACAATTATGACCATTTTAAAATTGTTATTCATGTCATTGATTGTAATTCAATGATTTTTTTTTAAATATATAAATCTTGACCTTTTCACAAGTTTAGATTTTGAGAGTGAAATATACAACCCACTATGAAGCTTTGTTTTCTTGAGACCAATTTTTATCCACAACTATTGTTTGGTCATAACCAACCACTTTCCCAACATCCTTGATCTATTTTGTAAACCTTTACCATGTTCTAAAGATTTACCGACCATTTTGATGCCACAAAAGGAGGAAGCTAATTAGATCTTGGAGCTTTGAAGACTATATTGCCTACATCAAATCTTGCTCTACACTTAAACCAAACTATGTATAGGCATGAAAATTATGTTTAATTAGATTATATTTGTTTTCAATGTTTTACAAAAATTATGAAAGTTTGTTTTCATTAGTATAGTTTTCATTTATTAGCTTAGAAAATTGTTAGGATAAAGAAATGTTAAGAGAAGTTTTTTGACTATATGTGTATTTTTCTTTAAAAAAATTAACTCATTTTGCTTTTATATATTCTCTAGGAGAAACATGGTAAAAAAGTATAAAGTAAATACAAAGAGAGAGTATATAAAGAAAGACTTGCAAAAGATCTGCCCTGTGGTGATTTTTTATAATACAGCTGATATTCTCAAAGGTATGTTCTAAGGAAACATTGAGATTATTCTCAATATTTTTTAGTTGCCTCAATAAACACATTCAAAATTAAATCAACAAGAATTTTGTAGCAATAATTCAACTAGCAACTAGGGCATCCATTTCTCTCACAACCTTTTTGGGCACACTAGGGTATGCCTTTTGTTGGCAAGGTGCAACACGTGGAGAAAAACCTACCATAATCTATCATAGAGCAAGTGCAGAGCATCTAGCCGACAAGGGAGATAGGTTAAGGGGTACCCTAGAAGGGTCACATCTCTATAAGAAACTAAACGATGATATATGTATGTAATAGATGACAAAGTAGGAAATAAATGATAGATGTATACAGATAGAGGATATAGGATATAGCATATAGAGAATGGAAAGAGTTGTAATGAAAGTAGAGACTAAGACATGTTGATGTAATGATTATATGAATATATATATGGAGTTATAAGGATTCAACGAATATATGTGTTATGAATGATTTTTGTCTATTTTTTGTTAAGTTGGTATTAGATAGGAATTCCTTACCACACTCATTTCTACCACTGTACCCTTTGGGTATAAACTGACTACTTTAGGGATACTAGGGTACAGATCTCTAAACTATACTTCCCCATTTCCTCTGCTAACATTGGTTTGATTGTTGGGACCATAGAGAACTAACAGTGCCAAAATTTTGAGTAAGAGGATATTGGCGGTAAAGAGAGATAACTAATAAAGAGAACAATTTTTTTTTACAAACACATTCCTTAGGCACTACCTCTGTGAGAGGGGGTAGGCACTTAAGGGATAACAAATGGAAAAGGGGGAGGGATCTGAAGAGATCCCTAAAAAGATGCAACTATTTAAAAATCTTAATCACCCATGGGATATATAAGGATTAATGAAAGTTCAGATAGAAAAACACATGGGAACAAGAGATAACAAAATAAAAAGGGAAATAATTAAGTTAGGAATGGAGATAAAGACAAAAGAAAAGAGGTTAAAACATATTCAAGAAAGATAGGAAATATACCACAGAAGAATGGAAGAGGTAGAAGAGAGGGCTAACAAATAGGATTTAGGGGTTGTGGAAGAAAACAATAACAAAGAGGTTGAACACGCCATCGAGGATATTGTTGAGTGCGCCATTGTGGGTACTTCCGGAGAAGAAAGAGAAGAGTCTACCATTGTGGGTGTTATTGAAAAGGGTAGAGAAGAGATTTTGCACTTAGGTTCTCGCATAAACACAATAAATCAAATTATTAAAAATATAGAAGGAGAAATTGAAGATTATGGAAATTCCAGAAAATAAGTAGAACAAGCAGTAATAAGAATTATGACACCTCCTATAAATAAGACACCAATGGTACATCTGGAATGGATAAGTATCCAACTAAAGATAAATAAAGATTGGTTACCACTAGAAACTCCAGTACAAAAACTCTAAAAAATAACATTTGATGGTGATTACCTAGATAAATTAGTAACTAGAAGTTTATTGAAGATAAGAAGTGAAGATGCAATAACAAATAAGTAGAATTATATAAATTTAACACCCTATAACAAAACATCATGATCAATTAACCAAATGACCCTAACTAATAAACGGATATCTCCAAGAATGAAAAGAAAATTTGAACAAGCACAACCCTCGAACTAGGAATCACCCTCAATGTCGATAAAATCAAGAAGTATTTCTACGAAGGAAGTAGAAAAACAAAACACAAGGGGACAACAAGGAGATGACGACAATATAGATATATTGGGTGGATATGACTTTGATATAGGATATACAGATAGTGACTCGGAAGAAGAACCAACCATGAACACCACCATGAAATTTCCCATGTTTAGACAAGACACGACTGAAGCAACCAAACATGTATTTATAGTGGAGTCTTCGTGGTAAAAATAACATATAACTAGAGATGACACAAAACTATTTGACTTTGTTGGATCACTTCATGGAGAAACGTTAAGGTGGTATCAAAAAAGCTATCCTAACCATAATAATGACTAGGAAATAGTTGTTTAATATATGTTGTCATTGATGTCAAAGGTGTAATGTCAAATGTATTTGCCAAAGGGTCAACAAATCAGTGAGAATTAAATGTAATTACTTATTTCATGTCATGTGTTTGAAATCAGGAAGTATTGTGACAAGCGATGTGATCGATTGCAGAATGTTAATGTTATCATTACTAGAAAAAGGCAACCTGTGAAGATTTGTTGTAGTATTCTTGAAATATCATCTTGTATCTATTTCAGTCGTTGGAAGTAGTTTGGATGTGTTTGCAATTTAATATTTTTTTATTTTCTACTCATGCATTATATTAAACTATCATTATACTTGGCTTCACATTCTACCGCACTTGAATGTTATGACATGTAGTTTGGACCTAAAGTAAGGCTACTCATAATGTATCAAATTTCAAAGTTTCAGAGGTTGAGCTTCAACAAAAAGAAAGATAGAAGTGACAGAGTATAATCTATGTATATTGATTGACTATGAATAATGGACTTGAGTGTTTGCACCAGCGAAGGGAAGTGGTGTTAGTTGCAAGAAGCGCATGAAGATAAAATAGGACCAACTTAATACTTTGGAAGGAAGAGCATAATGTATTTGATTTACAACCAAGCCGACTACATGTTTCATATCAATTTGAATTAAGGTCTATCCTTGGCCAACATGGCTAATTGTGGATGGTGTTAAATAGTTATAGGTTGACATCAAATATTGTTAATATGTTGAAATACATATCTATTGTAAATCATTTGTGTCTCCAAAGAGACATGTGTATGTATGTGAGTAATTTTACATGAATGGATATATAAAATAATGTGTGAGTAGAAGGAAGAAGTTAGGGATGTTGAGCAAAATTGAGATATCATAAGAGAGTTTGTTCGACTATTGATGCAAGACATTACTTATATTCTTTGTAATGTTGATTTGAGTTGGTGATCAGTGGCTGTGTTATAGGGGATTGGTGTCTTTTGTGGGTTGGGGCATGCATTTGTAGAGATTGGTGTCTTTCATTAAGGTTGTAACTCATGCGGGTTGGTGCCTACAAAATCACTGTAAGTTCTATATTATCTTTGTGAGGCTAGATTTGGATAGTAGCTCCAAGCAACTCTTCTCATCATGGTTTTTCCCATTCTAGGTTTCCATGTATATCTAGTGTTCTTTACGTGAATGTGTGCATCTGTGTTGCTTAATTGTTAAGGAAATCAATACCTATCACTTTGATGTTTTGGGATTCATGTTAAGAGAAGTTACTAATGGTAATTAATTTTGAATTCAAGAATTTTTGCATATATTGATTCACCCCCCCTCTTAGTATATTATGTGCCCTTCAATTGTTATCAAAGCTAATTTCTTTGGAAGAAGCTTAAAAACTTGAGGTAGATTCAAGATGGCACACTCAGTGGATCAAGAAGATTTGTCTTCAAATAAAGCACCACTTTTTGATGGATCCAATTATGCCTTTTGGAGTGTAATAATGGAAGCATTTTTTATGGCCTTAGGGTTTGTGGTTCGACAATTAGTTGTGGATGGATATGAAATCCCTAATAGTCCCACAAGAGATTGGGGCAAAAAGAAGTCTTGTGAGAATAATTACAATGCCAGAAATGTCATTTTATGTGGTTTATCTAACTCTGGGTTTGTGAATATTATGCATTAAAAAACAAAAAAAGAAGTATGCGTTAAGTTACACAACATCCATGAAGGTGATAACAAGGTCAAACAAGCAAATCTTCAGACCTATTGAGGTCAATTTGAAATTTTGCAAATGAAGGAAGAGGAAAACATTGTTACATTCTTGCTTGGAGTTGATGAGGTTGTCAACTCTATCAAAGGTATTGATGAAGAGATGAGAGAAGGTATGATTATGAAAAAGGTACTCATATTCCTTCCCCAATATTTTGATGCCAAAGTTTCTACAATTGAAGAAGCTAAATATTTTAATACTCTAACTATGGATGAGTTACATGAAATTTTGACTACCTATGAGATAAGGATTGATAGTGACAAATCTGTAAGGAATGAGGTGGCTTTCAAAGTATCCAAAAATTAAGATGATCCTAATTTGAAAGATGGGTCAAATCCAAAGGAAGCAAACTTTGTCAAAAGTTTACAGAGGGGTTCTGAAAATTATAAATGTAAGTTGCCTTATAAAAGAGAATGGTTCCAGAAGTTCAAAATCTAAACAAGTTGTGGAAACCAAGTAGAGAAAGTTGGTGGATGAAGGATTTACTCAAGTACACAGAAAAAAAAAAAATAGAAGATAGGCTTCAAGAAGACAAGGACATAATACCAGGTTCAATCACTCTCTTTTTGGTTACTGTTTTAATTGCAATCAATTTGGTCACAAAGCTATGAATTGTAAAAAGGTACTAGGAAAGTAAATTTGCTAGAACAAATGTGTTTACACCATTGTTTGACTTTAATATTATTTTTCATAAGTGTAATGATTTTGGGCACATAGCTAGAAATTTTAGAAGAAATTTTATGAGTCCTCCTATGCCAGATACAAAATGAAATAAAACATCAAGTCAGAGCAGTGAAACTGAAAGGGTTTGGAAGAAGAAACCAGAGGGACAAAGATCAAAGAAATCTATGGTGGATCTAACTACATTACATGCTTAGAAAGATAAGAATTTATGGATCATTGGTAGTGGATGTTCAATTCATATGACTAGAGACGAGCGATTTCATGCAATTCAAGAAGTTTGATGGAGGAGTTGTAATTCTTGGTAACAACTCAATTGCTAAGATTACTGGTAACCGCACCTTGATTCTTGATGGTGGAAAGATAAAAACTTATGATATCTTGTATGTAGAAGGGTTGAAGCATAATATTATGAGTGTAAGTCAAATGTGTGATAAAGGCTATCATCTCTCATTCAATGATAAAGGTTGTGATATTAGAAATACTAATACCAATGAGTTAGTTGTGGAAGGAAGAAGGATTGAGAGTGATGTGTATCATTTCAATGAGGTTAATAAACAAAACTGTTTTTCCATAGAAATAGAAGAGAGTTGACTCTGGCATAGAAGGTTGAGACAAAAAATTTGATTATCTTGTGTGGATTAGCTTAAAGGTAATGGCAAGGGATATGTCAATGATTAAGAAGCACCCATCTACTAGTTACAAACCATGTCATGAGGGAAAGTAGACAAAGACCAGATTTCCTACTAAGGAATATTCTACAACAAAGCCATTGGATTTGATTCATACAAGTCTATGTGAACCAATGAGGACAAAGAGCATTCAAGGTGATATTATTTTATGATGCTTATTGATGGTTATTTTAGAATGAATTGGATTACTTTTATGAAAGAGAAATTAAAAGCTTTTGTGAAGTTTGAAGTATTTAAGGAAATGTTTGAAAATGAAACTAGAAGAACAATCAAGTGTTTAGGATTAGACAAAGGTGGAGAGTTCACTTCTGATAAATATGATGAATTTTGTGAGATACGTGGGATCCAGAGATAATTTTCTACTCCTAGAACTCCTCGGCAAAATGGAGTTGCTGAGAGGAAGAACTGGACTATACAAGAGGTGGCTAGAATAATGTTGAGTAAAGAAAAATTATCAGATGTGTATAAATTAGAGAGGCAGTTCAAACAATAATTTACATCTTGAACAAAGCATAAATTAGGCCAAAGACTACCAAGAAACCATATTAATTATAGAAAGAAAGACTGGATTTAGTCAGGAATCTCATAATATTTGGAAGAAAATGCTATATTAAAAGGGATGAAAAAAAATTGGGTGAGTTTGATTTTAGATCTGATGAAGGTATTTTTCTTGGATATTCTATGATAAGTAAGGCATATAGATATTTTTGATTATATAAGCAGCATTTACAAGGTACTGTACCCTTTACACAGAGAGCCCTTAGGGCTAAAAAGGAAGCTAGTTCAAAACATTATCAAAAAGTCTATAATCAAAAACAACAAAAACATGACACAAACACAACACATTAACAATAGAACTCCAACACCACCCAGACCTGAACACTAAATGTCTACATTTTCCCATTTATGAACCAAGAGGTTTAGAACATTGTCCCTGATCTAGATGGGACCTTCCCCAGTAGTATTCTTATTTGCTTCCTCCTTGATGACATCATATAGAGTGACATCAGATATGTGAATCATTTTGGTAGTGAATCGGGCTAGACAATTGAATTTCCACTCCAATTTAGTAACCCGTTCTTGTAGCACATTGAGGTCCTTGTTCTTGCCCTTCCTGCTCCAAGTCTCCTCTTCCTCACTAGCTCTAGAATTAGAGGAGTGAGTGGATTTATCCTTAAGCATTGGATTCATGCTAGAGAAATCACTAGGGCCCTCCACAAACCCTTCTTCCATCTCCTCAATAGTGTCTTTTTTGCCTTCAGTCTTGTCGCCCGTTTGCTCCGAATCACTAGAAATCTCATCCACTGGGGCACCTTTTATGTTCTTCGCCAGTCTATGGGACCTCCTCACACTAGTTCGTTCCATCCCCACCTCAAAGCTTATAGTTACCATGGTGTCACCCTTAGAGTCTTTTTCCTCGGTGCTTCTCCCTTCGTTGTCAATGGTTGATAAGTCCACCTAGCCCAAAGACACGTTTTCCCCTTCTTCTTAGTAGTGGGTATGTTGTCCATCTTGATGGGTTTATTTTTTATCTCACATAACCCAGTTGCCGCTTTAGACTGGGCCAACCTAGTCGCACCTTTGTTCTTTTTAGATGCGGGTTTAGGCTTAGGTTTCGTAATGGGTTCAATTTCAAGTATGGGGGTTTTCCTCTTTGAACCCTTTGAAGCAGCGGAGGAAGGATTAACGGGGGTAGCATCAAGGGGTTCCAATTCCTCAACACACACAATAGAGATAGGTTTGGGTGGGCACAAGGCCAAATGAAATTAATAGAGCCTAAAGATCAGGCCTTGATGCAATGGTAAGGGGGGTAGATCATATGAGTTGAGAGAAACAACCTTAAGGGAGTCTTTAACCAAATTTTCCAAAGAAGTGAGCAAAAAAATGGAAAGCTAAGGGTCATCTTCTGTTGAAGGTGGTTTAATAGTGGAAAATGGTAAAAATAATACACCTTGAAATGACCTTCTAAAGTAACATATTTCATAATAGCAAGACACACCTTGTCCTAGGGTTTTGACAACACCTCATGGTCAAATCCAGACTGCTTTCTAACCGGCTCCTTGTCATCCTTGAAGAAGGCGTTAAGACACTTCAAGTCTTGTACTTTGGTATTTTTTTGTATTTCTCTCCATCATAGGAGAGGCTCGTTGCCTTGCCAATTACCTCCTCATTCACCTCAAAGGCGATGCCACCCATGGTGACCCACTTATCCGTCTGAACCAACAAACTAGGATGAAAACCTCTCATTGTGGCCCACAAGATTCTCTAAAAGCAACGCTAGAACACATTTTTAACAAATATGCCAAGCAATGGGGTCCCTATGAAACTCCTTGCAATTACCAGGCTTGATTCTCACTCTATCACCTCCCATTGTGACCCACAACACACAACAACAAGCCCAAAGAAACAAAGTTAGCCAAAAAAATGACTACCCGACGATGAATTTTCCCTTTTTTAAAACTATCATTACTCTGCCATCCAAGATAGTAAGGAGTAATGAAAGAAAATTGATGTTTACATGCATTAGCAATCATTCACAATGATGCCAGCTCCACAAGGCTATGATTATCACCAAAGAACCATAGGATAAGCCATTTGTAAATTAAATCTGGATAATTAATATCTGTTATGCCAAAGGTCATTTTGAAGTTACACATTTCCCTAGGCCAATTGGCCATGGGGGGAGATTTAAAAAATTTAAGTACACCTCAAAGGATCTTATGCAAATCATAAGATAGCTTAAATTGGAATTATTAAATAGACTGGAAATGAACATCATATTATGTACACATCCCAAGAGATTTGATAAGATGTGTAGTACAATTGAAAAGACATCTTGTAAAAGCCGAGGAATGGCACATAAAGTTTTGGGCGAAACCCTTTCAGTTGAAACATCAATTTTTCCCTTTGTCACTTTAAAATACAACTCAATTTGTATGTAAGTTTTGGACTAAAAAGGGTTTTGGGCGAAACCCTTTGACCTGAAACTATCTATGTGGCATCCTTATTGGCAACCACCTCATCTTTTTTCAAAAATTTCTAAAACTTTCCAATTAAACATGCTATTTCTTTAATCAGAATGACTTTTTTCAAAAAACTAAAACTACCCTTTTGTAGAGCTCGAAGTGAAGAATCCAAATATATAATTTCTTTGATATTTTGATTAGTTTTGATATATATATTTTTAAATAATGCAAGTTGGTTGTTGAAATAAAAATGAGGTTGATTAGAAATTAAAAAATATTAAAACATATTTAAATATATATATATATGGTACACTAGAGGAGAGAATCTTCTCCAAAAAGGTATAATTTGTTTTTGAAAAGGATAAAAAAATAGACAATAGTTGATGTCAAATGAAAACTATCAAATTCTGGTACGTTTGACTTTAACATGTTATTACGAGGAAAATATACATCATTTTTTTTCCCATGCACTAGATATTGAAGTTGTTTAAAAGTTTTTTTTTTTTTTTTGTTGATGTCAACTCATCATCATTGTTTTCTTGAAATTTTTAACATTTCAAAACCTGCTCTTAAATTTTAAAAAAATCAAAACATTTTTAATTTTTTTTGAAAAATTACAAGAATAAACTTTATCAAGAGTTCTACATTTCATTAGTTTACAATATTTTGAAATTCAAAACATAAAGGCCACTTTTATGTGGTCAAATTTGAGAATTTTTGTTTGTATTAGTTGATTCCTTTATAAAAGTGTGACCCAGGTTTGTACGTTTACTCAATAACATTATTTGATTAATGGGTACTTCTTAGCCTCTAGCCATTTGTTAATAAGTATAAAATACAAGCATAGGTTGATTAGGTATAACATTAAATATCCTTGAGCCATTTACTAAAAATAGTCACCCAGTGTTTAACAATTATGTGAATTAAAGATTGTATGGATTGTAAGTTGAATTGGAGAGAAATTGGATATGCCCTTGACAAAAAAATTAAGTCCTACAAGAGTAGAAATATACTAGCCATATGGAAAACAACTGAAGCAGATAGACAATGGTCAAAAGATATGTTGGTAGGAGCTTTAGATAATTCTAAACTATCCTCAAGCCTATATATGGAAAATTATATTATAAAATAATTCACAATGGAAAACATGTAATAAAATAGGGAGGATGAACTAAACCAATGCGATAATTTATTTCAAAGTGAGGGTAGATTTGCTTATCAACAAGAGATCATCTTCTAAGTACTCATAATTAGCAAGCAAGAATGAATTGATATGAAATGAAGCATCAGTAGAATTGTTAGACTCATCTTGCAATAAGTCCTCACTAAGAGCACACATTACACCATGTACTATGGGAAAAATAAACAAACTTTGAGTCACACAATAATCAACAAGGATGTTGAGGAACAATCTTCATAAATGACAATATTGTCATGTATGGGAAAAGTTTGCTCGCACTAAGCACTATCTCTAGCCTCCTTGTAAGATGACACGTCAAGAGAATATTAATTGAATGATACGATGGTGGGGATAGCAACACAAGGATGAAAATGTCACATTTGTAGCTATTACACCCCGTCTCTTAGTTACCGAGTTACTCTTACCTTGTAAGTAAATATGATGATAAATGTTTATCAAAACTTTAATATATATTTGATAGGTGAATGAAATACTGAATATGCATTAAGATGTTATTGCTTTTGAAGGAATGATTATGTTTTATATATTGATGGAAATTCTGATGAATGTATATGAATTGCAATATGATTACTTTAATGATTAGATGATGCAAATGATTTATGACACTAATGGATTTTATATGAATGGATAACTACCTATGTGAATGAATTATGGAATACTTTTATTACAATATAATATGTCAATGAATTTGATCCATTTAAAACATTATTCAGAAGGAAGAATTGAATTCCTATAAGTTGGGATAAGCTAGGGAATAGGAAAGGCCTTAGATCGGAAAGGTTGTCAAAATGGAATAAGAGATCCTTGAATGATCAAGCAAAACCTGTTGATGCAAAGCTTGAGTTGTGAAGTAGTACTACTATGCTTAAGGTAAACGGTTGTGTCAGTGATGGAGAGTCTCGGATTCTGAATTGTCTGATGGTGTAAAGACCAAAGGAAAGGATGGGACCCATGGTGTATTGTACAATACACTAATATTTCGTTTCTATTTGGGTTACACTAAGGATGATTGTATTATCCAATGAGAACGCGTTCTCTAGTCACTAGGGTATAGGTCTCATATAGGATATGGTCACTATTGTACTTATGAAGCACAAAGGAGTTAATATAATTATGATGTATAGCTATTTAAAGGGAAGGTGTGTGTGAAGCACACACGTAATTCCCATATGTTAGCATAGTCACTTAGTGCAAGGTCTAGGAGGGACGAGATTGCAAGGGGTCGTGCTATAAGGGAAGATTAGTTGGAAATATACTTATTTCCTGCATGATTTGGAAAATGGAAAGTAAAACCTCTATTTGACTCTATCTATATGTTTAGTGATTTAAATCATTGGGGATGATTATTCTCAAGGGGGGAAGTATGTTGCACCCCATCTCTTAGTTACTGAGTTACTTTTACCTTGTGAGTAAATATGATGATAAATATTTATCAGAACTTTAATATATATTTGATAGGTGAATGAAATATTCAAATATGCATTAAGATGTTATTACTTTTGAAGGAATGATTATGTTTTATATATTGATGGAAATTGTGATGAATTTATATGAATTGAAATATGATTACTTTAATGCTTAGATGATGCAAATGATTTATGACGCTAATGGATTTTATGTGAGTGACTAACTACCTATGTGTTGTACTAACCTGAATGCAGGAACATATTCAAACCTGCAAACATGTAAAATTGACCTAACACCTAGCATACATACTAAATGATATTTTCACATCATCGACATCATTATCATTGAATATCACAACATTTCACAGAATCGAAAAACCCTAATTTCCCTTATTAATTGAATAATACATGTATTATTCAATTAATTCAACTTTTCATCATTTTTTACTAAATTAAATAAATTCCATTTATTTAATAAAGTCCAAAAGCCCTATTTCTACTATTAATTTAATAAAATGACATTATTTAATTAATTCATGTTTTAAAAAATTTCGACCAATTAAATAAATTACATTTATTTAATAAAGTCCTAATGTTTAACTTTATTTCATCCTGATTAGTTAAATAACACCAATTATTTAATTACGTCGCTAATTCACTTTATTCTCCTAAGTTGATTGAATTATTAAAATCATAATAATTTAATTAACTCAATTTCCCTCCAAATTTGAAACTATTCAAAATATTATAAAAAATCAAATCAAACTAATGCAACTTTGTTTGCAAAAGTCAAACTTGATTTGCACGTTCAACTCCAAAAAGGAATTAATTAATCATTCTCAACCACTTTCCTGATTGAGAAATTTATGAATCACTAATTGCTCAATCTATTTCCTGACTAATCAATCCAATTCCTAACTGATCAATCCAATTCTTGACTGATCAATCTAATCCCTAACTAATCAATCTATATCCCTTATTGATCAATTTATTCCTCAATCACACTAATTACGTAATCTATTTGCACAGATTATTCCCATCTAAATCCTCTCAACAACTTTCAACCATCAATCAAGATATTCCACTACACGATCTTGATCATCCATTTTAAATCACAAATTCTATATAACAAACCTCTTTCCTCACAAAAAAGATCGAAGAATCAACCTATTTTGCACAATGAAGTACTATCGAGATTTGAATCACCATTAACAAACCTTCAACCAATATCTTTGATCAACACACACGTTCTTCAAGCTCTCACGATGCAACAATGGAGGCTTCACAGTGATATGAACAACCCAACGTCTTGAGAATACACTTTGACATGAGATGGTAAGATTGTATTGTTTTGAGTTCATGTTTATTGTCTTCTTTCAATAACATTCTTGAATATATCAGCTTTATAGTTTCATTTCGTGAGTGAAGGAATAGATCTAGATTATTGTTTTTTATTAGATTAGTTTCTATTTCATTGAAATTATCTTGTTCACACTCAGATTTTCCCCCTCACACAGAACCTCCAGAAGAGAGGGGAAGTATCACTCAAGAGAGGAGCTTGGTCTGGTAACTCTTAATGAGCCTAACTGAGCATTCACACACTCACACCATAGTATTATCTAGTCGAGTCGGGATAGTCATGAAATGGTAAGAAATCTTTAGTCTTGGTTTGGAAACATTTTGTGTAGGTTGTGGTTTTAGTTTGTGAATGTTCTTGATTAGGGTTACGTGATCGAGTCTCTATATCGAGTGAATATTTCTTCTTTATATATTCATATTTGTATATGTTAATCGATGAAATATATACACTTCGTGTACAATACGTTGATCGATGAGAATGTGATTATATGTGTTTAAATATAAATATCAAGGTAACAATATATATATATATATATATA